>OX940944.1:1800000-2362000 GCA_954870645.1 Agrotis clavis
CGCGATATCAAATTCAAACCGGAATGGGTAGTTTGTTTTGATTTATTATGATATACTGTTTGTTCTAAGTAACGATATATTGGTATCAAAAAAAAGCTTATTTCATCTAGTTTATTAATAAGTAAATAGCGTAGAGGTATATTAAGAAATATTTCGTAAAAACTTGTAATTTATAAATATTTTACTCAAATTTCACCAGTATGTAAAGTTCAACTTTTTTTTTGTACTGTTTACGGTAAGAGTTAAACTTTAGTTTTCACATATTTTGATTCCTTATAATGTCAGCTCTATACAGGTATTTTTTTATTTGCCATAACAGTTGCAGTTTGGTAGAAAATAGGCTTTAAATCGGTGACGGCATTGGGCGCTCGACCGCTTCGTAAGTCCGCGCGCGCGCGGACGTTCTAGGCAGTGACAGCTGTCGGACTTGAACGTTCGAGTGGATAGAATATACTTTATTGTACACCAAAATTAAAAAGCAGCATTTTACAATTATGTTAATCTTAAGGGTACAACGGCGGTTCTTATCGCTGATAACGATATCTTCCACACAACCTCTGAATGGACATAAAAATATCTTTAAAACAGGGTAGTTAGTGGTGCACAGCAAATACATGCACAATTAATGCGCCAAAATACCTTGTATGGCTCTGTTTCTTTTCCACACTGGAACTACTAAGTCATGGTAGGCGACCAGCAATGTACTAGGTCATAAGAACTAGTGAGACATGACAGTAATTATATACCATGTCGTATTAATTAACACGTAGGATGTAAGTTAAAGAAAGTTGATGGAGCACTCGATATGAAATGACCCGAGACCAATCTCCCTTATTCGCCTTGGTTGGTGGTTCATAACATTTATGCAATTTGTAACGGGATGATGGCCGTACATCTAACTAATGTTTTAAGTACGAAAGTTTGTGTTTATGTCGCAGGATAATTTGATAAACCAAATTTTTGCAAAAAATCTTATTCTAGGGATATTTCGAAAGCACGGATGAAAGGCTATTTCGCTCAAAAAATTTTATTAGTGCGGTAAATAGATTAGGTATCAAAAAATATACCTATTTGACCCGTATTTTTTTTTTTGGCTAAAATTTAAATGCGCATCAATAATTCTTTTTGTACACCAAATATACTGAATGTGCACCAAAATGGTTAATGGTCACCAAATCTAAAACTCGCTTTAGCAAGATTTCAGGGACACCCCGAAGTTCGGTTTGGTTAGGTTCCTTTAAACCTTGTACACAGAAATAGAAGCCCCGCGAAGCGGGGCTTCGTCGACGTCGACCCTGCTTAGGTAGATTTTTTTTTATTACACCTCGTTATGACATAATTATTTTAATGAACATATTTTGGTGCACATTCAGTATATTTGGTGGAACACAGGCAAAATTAGGTAAATGAAATGGAAATAAATTGAAGTACCTTTAAATACCATCCTTTTTTTTTTGTTCCGTAAACAACATTTGACGAAGATACAACGCTTCATACATATAAATCACAAAACGTCGGTCGGTATAATTTTACAAGCGTTATGACGTTAGGGCGAAGCCACAACACTGCGTTGCGGCTTCGTATCGCAAAAAATGACGACGGATTGCAATAATTATAATTTATTTGTGCGGCTTCAGAGATTTTTACGATGCGACGCCGCAACGCATTGTTGTGGCCTCGCCCTTACAAGCCCCCACTGCTGAATTTCGAAGCGTTTAATCTTTGTCAATATTGATTGATATAAAAAAAGAAAAAATACATGTTCATTATTTTTCAATACTCTAACTAGCAGTCTTAACAGATTTTCAATGTATAGATAAATTTTCAATGTTACTGAAAAATAATAGTGTTTTTGTAAAAGCGCCATGTTTTAGTAAGGTTTTGGGGACACCCCAAAGTTCGGTTTGGTTACCCTGCAAAAAGAAATAGAAGCCCCCGTCACGAATTAAAACTCGAGAGTATACTCTCGAGTTTTTCTTATATGGGCGATCATAAATACATCAGTTTTCCTGATCAGGGGGCGTATTACAAGCTCTTAATTCCTGTCAGTTTACGCCTTAAAGTGAACTGCCATGCTTAGTCGTATTACGATCACACAATGACGGCCAGTAAAACGGTCACGTGACCTCATACCGACTTCTGCCTGTGCTTGTGCCTGGAAATTTCGTATTACAAGCTACATAATGACATTTCAAGGCCGGATTAACTGTCAAAATTGGCATCTCCAAAATCATTCAGTTTACGCCACTTTTTAGTAACTTTTACTGACTTGTTTCTTTTAATTTGTCTTTAAACAGTTGAAACTAACTAAATTAAACTTTGGTATTAATAATGGAGGCACTACAGAATATCTGGAGAGTGCGAACACGATATAATCTCAGCTGACGAGCTTTACATAAAAAGACGACAAAGTTTTTACCTTTTACGACACATATACACTCATTTACTGAACGCTAAGCAATAAATAGATTCATATACGTAAACATTTACTCATATAGTAATATTTTGTTCTAAATAAAAAACATGTTACTCCTGAAAAAATTGTTTTATTTATCGTAGTTCCATCAGTGTAAGAAAAAAATATACAGAATTTAGATTTGTGACATGGTGACGAAATAAATAATCTTTCGTAGCAATGGACGTAGGGTTGAATGGGCGTTTTTCCATTAGACGGCACGGCACCGGCACCGGCGACGGCGACGGCGCCGTGCCGGTGCCGGGGTAGCAAAAATGTATGAAAACGTATGGCCAAAACTGGTGTTCAATATCTGTTTGGGTACATTGGGCAGTCTTTAATGTATTAGCAGACATTTTTAATTTCACTTCCTCGATTGCTTCTGGTACCACAATTTCGCAGCCAATTTCAAGAGAACTAGGTAAACTGTCTTTCGGTTTGAATAAACGTCCTAGGTTTTATCATTCCTTCACTTGTTGAAACATTTATAGCTGTTGCTTTAAAAATTAGAACATCGTTGTGTTGGAACAGCTCCATTTTTCAAAATTTTCCGCTCATGACTTAGTCCATTTTGTTTCCTTACTTTCTCTGCGGTAGGAAAACGGTGTGCTTCTTTATTAATGCAGTAAAAAGCACTACATAGTGGCATTATAAATAAATAAAATACGATAATCTTGTTTGTTTTGGTAAACAAAACCGCCACAGACTAAAAAAGTATCGCAATACGATCGTTCAGAAACAAACCCCTTTGTGAGAGTTTTATTTGGTATTAAGTTTTTGCATAAAATGACAGTAAATGTTGCTCAATTTGATTGTAAATATTTAAATTGTTATTAAAATACAGTTTAACTTAAATATCTCCTAAATTTACAATGAAAAAGATTTTTTTCACACACAATTTATAAAACCGGTAATCATCGGTAAATTGTCGATTCGATTTTTGAACGAATTCGCTAGCCCGTCATAATCATCCAGAGACAAGTAATCCAGGATGATTCCTTGCAGAATTACGTACGTCATAATACGAAATAGAACAAGCCTGCTTAAGGCCGTAAAGTCAACTGCCCGAAAACTGCAAGGAATTAAAAAAGGTTGTAATACCCCCCCTGGAATCCTGGGGGCGTATTACAAGCTCTTAATTCCTTTCAGTTTACGCCTTAAAGTGAACTGCCATGCTTAGTCGTATTACGATCACACAATGACGGCCAGTAAAACGGTCACGTGACCTCATACCGACTTCTGCCTGTGCTTGTGCCTGGAAATTTCGTATTACAAGCTACATAATGACATTTCAAGGCCGGATTAACTGTCAAAATTGGCATCTCCAAAATCATTCAGTTTACGCCACTTTTTAGTAACTTTTACTGACTTGTTTCTTTTAATTTGTCTTTAAACAGTTGAAACTAACTAAATTAAACTTTGGTATTAATAATGGAGGCACTACAGAATATCTGGAGAGTGCAAACACGATATAATCTCAGCTGACGAGCTTTACATAAAAAGACGACAAAGTTTTTACCTTTTACGACACATATACACTCATTTACTGAACGCTAAGCAATAAATAGATCCATATACGTAAACATTTACTCATATAGTAATATATTGTTCTAAATAAAAAACATGTTACTCCTGAAAAAATTGTTTTATTTGTCGTAGTACCATCAGTGTAAGAAAAAAATATACAGAATTTAGATTTGAGACATGGTGACGAAATAAATAATCTTTCGTAGCAATGGACGTAGGGTTGAATAAACCAAACAAAATGTATGATCAACTCAAACACTTAAAAATTAATAGCCTCGCGCAGCATCATTCCAGAAATGGTACAGTCCAATGGAGCCAAAACTGGTGTTCAATATTTATTTGGGTACATTGGGCAGTCTTTAATGTATCAGCAGACATTTTTAATTTCACTTCCTCGATTGCTTCTGGTACCACAATTTCGCAGCCAATTTCAAGAGAACTAGGTACACTGTCTTTCGGTTTGAATAAACGTCCTAGGTTTTATCATTCCTTCACTTGTTGAAACATTTATAGCTCTTGCTTTAAAAATTAGAACATTGTTGTGTTGGAACAGCTCCATTTTTCAAAATTTTCCGCTCATGACTTGTTCCATATGTCCATTTTGTTTCCTTACTTTCTCTGCGATAGGAAAACGGTGTGCTTCTTTATTAATGCAGTAAAAAGCACTACATAGTGGCATTATAAATAAATAAAATACGATAATCTTGTTTGTTTTGGTAAACAAAACCGCCACAGACTAAAAAAGTATCGCAATACGATCGTTCAGAAACAAACCCCTTTGTGAGAGTTTTATTTGGTATTAAGTTTTTGCATAAAATTACAGTAAATGTTGCTCAATTTGATTGTAAATATTTAAATTGTTATTAAAATACAGTTTAACTCAAATATCTCCTAAATTTACAATGAAAAAGATTTTTTTCACACACAATTTATAAAACCGGTAATCATCGGTAAATTGTCGATTCGATTTTTGAACGAATTCGCTAGCCCGTCATAATCATCCAGAGACAAGTAATCCAGGATGATTCCTTGCAGAATTACGTACGTCATAATACGAAATAGAACAAGCCTGCTTAAGGCCGTAAAGTCAACTGCCCGAAAACTGCAAGGAATTAAAAAAGGTTGTAATACCCCCCCTGATCCGTTTTCCATCCGAACACAGTGAATTACACATTAATGTGTGTGCATGTTTTGTATGTGTTGAATGAAATGTAAGTACATTTAATTCATCATTTCGAATTCCGAACGGAAAAAAACTGACGTAGGCACGTGGCCGCCCTAAGAGCTCGCGACGTCAGAACTAAAAAATACCTAGGAGTGACTTATTGCCATATTATATGGGCCTTGAAGCCTGAGCTAAATAAATAAACAAATATACATAAAAAAATACGTATTTTAAAAGAGTCGTATCTTCTTCAATTAAGGATTACGACAAGAAAAGAAAAATACATGTCAAATATTTTTCATATTCAGTAATATTGCCGAATAACAAGCGGGTATTGCCGCGGAGATAAGCTAGTCTAGTGTATAATATGTAGATAAAGAGAAACTACTGTACATTATGCTAAAAGTAACTGAGAAAAAAAGATAACAGTTCGAATTTGTAAACAATTGAAAATTCGTCACTACAATAATAAACGGTCATTGTATTTTACAAAGATCATCGACACAGTTTCACGTATCTTTATGATATTGTATAAATCGAAAATACAGATCTAACAATTTAACATAGACAGTTGGAAGTCGGTGGCTTTGTTTTTTTTTTCGTTGGATTTTTTGCTACCGACTTCCAAAACAAAAACTTTTACTTGTCATATGGTTTTTTTGAAGCCGGTTTGTTTAGGTTTTTTTAATTCATATAGGTTTTCAATACAAAATTCTTGTCAACATAATTTTCTTACATGTGCACTAGAATTTTTTAATCCGCAGTAATATTGATAAAATCCTACAAGTGAACATTATGGGAAAAATGCTCATAGAATAAAAACTACTGAACCAAACTCAATGGAATTTTTATGCGACTAAGGGCATCAAAAGAATCATACCAATCGGAGCAAAAACCACGAAGTAATAAATTTTGTGGAGTACATTAATAAAAAAAAAATAACGACTGGTTTGAACCAAGTCCTTTTTGAAGTAGGTTTAAAATAAGTAAAATATGTCAAACAAAACGTAATCATCCTTTGTGCAGTCGAATTACTAAGTAGTACAATGTTTTTATCACAAAAATATTCTAGGAATTTGTAACAAAATTCTAATGTATAGGTAGGTGATTAGTTAATTATTTTTTAACGACTTAAAAGATAAAATTTAATTTACGTTTACTGTTAACTGTTGCCACTAGAATTCTTCTAAATTACCTTTGAAAATAACAGATTAGATTTAACGTTAAAAATGTGTTTATTTAAAAAATAGGTATCTTGTTATCATCACTTATGTGTTCTGTTCAGTAGTAACGAGCTCGACTTACAATTAGTAGGTCGTGAGTTCGAATCTACGGCGCATATTTACTTTGTGTAATTTATTTCATCACCACTGCTCTCAAAACGGTGAAGGAATACAATCGTGAGGAAACCGGCATGTCCTAGAACCAGAAATACGAACACATGTGACATCTACCAAAATGCACTAGTTCCATGTGGTGGATTATGGCCCACTCCCTCTCACAGAGATGATGATGATGAACGGTGACTCAATGATTTGAAATGAAAGTATACGCCCATCAGAACATTTTGCCTAAACAGTAGCGCCATCTTGATAAATCATACGACTTAAATTCAACTTGACGTAACCTGAGTTGACTGAGGTGCTTTGGCCCGGTACTGGCAGCTTGGGGCCAAATAACTGGTGCCATTTTCGTTGTTTGGTTGGGCCTGCCCTTTTTTTTTTTTAGCGTGGTAGAACCATCAAATCTGTGCTCCCACCCCGGGCAGGGCGGGAGGGACTATCAGTAGACTCTTACTGACTAAAATCCACGGTGTCCTTCAATAGCCCCTTATGTTCCGAGGTGACGGTAATGAGATAAGTCCCGCGACCCCGGCAGGCTTCGGCCCTCTAGAGGGGGGGCCCCGTCATCTTGCTGACGCTCTTTGAGGCGCGCGTGGCAACGCGCCGTCGACCCGGGCATGGTCCATGGTCGGACAGCGAGTTGCCCTTTACTCGCTGTCCGCATGCCAGCGCCTACGGTGGCCGGAGATCGTCTGTGCCGACGACCGACGCTGCGGGCGTCTACCACTGCGGTTGGGGCGGAGGGAGGACGCTGTCCTCTCTCTCTCTCGCGGCCCGCCTCCTCCTTCACGAGCATTATTGCTTCGCAGAAGGAGGCGACCGCTTCCCACTCCGTGGGCCTGCCCTTACGATATAGGTCAATGGATGTACTCTTATAAATTGACATAGCAACACGGTTAACTAGAATCAATGTCGCAACTAAAATTTAGGTCAGAAAACACTTGAGTTAATCCCTTATCACTTATCAATAATCTTTGACTCGTTTCACAAACTTGTTTAGAGTAAACAGTTTACTTCGTTGTTATAATATTATTGTGTAAAGATTACCATATTATCGCGCTTATAATCCTCAAGGGGTTGGGCAGAGACTCACGGGACTTTTAAAATGGGTACCGCAAGTCTCTAACGCCCTAACGCATAAGGTAAAAAACTTAAAAAAAAACCGGCCAAGTGCATGTCGGGCCACGCACTGTGTAGGGTTCCGTAGTTGCCCAACAAAATACTTATGCGAACTAACTAAACTGATTCGCTGAATTTAATTTTAAAAAGAAGAATTTTCAAAATCGGTCCAGGAGTCTTTGAGAAATCGGGGACAATACATAAAAAAAAAGATTACGACGAATTTAGAACCTCCTCCTTTTTTTGAAGTTATTTAAAAATAGTTGACGATAAAAACCTACCTATCCCCAAAAAGTATATCCCTATAAAAGCTGTAAAAATAAAGTTGACAAACTTACATTTGCAGTTGAAAAGCATGTTCTCCGATACATTTTGTTTAAGAAAATATGATATCCAAGTACATTTTATAAGTTGGTGGACTATTACTCGTAAAGTTGTAAAGCCTACTCAGTCATGATAATTTTCTTTTAAATTTCGTTATATATACTACTATTGTGAATTTTTTCACACCCCCAAACATAACCGTTTAGCTGGTAGAGGGGGGGGACACTCGAGTCGAGCAAAATTTAGCACTTTAAAGCTTAATATTTCACAAACGAATTTTTTTATCAAAAAATTGTTACTGGAAACTCACATTATTTTTTAAAGACCTATTTATTGATACCCCACACTAAGGGATACGCGAGAAAGAAAAAAAACATCCCCACTTTACGTGTGCAGGAGGTACCCTAAAAAAAAATATTTTTCGAGATTTTATTTTACCACTTTTTCGGCACAACAAATCCGTATATTTACACCAAATTACAGCTCTCTAGTACTGTGCGTCTCTGAGCTAAACTGCGGACAGACGGACGGACGGACGGACGGACGGACATAGCGAAACTATAAGGGTTCCTTGTTGACTACGGAACCCTAAAAATCAAAAGCCCTCACAAAAAAGTGCAATAAGTTTTCTTTCGGTCGGTGGCAAAAAAGTGTATAAATTAAAACAAAAAGCCACTGACTTCCGAAAGAAAAGTTTTTTTGTACTTTTTTATATTTGTTTTTGAAGTCAATTCCTTTCTTTTCAAAAAGGTTATTGTTCTAAAATGGTCTCGAGTAAAGCAGGGTTGCTAGAGAAATAAAATGGTGTTTTTATCGAGGAAATAACTCCTAAGTATCACGCACAATCCAAGCCAACGATTGAAACAGGAATGAGAGAAAAAAATGTATGTCGAGTAACTGTGGCAAACCTCTTAAGAACTTATGGTATCCTGGTACCCTGTGCAAGCGATTTAGTTATCTTTAACCGGGTTTTGTGACTCCGTGACTGTTAGGTTAAAAAGTAACTGCTGTCGTGATGGTATTCGTTGTGTGCGCGATGACAGCGCCCCTAGTGGCCGCAACTATTCAGGACTTGTCATCTGTCAAATCATGTCAACTAGATGATAAGATATCTTTGTGATATTAAATTTCGACTAGTTTTTCAACGAAATTGAAAAAATAGTGTAAAAAGTGAGTGTGTATATTATACCTAGCGATTTTCTTCCTCGTGGAAAATATGGATATTATAATACGCACGGGATTTGAATCGGTTAAGCATAAAATACATTTCCAACCTCAAACTGAGCAAAAAGGGAAAAAATTAGTATTAGCACAGCATGTGAGAGAAGTGGAAGAGCTTAGAACGAACGGGAAAAGTTAAAGTTAAAGTTTTCGTATTAAATTATAAAGAAAGTTATGAAAATAAAGCAACTTGACACATGACAGCCCAGAATTAATTCACATTTCTGCCACGTCGTGCGCTACGATCGATTTGCCGTTCCCCACCACCCACTTCGCACATAGTCAATAGAGATTATTTCCACCATTCTATTACATTTTTCTAAAAGTATGAATTCTAAGTGGTGACCAATCGTTAATTTCTAACAATAAGCACTTAATGAGGCAAACTGCGCAAATTTAGATTAGACCGCATTTTGTCAGGGTTAAAATTCTTGCAAATAATCTAGTTAGTATCACCCATTTTAAGGAATACATCGAATAATTACAAATCACCCTGTATATCTTTACATTTATAGCTAGTGTTATAAATAAGCAATGTGAAGTAGTAAGAAGTTCGTAAATAGCAAAACAACATTTGTACGAGATTGTAGATAACTATTAATCATAATAAATTAATGGAGAATGGGAGAAAAAAAATAATGATGATGAATGAAAATCAAGCCGAAATTGTTTTCAAAATCTAGTTAGCATGTATTGGTAGACACTGTCCCCCCCCTAGTGATTATTATGTGGTTGGTCACTACACGCTGTCATCGAGCCACGCAGCGTATTCTAAATCATTTTTTTTAGCGTGGTAAAATCATCAAATGATTCCTCCCACCCCGGGCAGGGCGGGAGGAACTATCAGTAGACTCTTAATGAATAAAATCCACGGTGTCCTTCAATAGCCCTTTATGTTCCGGGGTGACGGTAATGAGATAAGTGCCGCGACCCCGGCAGGCTTCGGCCCACTAGAGGGGGGGCCCCGAAATCTTGCTGACGCTCTTTGAGGCGCGCGTGGAACACAACGCGCCGTCGACCCAGGCATGGTCCATGGTTGGACAGCGAGTTGCCCTTTACTCGCTGCCCGCATGCCCGCGCCTACGGTGGCCGGAGGTCGTCTGCTGACGTCCGACGCCGTAAGCGTCTACCACTGCGGCTGGGTCGTGAGGTGGAGTCTGTCCTCTCCCTCACGTGTCCCGCCTCCTCCTTCGCTAGCATAACCGCTTCCCGCTCCGTCTTGCCCCGCAGCATGGCCTCGACCAATGCTGGGCGCGAGAAGTCGCCGCCGTATATCTAAACCATAGCGTGCAAATCTGCCATTCAATCTATGTACATTCATGGTTGTTGATTTTTTTCTATAATTTCCCATGACACATACTTAATCACTCACTCTAGTTTCCTATATACCTGTATACATAATTGTTATTTATCGTGTACTTTTTTGATGAATAAACTTGATTGACTCGGAATTTAACCATTTGTAACGGCCCTCCCGACTTACGAGTTGTAGGTCGTGAGTTCAAATCAGGCAGTTTTCTTTTTCGTGGTAATTTAATGTCCTTAAATGAGTTTTCCTATCCATTGTTGTAAGACTTGTACTTACTAAAATCCACGGTGTCCTTCAATATCCCTTTACGTTCCGGGGCACGGTTACCCGAAAGCTAGTTCCGCGACCCCAGCAGGCTTGGCCCACTAAGGGGGGCCCGTTCAGATTGCTGCCAGCTCTTTGAGGCGCGCGCGTGGAATACGACGCACCGTCGATGGTCCATGGTCCATGATCGGACGGTGAGTCACCACTCGCCATCCGCATGCCCAAACCAGGCGTATTAGGGTGCTTTTAAACACGTGATATGCTATGCAGTTATGATGCGAAAATGCGAAAACTAAGATACGAAACTATGTGACCGTTTCCACTGATGCTAAGCTATGTAGGAGCTAGCAAGATGTGCTATAAGATGCGCCGCCTCAAGGTAGCTGAGCGAGGTAGATGCGTAGCTCGAGCTATGCGATGTATGGACAAGTCTATATAGCTACATCACTCGCGACCATCCATAGCACACATCTATATAGCCCACAGCCACTGTGGCTGATGAAAGATACGTGTTGTGGCTAAGCTGGCTGAGCCACAACACGCAACAATCCCATAGATTGAAAAGTACCCTTTGTGTGATTTATTTCATCACCACTGCTCTCAAAACAGTGAAGGAAAACATCGTGAGGTAACCGTCATATCCTAGAACTACAATTCGAAGACATGTGATCTACCAACCCGCACTGGGCTCTCACTGAGAGAAGGATTGTTTCCCAGCTATGGGAACTGAATAGGCTGATTATATGGCAGTATTCAAATTAATGACATACCTAGTAGATTCACGGTAGTTCTCAGTGAGTAATTTGTAACAATAAAATAAAATAGTATTTTAATTACTGATTTACGTTTTTCTCGTGGGAATTTTTTGTCGTATGTAGACCATCTGATCAAATTAAACACGTGTTTCAAGATTTTTTGGGAAAAGGGGTAATATTTGGACATTAAATTCTAGCGATGAAGTCGCGTGCAGAGCGCTAGTTATAAATGTTTATGATCTGAAAATTGGATTTTTTTTTAGATTACTCCCTACATACAATGACGGGCTAGAGGGCTGAAGCCTGCCGGGGTCGGGGGGTCGAACGTAAAGGTCAGTACAAGTCTGACAATCTCTCCCGGTCTGCCCTGGGTGGGAGGACTCATTTGATGAATATAGCACGTAAAAAAACCCTACATACAAACCAATACCCTCACAGAGAGGTGCTCTCTGTGAGAGGCCTCTGAGGCCTGTGTCCCCTGCCAAACAAACAACCCGAGGAGCACCACAAGCTGTATAAAAGCTGAATTTTAGTTTAGTTTTAAAGTAGTTAGTTAGTTTACGTGGATTATTTTATAAAGATTTAGTACAGCTTGAGCTGTACAATAACTGGTAAATCAACCTTATAAGTATAGAATCTTTTCTTGACACCCTTGTACGTCTCCAAAAGAACTCTAAGTTCTATAAGAGTTGTTTATTTGATGTCGGTAACGCTTCAGTGCTCCTTGGGAAAAAATGTAGTAAAGAGATTTACTATTTTTTTTTCAAACTGCCCCACACCCCACACTAAGAATTTCTCCTGTAAGTATCGTGCGTGCATTTACAAATAAACATATAAACTCACATACACAAACACACAGACACGGAATCGAACCCGCGACATTCAACTAGCAGTCTAATCTCTCAGCCACTGCGCCTATTTACCTCGTATTACAAATACATAGTTTATCGGGATCAACAGGGGCAAATACCTAACATTGGGTACGCAATACAATGTAGAGTGAATTTATTTAAAAACATAGAATACTCTATGAAGAATGAGAAAGGAAATAGCCTATTGTGTCTATTATGTAGAATACATACCTACGTTAATTAACTTGTGCAATAGAAAGAAAAAAATACTAATAGGTAGGTATTTACAAGCCTATAAAAATGTTTTTATACCAAATAATACGGTTAAAAAAAGGGTCACCCTTGTTTGGCAGAATAACGTTTCGTCGAAAATCACTCCGGCTAATTTTGGTTACAATAAAGTCGTTTCGTAGAATTATTCATTTCACCGAATAATTAATTGTTATATGTTTATTTAGCCTATTTATTTCTTTAAAATAATTTCATTTGACCGAATTTTCAAATGCACTAATTTTATTTAAACTAATGTTTTACTAGACTAATAATGATTTAGTCGAAATATCGCATCGAATATTCAGTTAATTAATTATTCGTTTCCTTTCATTGTCTATAAAAAAATCGGGCTCCGCCGAGCTACCTTGGTAGGTGGTAATCAGCAATTTCACCAAGGATGCAAGAGCGAGCGAAGCGAGCTCGGAACCTGGGGCACCCCGACTCGGACAGGTTAGGTTCGAAGGGGATGGCGGGGTCTTTCAGACCCCGCCATCCCCTTCGTGTTAGGTTACTTTAAACCTTGCAAACAGAAATAGGAGCCCCGCGAAGCGGGGCTCCGTCGAGCTACCTCGGTAGGTAGTAATCGGCAATTTGACTAAGGATACAAGGGCGAGCGTATATTACTGATAACCACCTACCGAGGTAGCTTGACGGAGCCCCGCTTCGCGGGGCTCCTATTTCTGTTTGCAAGGTTTACAGTAACCTAACACGAAGGGGATGGCGGGGTCTTTCAGACCCCGCCATCCCCTTCCAACCTAACCTGTCCGAGTCGGGGTGCACCAAGTCCCGAGCTCGCTTCGCTCGCTCTTGCATCCTTAGTTTAGTTAATGATTACTACCTACCAAGGTAGATCGACGGAACAAATATTTACAATGTTTTCTTTTCTGCATTACATTACACCAATCGAATATTCGATAAACTAAATGTTATACCACCTGAATATTATATCAAATGAATATGATACATTTTGAGCAATAGCGCAAATGTTGTTATCGCAAATAAATATTCGATGAAATGAAAATTAAGTTAACCGATATTATACAAACTGATTATTTTCTCAAACGTTGTTCGAATTAGTAAAATTATATCAAAAGTTGTTCTACCAAACAAGGGTAACCCTTAAAAAAATACCTATCGCACAAAACTGTGTTATATAAGGAAAATGTATAAAAATACGTTTAATCAATACCAATGTTTAGGTATTTTAACGTATTTTAACCGGCTATGTAAATACAAATTAAAATTTTTCGTCACGTCTCTTTTTGAAAACATCGCGTTATTTTATTGAAGTTTTTGTAAGTAAATTATAGTTTTGAACGAGTTGGTACTCACCATAATCTTCTATCTGCCTCTACATGTATTTATTAAAACACAGACGATAACAAAATATTGATTTTAGGATATTTTTTAACACGACCCTACTTCGTTGTATGCAATTTCAAACTGACATAATAAATAATACAATGAATGACAAGGAAATTCATTCATTCTCGTCGTGATTTTCATTCAAACAAACTTCATTCATTCGCTGGTAAAAATGTTTGTGTTGCTTGCGTGTCGTGTTTGGTATAGTCGATCGATTGTCTTGAAATGTAGTCGATATATTCGATAGAGTACAGCTCGACATAAAAATGTAGAAAACCGGAAGTCGCCACTGTCTTCGCGCTACCAGCACTTTGAATGATTTTTTTATTTTTTTTTTTACTTATTACGTTAGTTTTATGGCACAATAATAAATCTAACAAACCTGCGGTCTTTGTTTACATCAAATAACAAAGATTTTAAAACGCCGTCAGAAATAAAAAATTTAGTTCCGTTTCAATCCGTTCTGGCCAAGCTGTAGAGGCAACTATTCATATTATTTTATAGTGGCGACTGGCCAGTCAAGCGGCTCGGCTCGGAAGGCTTTTCCGTTATTTACACAAATTAACGAACATTTAATAAAAATAAAGACACAGCGCAGTGCGCACCTCTATCTAATCTAACAAATGCTGTTAGATGAATGGGCAAATCACTATTTTCGAGCTTGCTCTTGTTTTCTAGTCTTCAAATTAAAAAACACACACAAACCAGAATTCGATCTACAACTTTCTCGACTGCAAACAGGTTCGAAGTAGCACAAAAGAGTTCTAAGAACTTCTGATTTACCGCATTATTGATTTCTTAGGCTTTGAGGCATCTTTAAACAAATATTGACTGAAATGCATCTTAATCAATGGACTTACTTGTAATGTGTGATTTGTTATGTTGCGCATCACTACAAACGTCAAAATCCCTTTGAAAGTTTGCTGTCACTGTCTGTCATCTGCGATTGTTTATTTTGTTTTTGTTCAATTTCGTTCGGCAGATGATTGATGGTAGCAATTAATTTCAAATAAACTGCTATATTATTACCAAATAACGATGTCAAATATTTGGACATTTGCACCTGAAAACAAAGAGTTATTACAACGCTGTCTAAGTGCCGCTGCACCGCCAGACGAGTCAAACAAGTGGTTGCAAAAGTTTGGCCCCAGAAACTTGGATTTAATCAACAAAACTACTGAAATTATTACCTTAAATGATTCTCCAGAAGTTAATGAGAGTCCAGCAACGCATGAAACCCAAGAAGAAGACATTTCAAATGCTGTAGAAGAGTTTTTAGACACCGAAGTCGACTTACTAGCAAAGTTGGATACATTGGTTGAAAAATGCAGAAAAACTCCGAAATTACTTAAAAAACTAGCTGAAAACCTTTCTACAAGTAGTGCAGAGAAGTTATTAGAACATGTTCTGAACACTGAGGATTTGAACAAGGATTTTTTAATAGTATTTTATAAATATTTCCTACACAGTTTTATAAAAAGAGAAAACTCCAGATTTTGTACAGATATTCTTTTGAAAACTTTTAAGAAATATCCACATTACTTAAAAATAGCATTGAAAAATATGTTAAAAGATTTGGAGATACAAAGCAATGTTATTCTTGACTTCATTTTGAATTTGAACGCTACAAGTAAAACAGAATTTTTAGAAATTATATCAGACATTGAATTTACTGCTGAAGAGTTTTCTTATAACCTCATCAACATATACAGGGTTTATGAATCTTGTAACAAAACAGATTCAGTTCAAAACTACATATTTTCTTGTTTAAAAAATCATTGTGATTTTTGTTGCAGCGACAAAAATTATGGTAAACTTTTGTTGAATTTTTTGCAAAATGAAAAGGATTTGAACCGAAATGTTGATTATTTAGTTCTAGAAGGACTTGTAGAAAGACATAAGTCACCATTCAAGAGATCTTGTTTGTCAGTTTTAAAAGAAATAAAGGAAAAATAATTTATTTTTGTTTTTTAGTTTGTCCCGGCCTCACACTCAGAAAAATCTTGACATAATAGAAAGATCTTGTAATAAATCAGTGCAACCTAACTTCTGCTAATAAATTAACATGACCTACAATTTTATTATTTACTTGTGGTGTCCGATGAGTGGGTACTGAAAAGACCGAAGAAGCCTCTCAATGCTGAGCGAGGTCCCATGTTGCAAGTTAACTTGGTTAACTTTTACTTTACTGGTGCAACAAGGAGCCACGCGCGAGCAGCGAAGGCAAGTCACACTTTTCTTCCTAAAACAAAAGGACCTCTCAGATTAGTGTTGCCCGTTACTAGATTGAGTTTCGCTACGCCACTGTTGCACAGGCACATCAGGCTACCTGTCACCTGCAGAGATGTCTGATCCCAATGGCGATGGTAGGCAGCTTGGCTGGCGCCCACCATCTTGTCGGAGTTGGCGCCAAACAGTTTTTAACGGGAGTGAAACCACAGGGAATAGTTAGTAAGTAAATAAAACAAAGAATATATTTCCAAAACGGTATATTAATCAGTCGAAAATGGTTATTTTTAATACACGAAATGATAATGATAACAGTCAAGAAACAACAGGGCATACAGCATCCGTAGATTATAGGAATTTATATCATAAGCTCAAGAATAGTAAGTATTATCAATATATTTTCTATAAAAAAATACCACTTTTCGTTGTAATTTATAACTCAAGAACGGGCTCACCTATCCAAACCAAATGTTTAGGCTTTGTTCGGACTATTTAGTAGATGGTATAAGCAGTGCCGTATTATCCATAAGGCACTTTAGGCCAGTGCCTAGGGGCCCACTATGACCAGGGGCCCAGCACTCCCAATTAAAAAATGAAAATAAAGGGGAGTGTGTGGTTTTATGAAACCATGGTAAAAGTGAAGCTTTTTTTCACATTATAAGGTAAAAGCCCCCATTATTGACACAAGAGTGACGGTGAATGTCTGAATTTTTTAATTGAATAGAAATTGATCTATTTAATAGACACTTTTACTAATTTATTGATCTGTACAATTTATTTTTTAATGTTTATGTTAGTTTTACAAAAATATGCAAGATTTTCCTATTCTTTGTTTCATTTTTAAATGACTCTGATACTTCGTCCTGTAGATTGTGGCTAAAGTCTTTTCACTTGAAGGAAGGCGTATACCTTTGCAATGTGATGACTGAAATCTGTTGTTGATGATGATGGTACCTTCATTCTAGTTCGTGATGTAGACAGTAAAAGATCCAAATTTGCTTTGTTGTCGGGCACGCCGCAATCGCGGCGGTAAGACCCCTCTTTCAGGAGTGGCTGGAAAGGCGTCACGGCGTCCTGACCTACCGCATGACGCAGGTCCTCACCGGACACGGAAAATTCGGGAGGTACCTGTGTCGGATAGGGAGGGAAGAAACGCCTGGGTGTCACCACTGCGAAGATCACCCGGAGGATACAGTGGAGCATACGGTGCAGGACTGCCCCGCTTGGGCAGAGCACCGCCGTGTCCTCACGACGGCGATAGGCGGAGACCTCTCGCGCCCGGCATTGGTCGAGGCCATGCTGCGGGGCGAGACGGAGTGAGAAGCGGTCGCCTCCTTCTGCGAAGCTGTTATGCTCGCGAAGGAGGAGGCGGGCCGTGAGAGAGAGAGGACAGCGTCCTCCCTACTCCGCCCCAGCCGCTGTGGTAGACACCCACGGCGTCGGACGTCGCAAGACGATCTCCAGCCACCGTAGGCGCGGGCATGCGGGCGGCGAGTTGCCCATTACTCGCCGCCTGACCATGGACCATGCCCGGGTCGACGGCACGTTATATTTCACGCGCGCCTCAAAGAGCGTCAGCAAGATGACGGGGCCCCCCTCTAGAGGGCCAAAGCCTGCCGGGGTCGCGGGACTTGTTCCATTACCGTGACCCTGGAACGTGAAGGGCTAATGAAGGACACCGCGGATTTTAGTCAGTACAAGTCTGACAGTCCCTCCCGCCCTGCCCTGGGTGGGAGGACTCATTTGACGATTTCACCACGTAAAAAAAAAATGCGTAGTTCTGATATGAAAAAGGGAGGGCCCGAATCGAGCTGTGCCTAGGGGCCCCGAGATGGTTAATCCGGCCCTGGGTATAAGTGAAGTTTGCACAAAATCGGTCGAGCGGTTCTTCATTAAAATTTCGCATTTTTTGTAACAAATGAATTCAATAAATGGCGGATCATATTGTTAAATGGGATTTTTATACGTAGCGAAGCACCTACCGGGCCGCTAGTAATAAAATAAATAAAAGAATTGAAAAAAAATACATACTTAATATTTTTTTTAAAGTAGGTAGTTGATTTTGAGAACGATATTTTTTTTATGTCGCGTCGGTTAAAGTAGCTTTAATTATAATTAATAATATTTATTATCGTAACCTAAGCTGGCTGGCTTTTAACTTTGCCAGAGACTAAGCATTGCCATACAACGAGGCAAGCAACGCCGCCATTTGGGCACATTATCTATCCTTATTTAGGTATTTAATTTTAATTATTTTTTAACCCAAATAATGAAAAGAAATGTTGCGAAATTAAAAAAAATATATATTAATTACCTACGTAAAAGATTTTCTTCTTAAAAATAATTATAGATTTCATTCAATAATTAAAATTTCGTTGTTATTTACGAGAATTAAGCGATTTTGTAAAAAAATTATAATGCCTACACATTTTTTTAAAATTACTCGTTACTATGAATTAAAAACAATTACATTTCTTTTGAACATTCATTGCAATAAAATGGATTAAAAATATTAACCTAGTTATAAATAATAATATTGTTGTAGTAAAAAGTACGTGGAACGTCTGAACGTGATAAAAGAATATAAATAAACCCATAGTTTAGATAACTAAGTGAACTGTTTAGTAATTGTTATTTACCACTCCAAATGAGGCCTAGTTTGATAAAGTTGTACATGAATGGTTACTTTGTCTAAAAGATAATAATTATTTGAGGTATAAAGGTAGTAAAATAGTGCACGAAAATGTTAAAAATGGTAAAATAATGAAACTATTTTTAATTATTTTTAGTACTTTTCATTAATGTAAAAATGAGAGAAATAATAACGAAAATGATTCTTTTTTTCACGAAATAATAATTGTAAAATGAAAAATAAATAGTTATTTAATATTCCTATAATCTACAAGTGCTGTACAATGATATGAACACGTTTTTGGGATCACAGATTACACTCAAAAGGCCTTCGCATGCCATGGCTTTCAAAAAAACAGACTATTTTTATAAAAAAAATAATAATAAAAATTTACAAAAATTTGACAGAAACAGCACGATTGGCTTCTTTAAATTGGTATTTTTATTACAGTTCAATCATAATATTCATAAAAAAACAATGATTTCTGTACTTGACAATTTTTTTGACAAAAACTTTTTTTTCTATTTTTCAAAAGCCACAGCACAATTAATTCCAACAACTATTTTTTTAACTATGTTTTTTTTCCTAATAACAGTTTTAATCACAGTAGTGCCTTCAAAGACAATTTAGCTTTCACTAACGCTCTATAGAACACATTTTTGCCTTAAATTGCAAAGGGTTTAATTTTTGAATGATTTTTTTATTTTACATTATGATTTTGATCAATATATGATCGTGTGTGAGTAGCTACAGTGAGTCAACTTTCGCTGGTATTCGAATACTGGCAGTTTTTGGGAAGGTAACTCCCTCACTAAACTCTTTTGAATTTCTTGCCCATTACTCTCCATAGAGATAATTATACGCGTGTGACTGGGACTGCAAAAATTCGTATCAACTTTTTTAACATTTCTTCCTAGCCTGTAATGGCTTAATTGATATAAAGTATGACATAAGTTTTAATAGTGACTTAAATTTTGAGTAGCAATCAATTTGAATTGTTACAACTGTTGTAAGAGGAGATTTATGGACCAAAAGAGACTCTTAGAGCTAAGATGGTGGCCCAAAAAGAGGTGGCGAGACACCCTGGAGGCATACTATGATAGCTAGTTTGAGGAGGCACAGGATATGAGTTCCTGGAAGGTATTGGGGGAGGCCTTTGCTCAACTGTGGGGCAGTATAGGCTAATGATTAAAAAAAAACATATTTTAAGCCTAAATGTAAAGATATTTGGCAGGGTATCAAATAGAGATGATCGCTTAATTGACTCTCTGTTACTACTCAAGTGTTATGATGTATTATGCATATGTATCATGAATTTATTTTCGTTTTACATACTAAGATGAGCTATTAACTATTGGACCGAAATAAAATAGGTTATATGATTTAATGCACTCTTCTACAAAATAGTTAATTGACAAGAGTAAGAAAGTATGCGAGACTGAGGTTTTAGTAGATTTAGATTCAATATTTTGCTGATAAGACAGAAAGTAATTAAGTTCAAGAGGGATTGAGTACAATTTCCTGAAAAAAGTTTTTTAATAAATGATGGCACCGAATTTCTTGCATGCCGAATTGAAGATGAAATACAACATAAATGGATGGATGGATTGAACTGACAATTTAGGACGTACTTACATCTTAAAAACAATCAGATTGAGTACGGTAAACTGGCCACGTTTACAGAAGAATCGAAGACATGTAAACTAATCCGTCGTTTTCCATTTGGGATATCGTTTGCCTAACTTGCAAGCCAAAAAGAAAGACTGAATTAAAGTCTTGAAACATTTTTCAATTTGGGGACTGGAAAGTTCAAATATCGGCCAACACAGTATGAAACCAGTCAGAGCTAGATTGACCAAAGACCTTGAATCGTTTTCTGGGATAGATTGATGCAAAGGGCGAAGAACAGGTCGCCTATAATGACTTCTTAAAGCGAGAGTTGTTTCACTGTGGGAAAGGGACAGAGCTATACAAGTCGTCTAGCGCCATCTCGTTCACACAATGGAACAACTCGCGCTTTAAGACGTCATGATAAGTCACGAGGATATTGTCGCGCGGCAGTACTATTCTCCTATAAACACGGCCTTGTGACCGTGCGGCCGCAGCGCTCACGTTACGCTGGGACTATAGTTTGCTATGCTCTAAGCTACTGACAGCGACGATATCCAATCGTGTGACGCGAACGGTTAGCGCTTGCGCTGCGCGATTAGATAATCTCAAAGCCTCGTCGGAAAGCAGATCGTAGAGTCCAGGGACGAGATTTCTTAGGCCCGGCGCCCACTATCGGCATCGGCACGGCTGAGGATTTTAGGTGATAAACAGCATTATACATTAACGTCATGGTCAATAAAGTAGAAATTACCGATGCAGTAGCCTCTGTCATACCGGTATTTTTGTTACTACGATCATATATCATGGAAATTTTTACTTTATTGCTATTAAGTTAATGTCTATAATGCTTTTTAACACCTCAAATCCGTAGGCGCCGGGCTTTATAGAGAATAGCATAGCTTCGCGCACGTTAATGTCCCACAGCGCACTGAGTTGATTGAAATCATTGGTAAGGCTGTGGCCCTACTATAACGTCTTGAGGCGAGAGTTGTTCCACTGTGTGAAAAAAACAGAGCTATACAAGTCGTCTAGTGCCGTCTCGTTTCCACAGTTCCACATCATGTTAGGCCACCTGTTTAGTAATGTCTAGCTCTGTAGGAGTTTAGTTAAACCAAGAGTTTCGGCACCATTTTAACAATACGGTTCACAAAGTTTAAGTTACGTTTAACTTGAATTACATTACACATACATATGGCTTACTTAACTAGACATCTAGAAAGATATGCCTTACAATTATTATTTTTTTGTTTGATTTTTTTCATTTATCTTAGTCTAAGTTAGCATACATGAGTTTTATCTTTTTAAGTTAATAATAATTAATTGCAATGGAATATGTGTTTCTTTTAATCTTAAAAATTTCACAACAGTGTTTTATTTTTGTAATAATTTCGATAATATTGTTTTTTGTGCAGATTTTTTAACTCTGGAGTTATTTTCGTGTCGTTTTTTTTCAATTTGTGTATAATTTTGATGTCTTCTACGAAGCTTATAATATCAATATTAGTACGTGATTATATTTAACTAAAGGTACTTACTATAAACTAGCTTAGCATAGGCGGTTGCGAAATGGCGAAAACACGAAAATAATTGAGTAAAAATAAGAAAAAAAATTCGAATGTTCAGATTCGGTTTTCGTAAAATAAATTTAAGTGTTATCACAGATTTGTATTCTTTTTTACGTATTTTTCTACAGTTAAAAAAACAGGTTTTGACGAAAACAGATTCCTTTTTTATCACAGCCGGGAGAGGGAATTTTTTCTTATTTTTACCAAATTTTTATTATTTTTCTTGGATAACAACATTTCATTTGGATTAAAAATGGCATCAAAAATCAGTCTTTTGAGTTTTTTTTTTTTTCAAAATTGAGGCAATTTGAGATCAGTAATGATTGCTATTGACTAAACACGAAATAGCTCCAATACTTCATGAAGGAATTAAAGAAAAAAAATGTTTAAAACAAACTGTTTTTTTGTGAAGATTATAGTTAATTAATATTTAATTTACGCCTTCATGATTTAATGCTTTTAAAACGGTAAAAATGCTCAAATAATAACCGAAAAAAAACCGCCATCTTTGAAATATCTAGCTGTCAGTAAGTTTTTTTTTAATCCCTCAGTTAATATGGAGCTCTAAACAAACCTACATTATCTTAGAAACTACATGATTTTGATCATAAATGACTTTCTTAACAAATTGTTGGACACAAGGTTATTGCATCGCAGCTCATCAGTAAAAAACATAACCCTCCTTTTAAAACAGTCCTGTAAAAACAGGTAGAAAAAAAACAACAATTTAAAAGCTCGAATCAACAACAAAAATTAAATAAATAAAAAAAGTCTTTTGATAAATTAAAAGAAAAATAAAATCAGTCTGTAAAACTTTGCAAAGGTTTTTTTGCTATTTTTTCTTATATTTAAGGTTATAATATTAGATGCATTAGATAATAAATGTGCTTAGTAAACTAGTTATTTTACAAAAAGAGCTAAGTTACGCTAAGTTTAAAACAAAAAGATGTAAAAAGTCTTCTAATAACACCCTGTTTTTGAGAAATGATTTTGGAGATGTCGCTTTTTCGGTAAAAAAAGAAAAATGTTATTTTTTTTCAATTTATTATTTGTTTATTTTTAATGATTGGCCTTCTCAACTTGAAAAAAAGTTATTTTATGCGATTGCAATGAAAATAAATAGTTTTTAAACGTATAAAAAACTTCAGCACACGAAAAACAGGTTTAAAAAAAACTTTTTTTTTTTGAAAAAGCGACAACTACACAAAAAAAAACGGTTTTTTATTTCGCTAAAATTGTAACAATGGACAGACATGATTATTTGAACACAATCTGCACTAAAGTGAGTCCTCAAGCACCTTTTATTTTATTTTCACTAATTAATTACATAATAATTACTAATCGTCGATTTTTGTAAACACAAAAAAGACAAGGAATAGGTATAAAAATATGTAGATTTCGTTTTTTTTTTTGTAAACAAAGAGAAAATGGTAAATGGAATAGATTTAAAATGTCATTGGTTAGGTAAAGTTATGATTTATTTTGCAAAAGAGCCGTTTATTGCTTTTTTTTAACATTCTTACTTGTTACCACTTCTTAATATTTTCATTTATAACAGAAGAGAGAGTTAATGCCAAAAAAAAAACTATTTTTTTACAAATTTAAAAATGGCGCTAGTGTCACACAACTTTAAAATTACAACCTTACATTATAAAAGCTCATTACAACACAATAGCCAGCTCTTTCACTAAAAAAAGTACATGCAAACACACATAGTCCAGAAGTAGAGATGAGAGAAGAAAGAGTAAGAAATACTGACCTACCATAGAAGAAGAGAATAGAAAGTCATAGTTACCAGGTCTTACCATATTTTTTATCATGCTTCTCCATTTTTATTCAAACATCTCATACATTTTTTCCCTGCGGTCTGCGTGTATTTCCTCAGCGCAATGTGCCATTAAAATCGACTCCCCTACAATATTACTTTCAAAGCACAGCGAACAAGCGTACACAGCATCTCCAAAGCAAACGATTTTGTTGTCATCCCGGTACATTTTCATTGGATTAAGGACCGTACTTGGTTGAATTTCTTTCCCTTGAGCAACACATTTTTTTATATAAACACTTTTGTATAAGAAGTGAATTTTCTCGCAGTGTTTTTGGCATAGAATGTGTTTGAGCAGGCCATCTTCTTCATTCTCAGTTATATCGCAAGCCGGGCAGTAGAAAGAAATAATGATCTTTGAGTCATCCTTATCCATATCGGACCGTATCTGTATGCTATGTGCTTGAACGTAGAACGTAATACGTTCAACTGCTGGTTTCTGCTGTAGAGTATTAAAAAGAGTGGAATCATCAAAGCTATTGTAGCTTATAACCTGGTCAAGAGATTCGGAGTAAGCGGAGAGAGTAGTGGAATCCAAGCTGAAGTTTCCGATAGAAGAAGTGATGGACTGATTTGAGAGATTGTCTTTGGTAGTCAGACCGGAGTCCGACTGACTTAGCGAATGGTTATGACAGTTACAGGCACACTGATGACCTGATCCATCTTCGGTACGGTCTAGCTGTGTGTCCGTCTCATCAAAATTAGCCTCTTGAAATAAGTTGAGAAAAGCGTCCCTGTAGTCCGGGAAATCAAAGTGTTTCATGCGTTTTTTGTTTGAGAGCTTCATGTTTTTATGCATCCGTTTTCCTTTGTGGAGATCAAAGGTGATACTGCGTTTGATCATTGGTTTCACCCTTACTTTAGGTTCTTGAACTTGCAGGTAAGTCCCGGTAAAACTATCCAAGCAGTGTTTCAAAGACTGGAGCTGATTACGGAACTTATTCTTCGTATCAACATCTTCTTTCTCCATGATAATATTCCAGGAATCTGTTGGACTTTCGCGACGGCTGAGGTTATCCATGTACTTGATTTCTCCAAGCATCTTCGGTATGTTAGAAATATCTGTTCCCGCTAAAGCAGTTACAAATGATCTACTGTTAAAGATCTTGGAGACTTCAATGTGAAATTGGAATTCAGAAAGCAGTTTTTTCAAGACACACTCAATTTTCTCAAACTTCATTTGGTAGTTCAGGAGTAAGGAGACACGTTCTTCCTCATTTCGGTCTAGTTCCATGTCTCCAAATGACTCGGGAGTAGCTGAAGGCACCAACTGAGTTTCACAACTCGATTCAACTTTCCTGCACATTTTTACTTCTGATTTTTCTTGTTCTTTTATTGATATATCCGTATCGGAGCATTCAGACAACGATTCTATATCTAACTCCTCTTCAGACTCCGATGAGATGTCAAACTCAAAGGAACGACTGAAGTTTAACTGTTTGAACTTTTGGCTGAATAACTCAGCACTCTTGCAATCTAGGGAGATGTGCGTTGGAGTATTTTCAATATTCGGATTGGCCGTTTGGGAAAGAGATTCATTCATGGACTGGCTGGCTTTTCGAATATCCAACTTTAATTTTTTCTTGCCTCTATGGACTTTGGCGCCAACTTCGTCGATACTAAGGAGGTCGGTATCAGATAACGAAACTTTTTTAGAAGCAAACTTTTTGACTGACTCAGGTAAATTCAAACTTGCAGTGTAATGTTTTGATGTGGAGTCAGGCTCTATGGTCTGAAATTCCATGCTTTGTGACGGTTCATCGGCCATATAGTGATGACCTGATTCACTGGCGTTATACCCCTCCAGACTGGGCTGGTCTCCAGATTTTGAAAAATACGATATATTTGAAAACATTTTTCGTATAGAAAACGCCATTTTGGTAGCGTAATCTTACTTTTCTACGGCAATTAGAACGTTTCTCCAGTTCACAGTCTTCGTAACGACCTGTTAGGCGATAAAATTCTAACTTAATATTTTCGAAACAAAGAGAATGTATTCGCGATTAAATAATTGATTAATTTACCTTCTGCGATGTCTAGATGGCTGGTTTACCACTATTTTTGATGCTTTATGTCATATTTGGAGAGTAAAGAATCATTTTTCACTGCGATTACCCTCAGATTACGATAAAATTATAAATATTTTGGCAAAACAAAAACTAAATTGACAAATTGATAGAACTACTTTAAGTATAATTCGATCGATTTACATGGTACATCGATTTGTGTTATGTTCTGAATTTGGCGCTAGCTGTCATGAAAATTGTTGAGTTTTTGTAATGTTGCACCTTTTCTTGAAACACTTGTATTTGGTAGGATAATACGTCAATATTTATGTTGCCAGCTTCAGAGGAACTAAAAATCCAATACTGTACAATAATGTAAATGTAAGAATTCAATATTTTCTTTGTATAAATATTTTAATTCTTATTGGATAACGACTTAACTGAAACCATTCTGAACCTTAAAATATTAACTTGTCAAATCAAGGTAATATTGATCACAGACTATTTAGAGATATGATATTGATCAAATCTCTCTGAATCTCTCGAAATATTTTGCACTTTGTAACATCACACAACGTTTCTTTCTACATGTTTGTCGTGCAGACATAAATTGTTATTTTGAACTCACGCTCTGACATGTGATAACTGCGAACACAATCAGTTATTAAAAAAAATAATATAAGAATTTTCAAAAATAGTTTTTGTTTTATTATCCAAAACACTTTTGCCGTCTTCAAAGTTTTTGTGCAAGTGAAAGTGTTTGGCCTTACTTAAAACAAAACGTAACAACTGTCAAAACAACAAAAATCATCTGTTTTATTTTTATTTCCACGCTTCATAATTTTGTACAAAATTCGCAACAAAAGCGATAAAAAAAATGAAGCCTGTACTAGATATAGACTCACTCCGCACGGAGCACGAATCTGATGAACAATGGGAAGTGAGGAGGAACTTCATGGAGGAACACAAAGATGATTTTGAGGAGGGTGAACTAATCACTCTGGCACAACTATTTACTAACATCGAATTTTTGGGATGTCGGTACGTAAACAAGCTCTAAAACACCTTTTCCTTTATGAATAGTTAATGAAAACGTCTAATATTGTAACTTTGACAAAGTGGTAGTTACGCTTTCACGATTTTTTTGTGATTTGAGTCTCGAAGGGTCATCTTAGAATTTTCAGAAGAATTCAGCTGCGTGTGGGATTTAAACCCGCATCTTCTGGATAAGTACTACAGACGTCTTACTAATTAGAGTACCGCACCTCACACTCAGAAGCTGAATCTTCTATTTCCTCGTTTGAATGTTATAACCATAGATCAGAATAGGTAGAGCTATTTAGGTTCCTTGAGCGCAAACATTGATGTTAATATGGATATTCCACGGGATTGAGATGCTTAATGTGAAAACAATAGCAGGGTGTTTCCGTCCCTAGTGTGACGCACCTGTTTTTGTCTCTTTCTGCACCACTAGAATTCAATTCTTTACCAACAGTAACTTGTATCACTCCATATTCCAGGACTCAGGGAATATCCATATTATCCTTACCTATGGTAAGTACATAACTAACATAATTATCCAGAAGATGCAGGTTCAAATCCCACTCCCAGGTGAATTTTTCTTTCCTCAAAAATCATCTTTAATGGCTAAAACAATCATTTCCCCCCACACAGCTACCCACCAGCCACAATGAAGCGTATAGCCAAACTCTCAGAGAAGGTATCAGCGAAATACAGAGAGAGTAGGAAGAACAAGCTAAAGAGGACATTTGTGCAAGCTAGTGACGCTGCAGAACAAAAGGCGAAGAGGACTTTTACTAATAAATAAAATAGAATTATTGTAGAAATTGTTATTTATTATATCTGGTATTGATGTGGTCAAGTTTGTGTTTTATTTGGGGAGTGGGGAGCAGTCGCCTCCTTCTGCGAAGCAGTCATGCTAGCGAAGGAGGCGCGCCGCGTGAGGGACAGGACATCAGCGTCCTCCCTACATCGCCCCGCCTGTGCCCACGGCGACAGACGTAGCTAGACGATATCCGGCCACTGTAGGCGTGGGCATGCGGGCGGCGAGTAATGGGCGACTCGCTGTCCGACGATGGACCATCCCCCGGGGGTCGACGGCGCGTTGTGTTCCACGCGCGCCTCAAAGAGTGTCAGCATTATGACGGGGCCCTCTATACAGGGCCAAAGCCTGCCTGCCAAGGTCGCGGGACTGACGAATTCTCCGTGAACGTAAAGGGCTATTGAAGGACACCATGGATTTTAGTCAGTACGAGTCTGACAGTCCCTCCTGCCCTGCCCTGGGTAGGACTCATTTCATAATTTTACCACGATATAAAAACGTGTATTCCCGTTCGTCCACTTCGATGATTCCCGATGTCCACCCCCAGCTTGTCCCCCGCTGGGGGACAGCGCAACTTTTTCTAAAAAATGTTCCTAATGTCCACCCCGGGGTGGACATTGGGAACATTTTTTAGAAAAAGTTGCGCTGTCCCCCAGCGGGGGACAGTGATACGATTTTTTAAAAATATTTACGTTGTCCCCCACGGGTGGACAGCGCTACAATTTTAAAAATGAGAATTCTCAGTGTCCACCGCGGGTGGACGGAGATACTTTTTTTTATTTATTCCCTTTTAATTGTTTTTGTAAACTTTGAGTGAAGACTCGTTACAGATTAAAGACTTTAGAAGGAAGATGACGAGATTATTAAAATAATAATAAAAACAAATCATGTATTCTAAAATCATTGTTTATTTAAAAAAAAATCTTCTAACTAACACCATAATTAAAAATTCAAAAGTAGGTTTATTTATTATAATAATTTTGTTATAAAATTTTCTTATGAAATTGACTAGGATATGACATTTATTTCTAATTATATACACCTGAAAAGTATTTAATCATTTAAAATGTTCATACAAGGTAGAGTAACATTATACCAATTTTTCTAATCCAATTTTACAGGCTCGCTTTATTAAAAGTTTTCATCAAACAAACTTATAATAAAACGAGCCCAGAAGAATGCTAACTAAAACTTTACTAGTACACACGGCTAGTTAGTTTGTTTGTTTGTGTAGTAGTTAGTTTGTTTGGTTACACATCAACCTATATGTACAATACCAGTTTGTCTTGATCTCGCTTTGTGAAATCTTTCCGCACACTCAACGGTCAGCTTATATTGGTGTTGCATAGTTTGATGTGTAGCCAAACAAAGATTATGTGTGTACAAACTAAGATATGGTTTTAAACAAAATGATCTAAGTATGTGAAATTGTTAAAATAGTATTTTTTCCTATCTAAGCTTACATTTACAATCTTTATATTTCATTACTAGTTTTTTTTTTCAGTCAAAGTATTAAAAATAGTTAAAAGGGCCCGCTATCGGGAATAAATAAAAAAAAGTATCTCCGCCCACCCGCGGTGGACACTGAGAATTCTCATTTTTTTAATTGTAGCGCTGTCCACCCGTGGGGGACAACGAAAATATTTTTAAAAAATCGTATCACTGTCCCCCGCTGGGGGACAGTGCAACTTTTTCTAAAAAAAGTTCCTAATGTCCACCCCGGGGTGGACATTGGGAACATTTTTTAGAAAAAGTTGCGCTGTCCCCCAGCGGGGGACAAGCTGGGGGTGGACATCGGGAATCATCGGTCCACTTCGTGTATTCCCGTTCGTCCACTTGACTTCGTCCCACTAGTGGGACGAACGGGAATTCGCTAAATATTTTCCCGATCGTCCCACTAAATTTTTTGAGTGGACGAACGGGAATAATTTATTAATTTTTTTTTGAAGTTCTATTGGTCCCACTAAATAATATAAGACTGGTGGTTTTAATTGGTAAAAAAAAACAAATTTGGAATAAAAATCCGTCATTTATTAAGGAATAAAAATCACAGTAAAAATCACAGAATCAACTTTGCGATAACTCGCAATATTTTTTTAATTAAGAATAAAATTCTCCTTAAAACTAAATAAGGTTTCCTATTCAAAAGCGGTTGTTTAAAAGTAAAAAAAAAAATGTGATTGATACTTAGTATGTGCTATTAATGGTTTTTTCATAATAGTAAAATAAATCAACAGCTATATTTTGCATAAAGATAAATAATAGTATTCCATGTTTTGTTCTAGTGATGAAATTCTGTTAGTCTGTGGAATATGAGATATAAGGAAAAGAATAATATAGCGCTTGTCGAGAACGAAGTGGAGTAAAGGACAAGAAAACTACGAAACAATGAATAAACATATTTCTGCACAAATCTTTTTAGTGGGACGAATGGCACTAATCGAAAAACATATTCCCGTTCGTCCCCTCTTGAATTAGGAGTGGGACGATCGGGAACAAATTAAATATTATTTTTGTAAATTCCCGTTCGTCCCACTAGTGGGACGAAGTCAAGTGGACGAACGGGAATACACCTATAAAAAAACTATACCACTGCAAACCCATTTTTTTTTTATGATGACGGCTTTGATATAATGCAAATCTATTTGACGGCCGAAAATTTGGCGTAGTGGCTGACCGATCGGCAGCTTGTCGCGGGTGAGCTTCGAACGGTACAAATATTTGTACGATGTGCAAGTAGTTTTTCGGGGTCTAGGTGTTTGTGTTTTTAAACGCACCCACGATACAGGAGAAGTAACCTTCGTTAAACAAATTCAATAAAAGATTCAAAAATTCATTTCAAATATTTTATTCATTAAAAAAACTAAATTTTGATGATTTACAAATACTAAATTTTTACTTAGTAACTCTAACTAATAACTTATAAATACTATTTATTTATTTATTATAAACTTTATAAAACTACCTACTTACCTATGTTGATTTCATAAGTATTTATACAAAAAAAAACATATTTTATTAAGATTTTTTCGTCAAAAATCAACTTACCTTACTAAACAATTTGAAAATAAATTATCTACTTAGATTTTAAGTTTATATGGTGAATTCCCTCTTCGTCCCATTTTTAACAATTTCATTTAGGGATGACTTAAATGTGGATTGTGGAGTATTTACAACACTAGAGCCACACTAACGGTAAATGCCACGTTAATTTACGTTTATACGAACATTTAGACTAAGGCTGTCTGTTCATTGGTGCGGAGCGAGCTGGCGGAGCGGAGAAACGAGGAAAAATAGCGGAGATTTAGTACAATGCTATTGGTTATTTCCTCGTTTCTCCGCTCCGCCAGCTCGCTCCGCATCAATGGACAGGCAGCCTAATATCGTGAAACTCAACGTGAAATGCCGTTAGTGTGGGAAAAAATCAAAGTGAAATACAAAAAGAAAACCTTCGACAGTTCGTATCCAATTTCAAAATGTGTATGCATTTTTCAATCTACCTACATTAATAAATACACATTTCCAATCAAGCAAATATAATTTCATAAACATTTACTTAGTCTAGATATAAATTTTCCAAGCCACATTTTGGTATTATTATCAATAATAAATGCATTTGAAAATCTTCCGCATTTTCGATGTTTTTACAAAATATGTTATTCCTAAAAAATCCTTTGTTAAAAAAAAAAATACAATGTTGAGTTCCACCATCCACGCGAACGAAGTCGCGGGCACAGCTAGTTAATTAATGTATATACTTTCTAATACATAGACTTCTATAATAAATTATGTAAGTAAAATCACTTATGAGGTAAAATTTTAATTTTTCATAACAGCTTTTAAACATACTTTGACACCTGTATTTCCGCGATTTTTTTATTAAGAAAATTTTAATAGCAGCTCGGTTTTCAGTCATTTTTACAGCAGGTTACTTTAAAAACGAAAATAACAAGATAACATCACTTTAAAATTTTCTGTGTTCACAAATGCTGTAATATACAGCTTTGAGGAGCTCGTGGCTAAATAATTACAGCCGCACAGGCCGATCTTCCGGGTTAAGCCGCGCTTACCGAGGTTGGTCTGTGGATGGATGACCATCTGTCATATCGAGTTTCCTCCGTGCAGAAAGCACGTAAAGCCGTTGGTCCCGGCTGTCATTTGTAGATCTTTGACAGTCGTTACTGTTAGTCAGAAGCTCTAAAGTCTGACAACCAGTCTTATGGGATATCGTATTCCCCAGTTACTAGGTTGTGGAGGTCCGATAGTCAGTCGCTCCATGTAAAATACTGATATTCAGCTGCATCTGGTTCGACTGGAAGTCCGACCACAATATAGTTAGGAAAAGGCAGGCAGATAATGATGGCTGTACTACACACATCTGCTCATACTTTCAGGAGATACAGGCGTAATGTTAAGTTTAACTATAATTAATTCAGTCTCTTGTACGCAGTCCCCATATTGATGTTCTACGCGTCCCCACTGTTGGGCGCGCGATGGCACTGTAACAAAATATAAATACAATAAGATCCAACTGAGAGCGAGCGTAGCGAGTTTGAAAAATTTCGAGGTTTTTGTACCACGTTGCTATTCAAATATTAGCTATAGAGTCGAGGGCATTTGATCATGTAAAGCTTTCGACATTCTGTATTTTATCTATGCTTCTGTCAACAAAACCAGTGCCAGTGTTCTACGGTGCCAAGCTTCGCGTGCTGGAAGCGTTAGGCGCAGAATTTATAATGCGCGTAATTTTTTTGGACATAGTAGTAAAAAATAGGAGTCCCGCTCAGCAGGGCACTGTTGAACTGAACGCCAAAAAACTAAAAGACTATGGACTCTATCCGAAATTTTATTTGATTTGAGAGTTGAACATTCTGTAAATAACGGTTGGAAGCTCTAGTTGTATATTTAAGTATTATGGGGAATTTTAACTATTTTCTTACCTGAACATGAAGGTATTGATCTGCACGTGCGGCAGCGCGGCTCTCAGCGCGGTGAGTGCGTGTGTGTGCAACATGCCCCACACGTCCACGTACTGGAGAGACGGCATGCTGCCTAGCTTACTGGAAACAAAGGATGCGGTAAGAAACGTTTTTTTTTTTAATCTATTATTATTTTTTTTACTATTTTTCGTATCCCATTCAACAAACCCTTTCATTTGACACCCATATCATGGGGGTGGATTTCAAACAGCCAGTCCGCCATCTTGGGGAGGCCGCCATATTGGATTTGTTATGACGTTTCTTAGCTAGTCATGTATTGTCATCAGAACTCACTGCTCTCAAAACGGTGAAGGTAAACATTGTAACGAAAACCGACATGTCCTAGAACCAAACATTCGAAGACATGTGACATCTACCAACCCGCACTGGGCCTGCATGGTGGATTATGGCCCACTCCCTCTCTCGGCCTGTGTCGAAGATTTATAAGCTGATGATACTGTAACGTCGATCGGATTGCGAGAGCAATCTATAAGCTTCTCGAAGGTTCCACAAGGTTCTCGACTATTCTAGCGAAGATTGGTCTGGAAGTTTCTAGAAAGTTCTACCCTGTTCTAGATGTTTCGAGATAGTTCTGGAATGTTCCAGAAGGTATGGGACTATGTCGAAGTCTATGGATGTTTCCAGAACATTCGACCACCTTCTAGAAACATTTAGTGGGTCCGGCAGGGATATAAATTGGGCGCCGATCGCCGACCTGAGTCAGTCTGATTTTGACTACGATCGAGGCGACTCGAAGTGAACTACAAGCGATCTAAGTGATTTTCACGTGTGATTAAGAGTGTGTATATGTGTTTCAGCGTTGAGTAGTGTTTAGTGATTGTTTTAATTTGTGATTCGGGTGTAATTAAAGTTTATTTGGTTTTAATTGGTGTTAATTAATTTATCCCAATACCCAGGTCGTAACAATACTATATGGTACTCACGTGAGTGCATGTGCAGGCAGTAGATAGCACCTGCTGATCGCGAGGTGTTCGAGCCTGCTGAGCGACGTGAGCGGGGCGGCACAGCGCGCCGTCAGTAACAATACTATATGGTACTCACGTGAGTGCATGTGCAGGCAGTAGATAGCACCTGCTGATCGCGAGGTGTTCGAGCCTGCTGAGCGACGTGAGCGGGGCGGCACAGCGCGCCGTCAGTAACAATACTATATGGTACTCACGTGAGTGCATGTGCAGGCAGTAGATAGCACCTGCTGATCGCGAGGTGTTCGAGCCTGCTGAGCGACGTGAGCGGGGCGGCACAGCGCGCCGTCAGTAACAATACTATATGGTACTCACGTGAGTGCATGTGCAGGCAGTAGATAGCACCTGCTGATCGCGAGGTGTTCGAGCCTGCTGAGCGACGTGAGCGGGGCGGCACAGCGCGCCGTCAGTAACAATACTATATGGTACTCACGTGAGTGCATGTGCAGGCAGTAGATAGCACCTGCTGATCGCGAGGTGTTCGAGCCTGCTGAGCGACGTGAGCGGGGCGGCACAGCGCGCCGTCAGTAACAATACTATATGGTACTCACGTGAGTGCATGTGCAGGCAGTAGATAGCACCTGCTGATCGCGAGGTGTTCGAGCCTGCTGAGCGACGTGAGCGGGGCGGCACAGCGCGCCGTCAGTAACAATACTATATGGTACTCACGTGAGTGCATGTGCAGGCAGTAGATAGCACCTGCTGATCGCGAGGTGTTCGAGCCTGCTGAGCGACGTGAGCGGGGCGGCACAGCGCGCCGTCAGTAACAATACTATATGGTACTCACGTGAGTGCATGTGCAGGCAGTAGATAGCACCTGCTGATCGCGAGGTGTTCGAGCCTGCTGAGCGACGTGAGCGGGGCGGCACAGCGCGCCGTCAGTAACAATACTATATGGTACTCACGTGAGTGCATGTGCAGGCAGTAGATAGCACCTGCTGATCGCGAGGTGTTCGAGCCTGCTGAGCGACGTGAGCGGGGCGGCACAGCGCGCCGTCAGTAACAATACTATATGGTACTCACGTGAGTGCATGTGCAGGCAGTAGATAGCACCTGCTGATCGCGAGGTGTTCGAGCCTGCTGAGCGACGTGAGCGGGGCGGCACAGCGCGCCGTCAGTAACAATACTATATGGTACTCACGTGAGTGCATGTGCAGGCAGTAGATAGCACCTGCTGATCGCGAGGTGTTCGAGCCTGCTGAGCGACGTGAGCGGGGCGGCACAGCGCGCCGTCAGTAACAATACTATATGGTACTCACGTGAGTGCATGTGCAGGCAGTAGATAGCACCTGCTGATCGCGAGGTGTTCGAGCCTGCTGAGCGACGTGAGCGGGGCGGCACAGCGCGCCGTCAGTAACAATACTATATGGTACTCACGTGAGTGCATGTGCAGGCAGTAGATAGCACCTGCTGATCGCGAGGTGTTCGAGCCTGCTGAGCGACGTGAGCGGGGCGGCACAGCGCGCCGTCAGTAACAATACTATATGGTACTCACGTGAGTGCATGTGCAGGCAGTAGATAGCACCTGCTGATCGCGAGGTGTTCGAGCCTGCTGAGCGACGTGAGCGGGGCGGCACAGCGCGCCGTCAGTAACAATACTATATGGTACTCACGTGAGTGCATGTGCAGGCAGTAGATAGCACCTGCTGATCGCGAGGTGTTCGAGCCTGCTGAGCGACGTGAGCGGGGCGGCACAGCGCGCCGTCAGTAACAATACTATATGGTACTCACGTGAGTGCATGTGCAGGCAGTAGATAGCACCTGCTGATCGCGAGGTGTTCGAGCCTGCTGAGCGACGTGAGCGGGGCGGCACAGCGCGCCGTCAGTAACAATACTATATGGTACTCACGTGAGTGCATGTGCAGGCAGTAGATAGCACCTGCTGATCGCGAGGTGTTCGAGCCTGCTGAGCGACGTGAGCGGGGCGGCACAGCGCGCCGTCAGTAACAATACTATATGGTACTCACGTGAGTGCATGTGCAGGCAGTAGATAGCACCTGCTGATCGCGAGGTGTTCGAGCCTGCTGAGCGACGTGAGCGGGGCGGCACAGCGCGCCGTCAGTAACAATACTATATGGTACTCACGTGAGTGCATGTGCAGGCAGTAGATAGCACCTGCTGATCGCGAGGTGTTCGAGCCTGCTGAGCGACGTGAGCGGGGCGGCACAGCGCGCCGTCAGTAACAATACTATATGGTACTCACGTGAGTGCATGTGCAGGCAGTAGATAGCACCTGCTGATCGCGAGGTGTTCGAGCCTGCTGAGCGACGTGAGCGGGGCGGCACAGCGCGCCGTCAGTCGGCCGCAGTCCGAGATGTCCAGCTCCAGCAGGCGAGGACAGCGACTGACCAGGCGGTCTACTACTGGGGAGAGGAGAAAAGAAGAGAAGATATAGGCCAGTGTTTTTGAACTTTTTTCATGGCAGTGCCCCCCTTTCATCCTTATATCATCTCAGCCATAGGACGTCTACCTCTAAGGGAGTGAAAAGGGGTGAAAACTTTAGTATGTAAAATCTTATTCCTTGGGTTTATAAACTTGAAACTTGGTACGAATATGAGTATAGGTAATTAAAAAAGATTGACATTACTCTTTTTTCCAAACTACCCTCCATTGGTAATCTAGATGATTCTAAAGTTTGTATAGGAAAATCATAACGTGAACCGATGAATTTGAAACTCAGTATATACAAATTCAATCAAAAATAATCAAACACGTGTTTTTGGGTTTTTCGAAAATCGCCCCCTACATTGGTGAAAATAGGTGATTATATACTACTTGCTTTGATAAACTCAAAACTTGGCCTAAATAATCTCCCAATCAAATAAAGGATGCGTATTTATTTCACCGAGTTAGGGGTTAATTTTTTAAATATAGATGATATTTAAAAAATCAACCCCTAACGGGGTGAACATAGGAAAATCAGGACTGGACCATTTTTAGATTTTCTAAAAGGGAGATGGGAGAGGTGAGATTTTCTATAACGAGGGTGACCGGGCATTTAAATAATTCACTGAGTTTAAAGTTAGAAATACGCGCAGACGAAGTCGCGGGCGAAGTGCTAGTATTAAATAAATACTTACTATCATCAGTCATAATTCTGGCGCCTCCTAAATTTAGCCGTTGCAGTCTTGTGGGAGCTGTGCTCACTAACACTTCTAACGCTGCCTCTGATAGATTGCACCACGATATGTTTAGTGATAGTAAACTGAAACAACGATAATGATTATGAGTAAGGGTTGCACTACATCTGGCAGCACGGAATCGCCTTTTTCCGTCGCCCTTTCTCTTTTTGTCGCTTAGAACTGCCATTTGCTAGACCGAGACAGAATGCATAATGCGATAGCACGCGGCGGAATGCGTGAGGCGGCCGGCTGCTGTCGCATTGTCTCGGTCTAGCAAATGGCAGTTCTAAGCGACAGAAAGAGAAAGGGCAACGGAAAAAGGCGATTCCGTGCTGCCAGATATGGTTCAACCCTAAGGGACTTTACACGTGGCGCGATGCGACGCAATACGACGAAATTCGAACGAATTCCAACTATACGTGAAAATCATGTGACATGTGACATCTACCAACCCGCACTGGGTCCGCGTGGTGTATTATGGCCCATTCCCTCTCACAGAGAGGGCCTGTGTCCCAGCAGTGGGAACATTATAGGCTGATGATGATGATGTGGAAATCAACCTTGCCACTAAGAAATAAAGATGCAATTCGATTGACTTGAAGTTGTCATGGCCACCGTGTTTTGTTTTTCATGTACCCATAGATAACAACGTGTTTTATGTCTTATGTCTTAGTGTTAAGGTTGATTTTCACTTATTAGTTGGAATTCGTTCGAATCTCGTCCTATTGCGTCGTATCGCGCCATGAGTAAAGTCCCTAAAAGTCTACACTTAAAATTGGATAGTTCAATGAAAGAAATCTAATTAATTCAGTCACTTAAATTATCAAAAAAATCTTTTGGTATGACGATACGAAAACTGACGAAGATACGTACACTTTCAAAATTGGCAATACGTCACAATTTAGTACTGTTTCTATTTAATTTAGACGTCACAAGCCCCACTTTCGAGTTTTGGTTCGTCATATCTTGGTAAATATTCATTGATTTAACAATAGGAAAAATACTTGTCTGTTATTTTCCAAACTAAATGGCGGACTTATTGTTTTGTAATATATTGAGATACTGTCAAATAAGTAATTGTATAAATCCTCAAAATTGCGAAATATTTGGCACACATTTATGGGAAGCCTCTTTTCGGTTCTCTATTGTGTTACCTAACTTTTTTATACATAATCTAATGTGACATAATTTTTTTTGTCCTAATCATCATTTGTCCGAATGATAACTTGCCCGAACTTAATACACATAATTTCAAATGCCATAACATTGAAATTCCTAAATACCTACTGTATGTCATAAATATAACAATCAATAATATACAAAATACAGCTTGACATAAAAATGTAGAAAACCGGAAGTCGCCACTGTCTTCGCGCTACCAGCACTTTGAATGATTTTATTTTATTTTTTTACACTTGTTACGTTAGTTTTATGGCACAATAATAAATGTAACAAACCTGCGGTCTTTGTTTACATCAAATATCAAAGATTTTAAAACGCTGTCAGAAATAAAAAATTTAGTTCCGTTTCATTCCGTTCTGGCCAAGCTGTACATAAAACCGATTGCCATAAAATACATAAGTCCTAAAGTTTGTTTTGTTACTGATTACCGCCCAATAAGGAATATCGACGGATTTATCCCTTTTCGTCACCTAAAACTGTTTGTCCGAAAATCATTATCCATAACACGTTTGCTATAAAATTCAGTAACCATAATGATCAAAAGTCCTAAATATTGTTTTACATAATTATCTTCACTTCTAAAGCTGTTCTGGCATAATATCGAGTATCATAATAATTGAATCTCCTAATTTTGTATGAAATAAAGTCATATGTCCTAATCATTGTATTACATAATGTGTATTATTCCGAATGTTCAATTAGGTATAGTAAAACTGATATTTCATTAAATTGTTTAGAAACTGAAGATCTTGGTCTTGGGATGCAAGAGCGAGCGAAGCGAGCTCGGGACTTCTGGGCACCTCGACACGGACAGGTTAGGTTCGAAGGGGATGGCGGGGTCTTTCAGACCGTGTTAGGTTACTTTAAACCTTGCACGCAGAAATAGGAGCCCCGCGGAGCGGGGTCCGTCGATATTCCTTATTGGGTGGTAATCAGTAACAAAACAAACTTTAGGACTTATGTATTTTATGGCAATCGGTTTTATGTATTTTGTATATTATTGATTGTTATATTTATGACATACAGTATTTAGGAATTTCAATGTTATGGCATTTGAAATTATGTGGTATTAAGTTCGGGCAAGTTATCATTAGGACAAATGATGATTAGGACAAAAAAAAAATGCCACATTAGATTATGTATAAAAAAGTTAGGTAACACAATAGAGAACCCATGGCGCGACCTGTAGACTTGCGTTTCTATGAAGACAAGACATAAGTTTTCTTTCCATAGCAACGGCGAATGACTGAACTGTGAATGAACTAAAACGTTTAGTTAACCAAAAAAACGTGTAAAATTCTCAAGTTTTCAATACAATTAAAATGATTTATTTGAATCAGGCAGAATTATCCATAATTCAAGTAATATGTGCATTCATTTGCAATTAAAAAAAACTTTTTGCACATAAATCAAAGTGCCAAAACGCAAAAAGTATCCAAACCATAGACACACAGTGTGGACACGAGTCTTTCCTAGCCAAATGTCAAATAAAATTAACATACTTTCTAGAAAGAGAGAAAAACAAGTGTAGATCATTATCTATTAGTTATAATCTAATGTCTATTAGTTAGGAGACAGATATTAAAATTTATTATATGATAAATTATGATTAGTGCAATTTTAGGCAGATGATGTTGGGTCCATGGCATGGACTCCATGCTGCATGTCTATGACTGATGACTTGAGATTCTTGTTAAATTAAAATATTTTTTATCTAGTAATAAAACATTGGAAAGAATAGCTGTCTGCATTATTTCACTGAAAGCTTCTCATTTTATAATGAACTCGTATTAAAAAAGTTTGATGCACTTTTCTAACAAGTTTCATTCAGCCTTTTTTATTATATAAGTCTTAAAAACTAAAGCGATTGAGTTGGGAAGACCCTTACTTGTTTATAAAGTCGATAAACATCAAGAATATTATAAAAAGAATCTTGTTTATGTCTGATTTGATGTAGACAAGTTTCTCTTGTAGAGAAGAAATGTGTCTTCCCCCAAGTGTCAAAAGTAGAGAAAATATTGTCGCCATGCTCGACGTTGTAGACTTCTTTCTATCGTAGAGAAGCAACATTTCTTTTCTACATGTCAAACATCGCCATGCTTAGGACGATAGAGATCTTTCTTCAATCTGTCAGTTTGTCGATTCTCCCGTCGATATAACTCGTTTCTACGGCGGTCATGCTACGCGTGCTGGTAGTAAAACGTACCTTTTACATCCTTGTAATATAGCTTGCAGGCCTTCAGCGGTGACGCCTTGTGCCATCGTTAAGTTTAATGTTTCTAAGTTACTACATTTACCTGGAACGAGCAGAAATAACATGATCACCAAGTTTTAAATATAGGAATACTAAATTATGATAAAAATAATGGATGGTTAAAACTTGTAATTTATTTACCAGGAGGTTATCATTAAGTCACCCGATTTTTCAGATACATCGACCGAATGAATGAATGATATTTGTATTAATTCATTCAAAAATGCTTGAACCGATTTGGTGGACTTAACAGGTGGTCCCATGATCATCAGGATAGGATCTTGGTGAAATCGAAGAAATTCTTCAATAACAAACAACGTAACAGTACCATAATATCTCCTAATTCTTTAATAGTGACACAAAAGTCAATGACACAATAAAGTCACCAGATGTGGTGTGTGTGCTATGTGTCCTATTTTAGCGTGTGATCTATGTTACAGTGTAGTGTGTGCTATGTTAGTTTGTGTGCCATGTTATTGTCCTATATTAGTGTGTGTTGTGTGAGCTATGTAGTGTGTATGTTATGTGTGTTCGTAACAGGTTGTTGAGCGTCGCCAGGTCTACAGTGGCCATGCTTAGTGTGTCTGTTCTGTGTCGTGTGTGTGTCATGTACTCACCAATTAGCTCACAGCTACTTTGTTCCAGCTGCACACTCTCCAGACTCAACTTGTTGATACTGGGACACGTCTGTAGCAGGTTGTTGAGGGTCGCCAGGTCTATGGTGGCCATGCTGAGGTCCAGGTAGTGGATGCGGGAGGGAGCGGGGAGGGACGGAGGGTGCCATTCACCTATCTGGAAGGTAAGACTTCTGTTAACAGTATATTGTATGCCTATAAGGCGGGATATAGCCGGACTCCATTGTAAGTGTACCATAGATCTGTATTTTTACTGTACCTGTGATCCACAATAAATAATTATTTGATTTGATTTGAAGATGTTGTTAAACTAGTGCGGTCTCACATTTTTTTATAAAGTCAATGATTTTTCAGGTTTTTCTTTAAGTTAGACAGTGGTCCGACAGCGGATGAACGAGTAACGAGTAGAACCAATACACTCTAATAAGAGTTGGCGATCGGCGGGAAGCGAGTTTCGATAGTTTTGTCACCGGGCGACAGCGAGTGTTCAAGTGCAACGAGCGATTACTCGCGCTACTCGCCCGCGGTCGCTTCATGTGACATTTCATTCACTGTACCGAACGCAAGCATCACTGAACGAGTATCGCTGAGTGAGTTAATTTTTGAAAGCTCGTCGCTCAGCGACAGAACGAGTAAAGCAAGTCGTCGCCGGCAGTGTGAACAGTCAGAGAGCAACTATTAATATATGCATCTCTTTCGTTTACACGGAATGTACATTTATTGTGCATTTCTTGAGAGAGAAAATCGCTGAGAGAACTCGTCCTCTCGCCGTTGGTCGGTCCATTTTCATCTTCGTTTATACTAAGATGAAAATGGAGTCCGTGATGAACTCAGAAATGAAGAGATTCGTAGACGAACTAAAGTTGCTGTCTCTTTTTTTTTTTTGCCTGGTAAAATCATCAAATGAGTCCTCCCACCCCGGGCAGGGCGGGAGGGACTGTCAGACTTGTACTGACTAAAATCCACGGTGTCCTTCAATAGCCCTTTATTTTCCGGGGTCACGGTAATGGAATAAGTCCCGCGACCCCGGCAGTGGGGCCCCGTCATCATACTGACGCTCTTAGGTCCGGTTGTTCGTACATTACTGTAAAGTAAAAGTCAAAATTTAACTGTACCCTTAGCACAAGTTTTCACTATTTGAGACGTAAACTGGAACTTTGACAATTTCAAATTGACAATTTTCAAGGGAAAAATTAGTTCCTTCTTCGCACACCAGAGGCGCTGTTCTATTTTTTCATACAATAAACGCTTTAAATACTGGAAAGACGCTGTAAAGTAAAAGAGTGAAAACTCGTGCTAAGGGTACTGTTGCCAACTTTGACCACGGTTAAAAAAATAACGTCGGTTATCTTCGCCTTCATTTGCCCAGAAATATTTTACGTAGCGGTTAAATTTGACAAGGGTTTAAAAGTGTTGTCAGTACAATTTCGTGTGCCTCCCCTTAATTTTCGATGGGTAATATTTTTTCGACTGCCAACATTGTGTTAGCTGTCATTGTCAAGTTGTCATTATTGTTTTGAAAGAAATAATACTTGTTTGATTCAAGTTTCAGTAGTTTTTTAATTCTCTAGCGTTTTCGTTTCAATCGATTAGATTTTTGTTGATACGGAAGCAAAATACCATTTTACACCCACTAACAACAAGAGAATTCAGAATGGACGTTAAATCAAAGTAAGTGCAAGTGCATGTTATTTTTAGCAGCCGTGGTGTTTTTTAACCGACTTTCAAAAGGAGGAGGTTCACAATTCGGATGTTTGTATGTTTGTTCGGGCATAACTCCGTCGTTTAACAACCGATTTGGAAAATCCTTTTTTTGTTGGGTAGGGTATACTTCCGGAATGGTCTCATTAAAATTTTATCGAAATCGGACTAGCACTTTTTGAAAAATCAATAAAACCTAAAAAGTTTTCAACTTTGTCTACACCGATTGATTACTCCGAGGTTTCTGGTCCGATTTCGATGATTCTTTTTTTGTTCGATACAGTATATCTGCCATTTGATCCCATAAAATTTTCATTTAGTTTGGTGCAGTATTTTTTATTTTTAGCTCATTGTACATACGTACATGGGCGTTGTTATTACCGGCGCTATGGATTACAAAATTTTAGTGCACAATGTGAAAATTATGTATTTGACAATAATTTGGGTTCAACAGTGAAACTAAAATGGATAAATAAAAAAAACTATTTCAAACAAGGTTACAATAAGGTTATTTTGAACTTTTTTTGTGATTGTTTTGAAGTCGGTTACATTTTTTTTGGTTTACAATTTTTTTTTATAATATTGCTTTTGGAGAATAATTTTTATAAAACATTTTTTCAGAGTCATTGAACAATATATTAGACGTGCAGAAGTCAAGCACAGAGAAAAATTAAGGCAGTCACAAGAACTTCACGACCAACTCATGAAACACAATGAGGAGCGCCACCAAAAAGAAATTGAACTATTAGATTTAAAAATAAAAATTCTAAAGGCACAATTAAAAAGATTGGGTTAAGATTGGATTTTATTTATAGCATTTTAATTTACCCTAAATATAAGTCATCATCTACCTTCCTTTTCCCAACTATATTGTGGTCTGCTTCCAGTCGAACCAGATGCAGCTGAATATCAGTATGTTACATGGAGCGACTGACTATCGGACCTCCACAACACAGTAACTGGGTAATACGATACTCCATGGTAAGGCTGGTTGTTAGACTTTAGAGCTTCTGACTACCAGTAACAACTGCCAAAGATCTACAAATAACAGCCGGGACCAACGGCTTTACGTGCTTTCCGAGGCACGGAGGAAACTCGCTATGACAGATGGTCACCCATCCACAGACATCGGCAAGCGCGGCTTAACCCGGAAGATCGGCATCGGCTGTAATTATTTAGCCACGAGCTCCTCAGTCCTCTTACCCTAAATATAAGTATAAGTAGGTAATTAGTATAAGTTTAGTTAAGTACATTTTAATTAAAAAATTGTTGTACTTGTCAAGCTCAATGAATTTTTTTATTTCAAATTTTGTTTACATCTAAAACATTTGTCATGTACTAATCTGTCAAAATTGTTGTCTGCTCTAGTAAGTTCGGGCAATTTACCAGCTGGGTACTAGAGTTTCTCTGAGGGATTTGTTTAAGGAGATTGGCATTCTGTCCCCCGGTTAATTTTACTTTAACCAAAACTTAAACCTAAAGTTGACTTAACCGAGCTTCGAGGAACCGGACCTTAGAGGCGCGCGTGGATTACAACGCACCGTAAAGTTGCTGACATAGCCAAAAGAATTAGCAAATTGAAATGGCAGGCCATATAGAACTGATTGCTGATGAGGATGTGAGGAGAATGGACACCACGCACCGGCAAGCGCAGCGTAGGACGTCCACCCACAAGGTGGACAGACGATCATAAGAAGACCACAGGATCACGCTGGATGCAAGCCGTGACAACCGGTACTATTGGAAGTCTATAGGGGAGGCCTATGTTCAGCAGTGGACGTCTTACGACTGATATTATGATAAGAATAAGAATTTTATTTAACTGTTACAAAGATAACCTTAAATCTAAACATTTTGTTTTATCTGTAACTAATATAACTAAACAATGGTTTGTTTGTTTGGTGATCCCCAAACTAGGTTTTACCTGTATCTTGGGGACCTGAATTGCGGTAGTCACGGTAGGCATTTCTTTTTTTATATATATCGTGGACATTTGTTTCGTTATGATAAAATTTATCCAGTTGTGAACTATAAAGGTTAACAAATTAATAATTTCAGAAAAATACTAAACAAAAGAGAAGTAAACAGTAAAATAATAATTCTAAAGAAGTACATAATGGGCTGCGTATGTGTACTTATGTCGTGTGTGAGTTGTATGTAAGAGGAGTGAGACGTGTCTGTGATGTGTGAGTGGGCAGTGTGAGTGAGTGTGTGTATGCGTGTGTGTTTGCATATTTTTGGTCTATAATTGTCTTTATGATGATGATGATGAAAATGTCTTACCTCTGAGCTAGCCAATCTGACTATGATGGGTTTTCTAGCTAAAATTCTTCCTATGGCGTCCTTTGAAAGTGTTTTGTTGCCTAAATCCAGTCTCTGCCATAAAGTTTCATCACATGCTACTCTGTGCCATCTAAAAAAAGAAAGATCATAATTAGTAAGAATATATTTGTTTTAGATCAAAACCATGCATTTTCTTTTTTATCTAGCCTGCGACAGTCTCGACCAACTGTGATTTGTAAACACATAACCTCTTCTAGATTTCTACACACATCAAAAGTGTCTAGGGATCAACATATATTTTTGCAATAACTTTTCTCCTGATTGATATTAATTAAAATGTTCTTTAAGGATTCATCAAATAAAGTGTTATCGTTTGTCACAGTAACGATAAACCAAGTCACCTTTGCATTTATAAAGAAATTTGCCATTTTCCTAATAAAGCGATTTTTGACATTTGAACCACTAACATTAAAGTTCGAAAAAAAGACTGAAATAACAGTTTTCTTTAAAATTTTATTGGGTAACATAAACAATTAATAATCCGTGTTTCTACCGCGAACACTAACAACACAAGAACATCGGTTTGGCATACTCAAAATGAGTTCATCCAAATCACGCTGTGGAATGGCCGCCCATGTTCGTTGCAACAACAAAAAAAGGTCTTCTTGCGACTGGATACCCTCCATATTCGGCAGAGCTCTTCTCTGTAGCATATCCCATGCATGCTCAATCGGGTTCAAGTCTGGCGACTGAGCAGGCCAGGGCAGGACATTGATGTTAGCTGCGGCGAGAGTCTGTCTTACAACTCTTGCGGTGTGCGGTCGTGCATTATCATGCATTAACTGAAATAAGGGACCGATTTGCAGAGGAACGATGACGTCTGATACAATCGTCTCAGCATAAATTTGAGCGTTGAGGTTGCCTCTGATCCAAATCAACTCAGTTCTTCCGCCGATCCAAATACCCGCCCATACCATGATGGTTCCACCACTATAAGGATGGACTTCCTGGCAGGATTTTAATCGCTGTTGGCGTCCAGGGGTTCTCCAGTGTCGTATACGTCTTGTATCCGGTCTCATACCAAAACGAGACTCATCAGAAAAGCACACGAAACGCCATTGTTCTTCTGCCCAATTTCTGTGTTCAAGAGCCCATTGATATCGAATCCTACGATTGTGCATTGCTATAGGTGGTACCCGTAGCGGTCTTCGGGAATGAAGGTTCACTTCATGCAAGCGGTTTCTGACTGTTTGGTCGCTAATTAAGTTCCCTGAAGAGTGATGAAGCCTCACGGCTAACATCATGGCGGTTATTGTTGGAGCTCTTCGAGTTAAGATTTGAATGTATCGGTCTTGTCTCCGTGTGGTGCAGCGATACCGTCCTCCATGGCGCTCAGCCACGGTACCAGTGCTTCGGTAACGTGTCCAAAGTCGACTGATAACACTCTGACTTGTATTCAGAGCTAAAGCCACAGTACGTTGCCGGGAACCAGCTTCTATCATTCCCACGGCTCTGAGCATTTCTTCCCTGCTTAAATGACGTCGCCGCTCCATAATAACGTTGGTTTTAATCAGTAGTAGGGAAACAGTAGCACTAATAATGTCTTCAATGCGTTGTATGTTTTTATAGGGAAAATATTGACAGCTGATTTTCATCTTTTACTCGAATTTGATTTACAGTTCCTGATTCAAATTATGAAATGCACCAAAAAGGATCCATATAAATTTATAAAATCATAAATTTATTACAAAGCCACATCTCAATCTCAAGAAATCCGCATAAAAATGCTTGATCCCTAGACACTTTTGATGTGTGTAGTTGCGTAGTACTGTTTCACACAATATTTTTTAATAATGCCAGGCTGGTACTAATTTGGCATGTTCTGATTTTTGAACAACAAAATCATAGTGAAAACATACCTCCTCATAGTTTCTAGTCGCCTGGTACTTTCTCATAAGTGTAACGAAAACACTGATAATTTCTTGTTTCTGAAATGAAACCTCCTTTGTCTAATACTATCCTGGTATCCATTTGACACTTCCTAAGATATTCTGGCTTTTAGGAGAGCCAAGAGAAAATGTTTCCTCTACCTGTCTTTTAATATATGGCCCTAGTACTAAGAAATACAAGAACACTGGTCTTACTGTGAATGCACCTCCTCATATTTCCTAGTCGCCTGGTACTTTTGTTAGTCATAAGCGAAAAAAGAAACACTTTTCTTTGAGTCTCATGAGACCTCTTTCACCTAATTCTGCCCTAGTACCATTTCACACTTTCTATGTTATTCTGTCTTTTGGGAGAGCCCTATTTTCAGCATACTGTGTACTTCGGTACTCTAGTATGCTACTTCGGTACTCTAGAACACTTCTAGATATCGTTTCCTCTACCTGTCTATCAATATGTGGCCCTAGTACTTTGATGATTATGAATTCTTACCTCTTACAGACCATCATACAATGAGCCAGTGTCCTCTTGGGCAGCCACCTGAACACGCTGAGTATCATTTCATCGGACAGGATGTTGAAGGACACTGCTCCAACCGGCTCGGATTTGTGTCTTCGGCTTATTATTAGTTCATCTTCTAGTCCTAGGGCTGAAACAAATAAAATCTTATTTAATTATAACGATAACAGTGAATGGTTGACATCATCTACCTTCCTTTTCCTAACTATATTGAGGTCGGCTTCCTGTTGAACCAGATGCAGCTGAATATCAGTATGTTACATGGAGTGACTGACTATCGGACCTCCACAACACAGTACCTAGGTAATACGATACCCATGGTAAGACTAGTTGTCAGACTTTTAGAGTTTGTGCCTAATAATAACGACTGTCTAAGATCTACAAATAACAGCCGGGAACTACGGTTTTACGTGGTTTCTGAGGCACGGAGGAAACTCGCTATGACAGATGGTCATCCATCCACAGACCAACCTCGGCAAGCGCGGCTTACCCAGATCGGCCTGTGCGGCTTTAATTATTTATAAAATTAAAATGAGTTTTTTTTTTTTTTAATTGGATGTCCTCATAACTCTAGTATAAGTCAAAGTTGACAAAGACAAAGTCTACGATATAGCGAGCTTACACAGAAGAAGACTGTTCACTATAACTTTGAAGATTTGGGTTGTACGCGTTCAAAAACAGACACAAAAATACGTTTCCAATATTTTTTGATAAACTGACTGACTGATGGGCGACTCGCTGTCCGACCATGGATGCAGCCCGGGTCAACGTCGCGTTGTGTTTCACGCGCGCCTCCAACAGTGTCAGCACGAGGGCCCTTTTCAGGGCAAAAGCCTGCCGGGGTCGCGGAACTAACCAGCTACCTTGACCCCGAAACGTAAAGGGCTATTGAAGGACACCGTATATTTTAGTTAGTACAAGTCTGACAGTCCCTCCTGCCCTGCCCTGGGTGGGAGGACTCATTTGATGATTTAAGCACAATTAAACAAGCTTATGTTCAGCAGTGGACGTCTTCCGGCTGATGATGACCCTATAGTATTAGCTCATCATCATCATCATCAGCCTATAAAGTTCCCACTGCTGGGACACAGGTCTCCTCTCTGTGAGAGGGAGTAGGCCATAATCCACCACGCGGGCCCAGTGCGGGTTGGTGGATGTCACTTGTCTTCGAATTTTCGGTTCTAGGACATGCCGTTTTCCTCACGATGTTTTCCTTCACAGTTTTGAGAGCAGTGGTGATGAAATAAATTACACAAAGTAATGCGCCCGGCGGGGTTCGAACCTACAACTCGTAAGTCGGGGCCGATACCACTGGGCCACCACTGCTTACAGTTGTATTATTTACTCACGTGTATATCTATGTTTCCCGCCGCTACTGTCGCTGGTGGCCCCGCTGTACTGGGCGGCCGGGGTGGGCAGGTACCCCGCGCTCACTGACTGGGCTAGCGGGGTCTCTTCGTCTATTAGATAATCTTCTAGCAGTGTGGTTTCCAAGATTTGTTGGTCTGTTGGCTGGAGTGGTTTTACTGTAAGAGAAAAGATGGAGATTAAAAAAAGGAACAGACAACGAATGCAAGAGCGAGCGCAGTGAGCTCACAATTTGGAGCAACCTCGTTTTTTATTTTTTATCGTGGTAAAATCATCAAATGAGTCCTCCAATAAAGGGCGGGGCGGGAGGGACTGTCAGACTTGTACTGACTAAAATTCATGGTGATCCTTCAATAGCCCTTTACGTTCCAGGGTCACGGTTTGTTGATGAGACAGTCCCGCGACCCCGGTAGGCTTTGGCCTCTAAGGGGACTTCGTCATTATGCGGACAACTCTGCAAGCGCGCGTGGATCAAAACGCGGCGTAGATACATAGAATACTCTTTATTATGCACACCATACAAATTAAGGGTATTACAAGGTGTTACGTAGACACGGGCATGGTCCATGATTGGACGGCGAGTCTCCCATTGCTAACCCTCCGCATGCCCGCGCCTACGGCGGCCGGAAATCGCTTTTAGAAGGGCCTAGATCGTCAGCTGGAACTGAGGCAACGACGGTGATGATGTGCCAGGCTGGCGGTCTAATATTTTTCTCAATGAGCCGTAATCAACCACGCGGGCCCATTACGAGATAGTACTATTAAAAGCTGTGGTATTAACCACTGCTTTTACAAATCTATATATACATATAAAAATCAATACCACTTTGTGTGTTTTTCGTTGTAATTTTATATCTCAAGAACGGGCTCATCTATCCAAACCAAATGTTTAGGCTTTTTTCGGACTATTTAGTAGATGGTTTATGTGAAGTTTGCACAAAATCGGTCGAGCGGTTCTTTATTTATCACATTTTTTGTAATAAATGAAGTAGTAGTAAGTATTAGTAGTGTAGTAGTGTTCATTCTGTGGCGCTACGAAGATCGCGGGGTCAGCTACTTGTGTATAGTTTCAATAGTTTGAAATGAATTAATATCAACACTTTTACACGTCGTCTTTTACAAACTAGATGAGGTCGGTATTTCGTGCCTGACTACTCTGAGAAGAAAAATACGAAACAAACTCAGAGGTCACAGTCTCTTTTAAAGTCCAGACATCATATTGGTAGTCATACGAGGACCATGCGGGTGTCTGAGATGGTCTTTTGAAGAAAGAACCACACAGATTTGAGTGGACCTGTCCAGTCAGTGCAAGCATTTGTCAGTTATCGTGTAGCTAGACTCATAACGGGGATGGCAACGAATGGCGCTAGTATAGCTAGTTCCAAGCATCGTCATTGGTTCAAATATTATAGGTACTTCAAAATAGTATTACGTCATTGGTCGGATTAAGACTTAACTATGGTCGCGCCATCTACAATTAGCTTTGACTGGCCTTCTCTATTCAAGGAGTTTGCCAGGATACTCACGTTTCTCAGCACTCTTAAGCCGTGAAGGCCCAGCGTTGGGACTGCCGACACAAGGCTTCACCCTGGGACTCTTGGGACTGTACTTCCTCGGTGAGCTGACAGATCTAGGTGAAGTTAGGTTCACGTTAGGATTGACATTCTCTATGTCCATGTGTTTGCGTTTCAGCGATTTTTGGGCCTGAAATAGATATTATAGAAGTGATTATGGGAATTATTTTAAAGGTACACACTGCTACACATCAGCATACAAAACCAGTATAAGCTAATCCTGTAAATCCGAGGCCAAGATTACCTGGTTTTGCATAGCTTGATGTGTACCCGTCTGTACGTCTTATATTTTATCAGCAAATACTTATAAACCAAGATTATTAGGCGTAAAGAAGAATTTGCTGAATTGCTGATTGAATGAAGTATGGAACATTGCAACATGTGAGGCACAGTTACCATACTATTTTTGCTGACAAAAGTAGGGCAAATTACTAAATTGATTCTATTAGCACTGCTCTTAACTATAGGTGCGGTTTTTAACGCAAAATGTCGGAATGTTTCCCACCTAAAAAAATGATATACAGGGAGATTATGACACTGGGAAGACATTCGGAATTGGACCAGTAGTTACGAAGATGGTTGATGGAACCCCACGTTCAAACATAGTTACAAAATTATAAAGCTGAAGGGTTTGTTTGTTTGTTTGGTCGTAATGTGATGTTATAAATATAGCCTATTGCTTTCCGCGATAAATGGATTATCCAAAACTAAATAACTTGGCGTTCGGGTAACTACGCAATGTCTTTTCTTCTGTAATACCTCAGTGTCTCAAGACGAAAGTCTTCAACCAATGTGAAAGTGGTCTTTCACTCGGCCTCATCTCAAAGCTCGCTCAACGAGCTATGGAGAGGGCTATGCTTGGTGCTTCTCTTCGTGATCGAATCCGAAATGAGGAGATCCGTAGACGAACTAAGTCACCGATATAGCCCACCGGTTAGCAAGCTGAAGTGGGAATGGGCAGGCCATATTGCTCGCAGAGCAGATGGCCGATGGGGTCGAAAAGTACTAGAGTGGAGACCACGGACTAGCAAGCGCAGCGTAAGACGTCCACCAACAAGGTGGACAGACGACCTTATAAAGGTCGCCGGAAGTCGCTGGACACAGGTCGCTTCCAACCGGTATATGTGGAGATCTAAAGGGGAGGCCTATGTTCAGCAGTGGACGTCCTATGCCTGAGATGATGATGAAATAACTTTTCAATTCAAACCAGCAGTTCCTAAGGTGCGTTCATGCAAACAAACTCTTTAGCTCTATAATAAGTACTTATAGATATATAAACATTTAGCTTACCACAACAGAGTCACATACAACTTCAGAGTCGTCAGGTTCAAGTAGACTAACACCCATTTCTTGTAGCACCTGGAAATTAGCCAACATTTAGATTTATATCTTGGTTCCTCCAACCGTACAGACAGATGTGTTGCTGGGGAGTTTGTTCCACCACTTCTTCTTCCCAGCCAAAACACTAGGAAGTGTCGAAGAGGGGGCGCTTTGGGGGACTGTCTTATGTAAAAATTGATCTTCAAAAAGTGCTGATAAATCAGCCTAATTTGAATAAATGACTTTTGATTTAGATTTTTATATCCAATCATACTCTATAATATTTATAGAGCAGTGGTGGACCAGTGGTTCAAACCCAGCCAGGTGGATTATTTATTTATTTCATCACCACTGCTCCCAAAACGGTGAAAGAAAACATTGTGAGGTAACCGACATATCCTAGAACCAAACATTCAAAGACATGTGACATCTACCAACCAACACTGGGTCTGTGTGGTGGATTATGGCCCACTCCCTCTCACAGAAAGACCTGTGTCCCAGTAGTGGAAATATTATAGGCTGATGGTGGACTATGCAGCCAATCCATAGCCAATTTCTTGGTATTGTCCAACACTAGCTCATTGAGTTTTTAATTAAGCGACATAATTACAGATAAATAATAATAATAATATTCCACAACTATCACACAACACCATCTAGTCCCAAGCTAAGCAGAGCTTGTGTTATGGGTACTAGACAACTGATAAACATACTTAAATATTTCTAAATACATACATATTATACATAGATAAATTACACCCAGACACAGATGATCATGCTCATCACACAAACATTTGTCCTGGGTGGGAATCGAACCCACAACCCCCGGCATAGCAGTCAGGGTCACTAACCACTAGACCAACAGGCCTGTCAAATAAATGAGTGCACTGACTGGACAGGTCCACTCAAATCTGTGTGGTTCTTTCTTTCTATAACTTGGTCAATATAATGGAAGAAGTAAAAAGCTATAAATTATTTTGACATCAAAAATATCCTGATAAAAAAAAATGAAAATAGCCTTGATTTTGATTTGTATTCAAATATTGTAACAGGAAGTAGTCAGGCCAATTTGGCATTATGAGGATAGTATTTAAGAATAGAATCTTAACATGGAAGTAGGATATTAGACCTTGGGCCCTGATTTTACTAATGAGGATATTCTTAATGAATCTGGAACTGGGCGACTCCTATGCCATTTTTGTGTATATGTATGTTTCACTGTAGCAAACCTGTAAGGGAATATAAAGTAAATTCTCTGTAATCGTAATTAAATAACTCATGACATCTCATTTTTATTTTTTATGCAACTCTTAAGCGCTTACCTTCTTATTTATTCGATTTTTAATATTGTTTCTTATTTTACACTTTGTTCCACATTCTTTTGTAGACTTTGTACTAGTTTCGCACGTATTTTACTCACTAAATAGTGCCATGATTGACCAACGTATCACCAATAATATTTAATTATGCACTGGATGGCTATGTGATTCACAGTTGAGAAAAAGCCGGTGATAAATGAAAGTAATTTAGTGCGCCTCGCTTGGCTGCTTGCAACAGGCCTGTCAAATAAATGAGTGCACTGACTGGACAGGTCCACTCAAATCTGTGTGGTTCTTTCTTTCTATAACTTGGTCAATATAATGGAAGAAGTAAAAAGCTATAAATTATTTTGACATCAAAAATATCCTGATAAAAAAAAATGAAAATAGCCTTGATTTTGATTTGTATTCAAATATTGTAACAGGAAGTAGTCAGGCCAATTTGGCATTATGAGGATAGTATTTAAGAATAGAATCTTAACATGGAAGTAGGATATTAGACCTTGGGCCCTGATTTTACTAATGAGGATATTCTTAATGAATCTGGAACTGGGCGACTCCTATGCCATTTTTGTGTATATGTATGTTTCACTGTAGCAAACCTGTAAGGGAATATAAAGTAAATTCTCTGTAATCGTAATTAAATAACTCATGACATCTCATTTTTATTTTTTATGCAACTCTTAAGCGCTTACCTTCTTATTTATTCGATTTTTAATATTGTTTCTTATTTTACACTTTGTTCCACATTCTTTTGTAGACTTTGTACTAGTTTCGCACGTATTTTACTCACTAAATAGTGCCATGATTGACCAACGTATCACCAATAATATTTAATTATGCACTGGATGGCTATGTGATTCACAGTTGAGAAAAAGCCGGTGATAAATGAAAGTAATTTAGTGCGCCTCGCTTGGCTGCTTGCAGCGTTTTGCGGGCGAAGGAGCTACATTACTATAAGTACATTATAATATCCGTGGATCGGAAGTGCGGCAACGTGCAGAACAGGTTTTAATAGGGCTAAGTAGTACCACATGTTACCTATACGTCTGTCTCATCTATTTAGTGTGGTTTTATTTTATTTCTGGAATTGTTTTTGTTACACTCAATCTTTATTTATTTATTTTTGTTACGTATTTGTTTTTCACTACACATTTTATTATAATAATTATTATTATATTAGTAAGGACGCCAGCACATCGAGCTGCCGCGGTCTGTCAGGTTTCGTCGACAGATTTTCGGCTTTATCACAATAGTGGAAGGTTGGTGTTCGGTTGGTGGAATTTGACGTGTTCGTGTTGGTTGACCTGCTGGCGTCTGTATATATGATTTATAAAGTATTCTGTAAATTATAGACACTGACTCAGTACCTTTATTTAGTTTACGTATTTGTTTTCGAGCGTATGGCACTCTTGGGCTGCAGCTGAAAATCAGCGTCAGGTGGCAAACTTTGTGTTGCCATCTGACATTAAGCTGAGCTGAGGCCCTTTGGCATTATTTCTTTATTTAAGTTTTATTTCCTGTTTTACTACCTACTCTCTTTATTACTTTATTTGTATTGTTTTAGTTTTAAGTTTTAGTGCCAATAAACGCAATTTTCTTTCTTTTCTTTCTTTCTTTCTTTCTTAGAATTATTGGTGTATCATCTACTATATGTATAAAAATAAGTCGGGTTTTCCTTCCTGATGATATAACTCCAGAACGCACGAACCGATTTCCACGGTTTTGGATTTGTTGGAAACGTCTCGGGTTCCGTGAGGTTTATAGCAAAGAAAATTCAGGAAAAATTTGAACAGAAAAGAGGGAAAATCTTTTTTCACATACAGAAATGTTACATAAAACGAAGCCATCTGGTGGTGAAACGGACGTTCGCCGGGTTAGGTAGTTACTAATATTAATAATAATAATATTCCACAGCTATCACACAACGCCATCTAGTCCCAAGCTAAGCAGAGCTTGTGTTATGGGTACCAGACAACTGATAAACATACTTATATATTTTTAAATACATACATATTATAGATAAATTACACCCAGACACAGAACAAATGATCGTGCTCATCACACAAACATTTGTCCTGGGTGGGAATCGAACCCACGACCTCCGGCATAGCAGTCAGGGACTCAGGGTCACTAACCACTAGACCAACAGGCCAGGCCAATAATATGCAAGGAAACACATGTAACATGCAACCATATGAGGCCAGTGTTTCTTGAGTGAGCAGCAGAATGGGAGGGACTGTCAGACTCCTACTGACTAAAATACACAGTGCCCTTCGATAGTCCTTTACCTTCCAGGGTCTTGGTAATTCGTCCAGCAACCCTGACACGCTTTGGCCTTCTTAATGAAGTGGCTTGAACAAACTAAATAGACACAAAAGCTCAAAAATGAATTGCTTCAGTACATTTTGAGATTTTGTGACTTTCTACGTACGACTATCCTACTAACAGTAATCCAGTTTCTTAACATTAGGTGGATTTTAAAAATTCTTTCACAAAAAGAAAGCTTAGAGAAACATTAATCTCGATGACATTGCTATATTTAATTCTAAAGTTGCACCTGTGCGAAGCCAGGGCAGATCTGTGGTTGGGTTCAATTATGCTTGATGACTCTGCCATAAAGTATTTAAGTCATTTTAGTCTTCATTATAAAGAACAGGAATATATGGGGATAGCTGAAGGTACTGTTAACTTACAATACCTTCAGCATGTACTCAATAGAAATCTGTAAGAAGGGCAATAATAATATTGGTGATCTAAAGAGTGTCCATGGATTTTCTTGCCCGTTCTTCTCCATAGAGATCTACTCCTTGTAATGGTCATCTACGGTACTTTCACAGTTTTTATGTCTTGTGACTGGGACTGTAGCAACTAGCAACATAACTATTTTTGAACTGTATATTTTTTTGTCTTTTCACAATTCAAAAGTGCCTGTAACTGGCCTACTTGAAATAAATGCTTTGATTTTGATTTTGGGCCGGCAGCAGATGAGTTTAAGATCAAATGTGGTACTGCTTCACTAAAGATGAGTAGGCATTGAGTGTTGTGTGTCCTGTCGATTGTACTGTACATTACAAGAGCTGATAGATGCTTCTGAAGGTACCAATCTCGAGGCCTAGTGCTGGTTCGGCTCAATTTAAATTGCCATAGACACGTTAAGAAATAGAAAAAAATTCTAGTGTGCCATCTCTTGCCGACATCCCAAAAACAGAGGTCGTCGAACCGGGTGCATAGACCATGACAAATCCGCCGGTTCTAACGCAAATTACGGTCAGTTTTTGGTCAAAAGTAGAAAGGCAATAAGAAAAATGATAACTCATGTGTTTGGCGATAAGAAAAAAGCGTTTTTCTCATCGTAGATAACCATTGAAGAAAGAACTAGTAGGTTATGGTTGTTTACCGGGCTTTACCGACAAATTACTGCAGGAAAAGCTATTTTTATAACATTACCGGGTTATTAATAATCTATTTGAGGAATTGACACGTAGTATTCCCACCTCGGAATGCAAATTATAACCAAAAAAAGTCCACGAAAAAAAGCGGGAATTCAACGACAACTCACCTCATGATCCGTCTTCCTGTCCATCAAACTCCAGCTTTTACGGCTCGAATTATCCGTACGCATCTTTTTCCTGTGAAATATGGACTATTTGTAGTAAACAGAACAGAATTTTCTTAAAACTAACACTTTTCACACCCTCTTCGTTTCGCGCCTTTTGACTTTCCCGCCGCCACAATCAGCTGTCAGACTACAACATTGGAATTAAACAGATTTTATAGAAGCAATCAGTGTTTACCGGGCACTTTCTGGTTCATCCAAGGTTCTGGGTAGAGGACTCTCCTCATCCGATGTATGTAAGCTCATTATGCGTTTTTAATTAATAAATCTACTGTAAATAGCGGATCTTTACATCACACGAATTTGAGAAGTTGAATGACTGAATGACAGAATGAATGAACTTTTTTGTTTGAGGGGGATGCTCCAACCAGCCCGCGAAATTCAAATTTTTTTACGTTTTTTGCAATTTGCAGGCCAGTGACATGTTGTAACTTTATAAATATTTGTGTTGCGCAAATAACAAGTATAATTTTAAATATAAAAAATATCAAAAAACTCGCTCCATCAGCTCTCACATAGAAAAGGTGCATTATGTTAAAATCTCCGAAATCTAACTACGATGCACCTTTTCTATGTGAGAGCTGATGGAGCGAGTTTTTTGATATTTTTTATATTTAAAATTATACATGTTATTTGCGCAACACAAATATTTATAAAGTTACAACATGTCACTGGCCTGCAAATTGCAAAAAACGTAAAAAAATTTGAATTTCGCGGGCTACATCGAAGCAATCACCTTGAGTGAAGCTCGGCCATCGACAGGTATAGACAATTTTAATGTTGCCAGAAATCAAATTATAGAGGTTATTAACCTTATTTTTTTGAATTTATGCATTCTTTTAGCATTTGATTTTCATTGATAACCATAGGTCCCACTTTAAATCATAATATTTTAAATATACATACTACTCCTAAAACTATTGACTAAAATAGCAATAAATGCATGCCCGGTTTCGGTTCCCAACTGACCATAGACATTCAAAGCTGATTTTGCAAATATTTTGTTTCGCTAAAGAGGGTTTTGCAAAAATAGAAGGCTTTTTATGGATATAGTTAATTTGTATGCAAAATAATAACAAAATAAACCAGTGAAAGTGACGTCCTTGAAAGTTTTTTTTCAATTTTTTTACTCTAGCAGCATAATTTTTTGTTTACAAATCTAGACCAATCAAAACTTGAGTTTAAGACGCACTCTTACAGGATTGGCTTAGCGTAATGAATGAATAACCAATCAGCAGAGATTGCGATTTGCACGCCTTCTGTCATAGCGGAACAAAATCAAAACACAACACAAAAAGAAAACAAAGGCAGTCGAGAAAGGTTGTTCTCTTTGTGAAAACTTGGAAATATCTCGATTATTTTCCGTTAAAAGTGCGATATTTCGTCGTGATAACTGTTTTATCGTGTAGTGAATTCGTTAAACGTGAAAATGACGGCTCGAAAGCTGAATACCATCGAAGATCTTAGCGGTAAGTACATTTTGCACACATAAATAAATAAAGAACTTGTGTCAACAAAACTTGTTTGGTCCGTGACGAAACACGATTTACGTGTTTCTAATTACTATATTTTCTTAGGGAACTACAGAAACGTTTATAATCGTCTTCAAATCTAATAAGACTTAAAAAGTAAGACGTAGAATACAAGATTCCATCATGATCATCAATGTTTACGTTTTGAAAATACGTTTCAAAATATCCAACATGGCGTCAGGAGTTGAACTCCCGAGGTCATTAATTTAATTTGCGTCATAAAATAATCTCGTACGTGATACGAGCTGTGATTAACCGGCGATATAAATAGTCAATAAGTCTTACAAAGAATCTGTTGCAAGTCGCGACTTCCTTATTTGACTGCGTTATACCTGTGGGTTCAAGCGTTCGAAGCAATCTCCTCGATTTCATAGCAGCCTGGTACTTTTACCTATTGACTGCACACTGATTTTGTTTATTTTCAACCTTATTTGTTTTTATGTATACGCTATCTTTTTGTGTCGTAGACAGTGTTAGTAGATAAGGAACGTAAGCAAGTCTTTGTTTAAAATTTACGTGGGTGAGCCTTGCCTTTCTGCTTGTACCCATTTCAGTAGAAAAACAACTAAGTATTGTATTGATTTGCATTGTAAATCATGTGTAGGTTCTCGAGGACAATAGAAAAACAAAGAATTTCCGTCAATGAATGCAAAATTAACTAAAATCTTCGAATATTGACTTCTTCAAAACTTCTGTTCTCCGCCTTTCCTTTCCCGACAGCCAAAACGTCGTAAACGTAATTTGAACCGAGAAATAATATTATTTGCGCAAATCTAGATTGCATTTTTGTGTCCTTGCCTAGCAAGAAGGAACTTTAAAAAAAAAGGTCAAAAACAAACTGTTTTTTTTTATAAGTTCCCGGCACCTCTAAAATATAGTAATTCAGTAGACTTCTGCTTCTGCCTTCATTATCTGCATAATTACTATCTTTATCTATGTAAACAGTTGTTGTATTTGTATTTCTATAAAAAAACAAAAACAAAATGAGTCATACCAAAACATTCATTTCGCAATAAATATACCGACGCACCATCTACGCATTTGTTATCTCTGAACATCATACGATGTTATTTTGCACGTTTTTCTAAATAGCGTCACGTTTCTGTTAATTTTAGCAAGGAAAATGGCGGATTATTTGCATAAATGAACATAATATTCACGCAGAAATTCGTAATGAGGAGATTTTTTTTTTAACGTGGTACCTAGAATCGCCAAATGAATCCTCCCATCTAGGGTAGGGCAGGAGGGACTGTCTGACTTGTACCGATCCACGATGTCCTTCAATAGCCCTTTACGTTCGGGGCCACGGTTTAGTCCCGCGACCCTGACAGGCTTTGGCCCTCTAAGGGGCCCCGTCATGCTAACAGCTGTTTGAGGCCGGCATGGAACACGCCGTCGACCCGGGTATGGTCCATGGTCGGACAGCGAGTCGCTCATACCTTGCCGTCCGCATGCCCGCCCCCACGGTGGCCGGAGATCGTGCTGCGGTAATGAGGTGATAGGAACAGTAAACAATTTTGTTCAACAAGCTGAAGTGGTAATGGGCCGGCCATATTATTATTAGAAACGATTACCGTAATTGGTAGATGTGTTCTCGAGTGATTCAATCGTCAAACGTATGGGTGGGATGCCATCAGGCAAGATGGATCGCCGATCTTTGCAAGATGGCCGATACAGCTGGATGAGAGTACATTTATCAACCTATTGCCGTCCACTGCTGAACGTAAGCCTCCCGGGCCAGCGCCAACCCTCCCGGTCCTGGGCAGTCCGCATCCAACCGCTGCCACATTCTTCAAATCATCGACCCATCTTGCAAGATGAGAGTACCCTGTGATCGAATGAAATAGCGTGCGATTGATAACCCTTGGTCCATGTTTGCCAGTACTGCGATGACTTTTAAAGACAGTCGTTCGTTCCCAACAACAGTTTGACCCCGTCAGTTTCCTACCAGCGCTTTGAGGCGAGTAGAACATGGCGTAGCATCTACTCAAGCCTGGTTTTTGATCGGACGGTGAGCTACCCGTCACTCGCCGTCCGCTAGCCCTTAGCAAACGTCTTTTAGAAGCTACAGAGCACCACTTCTACGATTCTTACATACCTCCTATCGCCTCGTCACGCAAAGCCAATTAACGATTAAACATGCATTATCTCTAAAATTGATGTCAATAACATTGCAAATAAGGAAATCATTTGTTATCTTCAAAATACTGATAAGGAAAGTATAATAATATCATTGTATTATATTGGTCCTTCATGTCCAAGATAAGATAAAGAGATTATTCATTTTCGCATAAAATAATCTTCGTAGGAGGCTATGCTTTTGGGTTTTAAGATTTACCAAAAAACTGTATTTTTGTCATGATCATCAGAGTATAATGATCCATTTACTAGGACAAAAGCCTCTCTGTGAGTAGACTAATTGACGAAGATACGTCACTTCTGAAATAACCAATACGTCACAAGTAAGTACAGTTACTTGCTTTTGACGACACGAGTCGACCCTCGAATTTTGATGCGTTATATCTGTGTAAATATGCAATGATTTATCAAAATAAAAATACCTAACCATTATTTTTCAAACTCTACGACTGAATAATTAGATTTGCAATTTATTGTTGCTAACAACATGCCTATTCTAAATGAACATACCATATTGACTTTCTACCGACCTCTTCGAAATTATATGACATCATGCCCACTAGAGTCCAATCATTCAATCAAATCGTTTAGGACCAATTGTTTGACTGCGTTCATAGACCCTAGATGTCTTCTTCTAAATATAACTAATGCGGGTACATTGGACAATTGCAAGATATTTTCGTATCAACTCGATTATGTCCAATGTAAGTTAGAAACTCCTTGCGTGAATTCATCATCTGCCTGCCTTTTCCTAACTCTATTGGGATCGGCTTCCAGTCGAACCAGATACAGCTAAAAATCTGTATTTTACATGGAGCGACTGCCTATCGGACCTCCACAACTCAGTAACTGGGTAATACGATACTCCATGGTAAGACTGGGATCGCTAGTAATAATCTTATAAAGCTGAGGAGTTTGTTTGGCTGGACGCGCTAATTTCAGGAACTACTGTTTCTAATTGAAAAATTATTGTTGTATCCGATATCCCATTTATCAAGGAAGGCTAGGCTAAAACATCACGCTATGACTAACTAATATAATATGGGCCCTTCTGACTCAATCCGACCCTGCCTAGACGAGTCAAGATAATATTAGAACAATGGTCAACCAGTGGGTGGAAGAAAAATAGCTGTCTGAATACTAGTTGCTATGTAGACCAGGGTCGCATGGAGAACTGGTTATAGTGTGCGTCCTGGCTGACATATTAATTTATGGGTTTCATGTAGGTAGATGGGGACTTCTAGGTTTCTAATAGATATCGGTGAATTCTTATTCTAATTTTTAGTCAGGAGATTTACCTCTGAATCTAGGCTAAACTATGGGTACAGCTTGGCCAGAACGGATTGAAACGGAACTAATCTTTTTGTTTCTGACGTTTTAAAATCTTTGATATTTGATGTAAACAAAGAACACAGGTTTGTTAGATTTATTATTGTGCCATAAAACTAACGTAATAAGTGAAAAAAAAAAATCTTTCAAAGTGCTGGTAGCGAGAGCACAGTGGCGACTTCGGTTTTCTACTGTTTTTTGCCAAGCTGTAAAGTATTTGTGTGTTGCAAATTTTCAAATAGCCACCTTCATACTTCATAGCCACCCCACAGCTCACAGTCCGCCCCTGTTTGTGTATGTGTGGTTTAATATTTGTAAACGCACCCACGATACAGTAGAAATTCCTAGAGTCCCTAAATTTTTTGCACGAAAAAGGCTGTATTCGCCAGAGAATAAGCACTGAAAACAATGTGAATTTCTAACGCGTGTAACAAATTGTATTACATAATCGTCCGATAAGCAATAATTTATTACAAGGCCGCGCAATATCACTGATAAATACAGTTCAAATGTTTGTGCGGTTTTTAAACTGTTTCCCTGAATTTTTAGGGACATAGGTGTAAACACAGAAAGAGCAGCTCGAGGAGCTCGCTGAGGAGTTCGTGGCTAAATAATTACAGCCGCACAGGCCAATCTCCCGGGTTAAGCTGCGCTTGCCGAGGTTGGTCTGTGGATGGGTGACCATCTGTCATAGCAAGTTTCCTCCGTGCGAGGAAAGCACGTAAAGCCGTTGGTCCCGGCTGTCATTTGTAGATCTTTGACAGTCGTTACTGTTAGTCAGAAGCTCTAAAGTCTGACAACCAGTCTTGCCATGGGGTATCGTGTTACCCGGTTACTGGGTTGTGGAGGTCCGATAGTCAGTCGCTCCATGTAAAATTCTGATATTCAGCTGCATCCGGTTTGACTGGAAGCCGACCCCAACATAGTTGGGAAAAGGCTAGGCAGATGATGAAACACAGAAAGAGCAGCCTCGTGAGGCATTTGCTGCACGAAGCAGCTCGGTTAGTGTGGACGTGTCTCGGCTGAGGCATCCAGTGTTAGCTTTTTGTTTTGCTCGCGCATAATTATCGTTTCATGCCTCAGTCGAAAAACAATAGGCGCGTCCACTCAGAGCAAGCAGCTCGCTCGCGAGGCAGTTTCCTAGCGCGGCAAATGCCTCGCGAGGCTGCTCTCTCTGTGTTGACGCACCTACCTATATATTTTATGCGAACGCGAATATCTTACTTCTAGGCAATCGTGCTTCACCGTCGGCCACAACCATCAGGCGAGCTATTAGTCAAACGCGATCATCAAATGAGTCCTGCCGCACTGTGTCAAATGTTCATCTATTTCTGCAATAAATGGTCTACCACCTCTTTGTGAACAACTTTGGCAGTGAATGCACTTGTGTTGCGTCAACCATTAGTACATAATTCCTAGTAAACACAGGTGGTGCCACCTATAGTCATTTTAGGAACATTACGCATCGCTTCTTAGTAGTATTATGATTTTAAGTGAAGAAGTTGCTTGCATTACACGATACAAAAGTTGAGCTTACGATACTAATACTTAACAACCCCGCCATTTAAATTTTCGCTGTCTAAACAAGTAACCGTGACCCTGGAACGTAAAGGGCTATTGAAGGAACACTGTGGATTTTAGACAGTACGAGTCTCGACAGTCCCTGCTGCCCTGCCTTGGGTGGGAGGACTCATTTGATGATATAAAAGGGCACAAATCCGTACTCCATGGCTGCTACTGAAATACCCCTATAGAAAAACCCAATAACACTGCCTGAGCTAGGAATCGAACCCGTAACCTCATGCTCTACAGTCATACTTGCGACTACTAAACCTACGAGTCATATACGTGTACTAATTGATGTATTAATTAGTGAACATGTTATTTTACTGCGTTTTTGGCAAACATAATATAGGTATCGTGTGCAATCATATCAATACTAAACGATGACTTGCATACAATAATAATTTGTACTGCTATTGGCTTCGTCTTTTGTGCTTAAGGGATATTTTTATTATAGTACTAGCTGTTGCCAGCGGCTTCACCCACGCTACAACTCGAAAATTATCCCACGGGAACATAAAATCGGGATAAAGACTATCCTATGTGTTAATCCAGGTTATAAACTATCTGTGTACCAAATTCTAGCCAAATCCGTTCTGTGGTTTTTGCGTGAAAGGGTAACAAACTTACATACACACATACATCCTCACAAACTTTCGCATTTATAATATTAGTAGGATTCTGCTGAGGGTTGCGACAACGGCCACGCCGTGGTCGCGGCGGTAAGACCTCTCTTTGAGGAGGGGCTGGAGAGGCGTCATGGCGTCCTCTCCTTCCGCTTGACGCAAGTCCTCACCGGACACAGAAGTTTCGGGAGGTACCTGTGTCTGATTGAGCAGGAAGAAATGCCTGGGTGTCACCACTGCGAGGATCGTCCAGAGGACACGGTGGAGCATACGGTGCAGGACTGCCCCCCGAGGTTTCTGTGTCGGGCTGATTTGTTCTACTTTGGCAGAGTACCGCTGTTTCCTCACGGAGGTGATAGGTGGCGACCTCTCGCGCCCGGCATAGGTCATGCTGAGGGGTGAGATGGAGTGGGAGGTGGTCGCCTCCTTCTGCGAAGCAGTCATGCTAGCGAAGGAGTAGGCGGGACGCGAGAGGCAGAGGACAGCGTCTACCTCACGTCCCAGCCGCCGCGGGAGACGCCCACGGCAACGGACGTCGCGAGGTGATTTCCGGCCACCGTAGGCGCAAGCATGCGGATAGCTAGTAATGGGTGACTCGCCGTCCGATCACGCTTACTTATTGAGCTAAGATCCTCTCCTCGGTACAACGCCAAACAATTAAGTCCAAAATGCGTGTCTTTGTTTACACTTTCGTTTTCAGTAAAATATTCAAACATACAGACGAATCCAAAACTCATGCACGCCGTCACTGGAAGCGTGCCAACTCGAAAGTATATGCAAATAGATATACACAATAAAAGCCGATGAACTGACGACTTCCTTGCTCGTCCGATGATACATGTAATTAGGGTTTCACATCATTATTTTTACCTACATGGAAATTTCTGGAATTTGGTGGAATTAGTCTCTTGACTCACCAACTTGACTGAGTTTATCTTATTCATTGTCTCAGCGCTTTTCTGGTGGTTGCCACTGTTGATTCTGGCTTTCAGGAGTTGCAGTGGTTTGGGAATAGTGTGGTGGGGTTGTCCCAATAAAAAAAAAATCTGATTACCACCAAGTTAGTAGGTGGAATGCACATAAAGTGACCCCGGAACGTAAAGGGCTATTGAAGGACACCGTGCATTTTAGTCAGTATAAGTCTGACAGTCCCTCCTGCTCTGCCCTGGGTGGGCATGAGGTCTCGTTTGATGATTTTACCTCTATAAAAAAAAAACATAAAAAATCATCGACCCATGCGGCTGGCTTCCTTTAAAATTTCGTGCTAACTGCGAAAAGAGTATGTTTATACTGTTGACAGTTTAAAAACACTATTCAGGGTTATTCACTGTCTCAAGCGTTTGGCAAAAACATATAAAAACTTTCAGCGTTCAGAAAAAATATGTCGCGTCTCGCGAGTTCGCGACACAGTGGGAATAGTGCCAAAGATACCATAAGGTGCAGCGCAGACGACAGACTATCCGTGACGCACTTTTTAGTCTGTGAAAATAGAACCTATGCAATTATAATTATGCAGTAACGCACACGACGCGCAAAAAGTCGGTCGCGGATTTTTCACAGACTCAACTCACACGACGCACATCTTCAATCATTCTGTCGGCAGAGCTGTAGGGACGTAGATGCTATGGAAATCGTGCAGAGATTGCAAAGTATTATTTTGTACATGAAGTACAGAAAAAGAAGAAGTCTGTGAAAAATCCGTCATGCAGACTTTTTGTGCGCCGCAGACTCGATCGCACAAAGTGTGCCGTCTGCGCTGCACCTAAACAAACCTACATGAAAATACATACGAATCCATGTATTTCGAACAGTCAAACATTCCACATTAGGCACCCGCTGAAATGGCACCTGCGCTAATGGCACCTTAACTATTCCACATGGGCATGCGGTCGGTTAGTAATGGGCGACTTGCCGTCCGATCATGGACCATGCCCAGGTCGACGGCGCGTTGTGTTCCACGCGCGTCTCAAAAAATTGACAGAAATCTGGCGGTGCCCCCTTAGAGGGCCAAAGCCAGCCGGGGTCGCGGGACTAACGATGTACCGTGACCCCAGATCGTAAAGGACACCGTGGATTTTAGTCAGTACAAGTCTCCAAGTCTGACAGTCCTTCCTGCCGTGCCCTGGGTGGGTGGACTCATTTGACAATTTTATGACTCTAAATAAAACAATTTAAAAAAATATTATTTGTATCGGTGTCCTCCAAAAGCGCTTCGCACTTGCACTAGTTTATAATATTAGTAGAATAGTAGGAATCTTCGCGTTAAATTAACTTCTTTCAATAAATCATCCAGCAAATTACATCTTATCTTACTGATACTGAAAAAAACCGGCCAAGTGCGTGTCGGGCCACGCACAGTGTAGGGTTCCGTAGTTGCCCATCAAAATACTTATGCGAACTAACTAAACTGATTCGCTGAATTTAATTTTAAAAAGAAGAATTTTCAAAATCGGTGCAGGAGTCTTTGAGAAATCGGGGAAAACACATAAAAAAAAAGATTACGACGAATTTAGAACCTCCTCCTTTTTTTGAAGTTAGTTAAAAATAGTTGACGATAAAAACCTACTTATCCCCAAAAAACATACCGTAAAAACATACCTATTACAGCTGTAAAAATAAAGTTGACAAACTTACATTTGCAGTTGAAGAGCATGTTCTCCGATACATTTTGTTTAGGAAAATATGTTATCCAAGTACATTTTATAAGTTGGTCGACTATTACTCGTAAAGTTGTAAAGCCTACTTAGTCATGATAATTTTCTTTTAAACTTCGTTATATATACTACTATTGTGAATTTTTTCACACCCCCAAACATAACCGTTTAGCTGGTAGAGGGGGGGGGACACTCGAGTCGAGCAAAATTTAGCACTTTAAAGCTTAATATTTCACAAACGAATTTTTTTATCAAAAAATTGTTAATGGAAACTATCAATATTTTTTAAAGACCTATTTAATGATACCCCACACTAAGGGGTACGCGAGAAAAAAAAAAAACATCCCCTCTTTACGTGTACAGGAGGTACCCTAAAAAAAAATATTTTACGAGATTTTATTTTACCACTTTTTCGGCACAACAAATCCGTATATTTACACCAAATTACAGCTCTCTAGTACTGTGCGTCTCTGAGCTAAACTGCGGACAGACGGACGGACGGACGGACGGACGGACGGACATGGCGAAACTATAAGGGTTCCTTGTTGACTACGGAACCCTAAAAACGAAGAAACGATAATATCTTCAGCATCCGATGAACTTTCTAATCTACATTACTATCGCCCACATCTCCCTATCGAAGGTCTTTCAAGGTCGGCTCCCAGACGTCTGCCCTCAGGGTCGTTGTACTGTATGACCTGTGGAGTGACCCCGTACCTAGAAACTTGGACTTTGAGGACAAAGAGTTGGTGAGAGTAAATCTAGTGTGTTTTTTATGTGTGTGTGATTTTCTTGGGGGTGTGTTGAAAGATTTTTTGTTCAGTTGGTAATTATGTTGGCTAGTTCGTTTCTTTTTAACCGACTTCAAAAAAAAAATAGGTTCTCAGTTCGACCTGTATGTATGTATGTATGTATGTTTGTCCGCGATTATCTCGCGTTTGGCTGAACGGATTTTGATGTAGTTTTCAGGAAAGTGTTCATTACATTCTGGAGAAGGTTTTAGTATATAACACTAATAGATATCCCGTGACATTGCCCGTGTGGATCCGTTTTGCTTACTTGGATCGTAGATTTTCAGGGACGATTGCATGTTTGTCCGCAATTGTCTCGCGTTTGGCTGAACCGATTTTGATACAGTTTTCAGAAAAGTGTTTGTTACATTCTGGGGAAGGTTTTAGTGTATAACAATAATGGATATCTCGTGAAGTTGCTTGAATAGATCCGTTTTGCTTAATAGGATTGTAGATTTTCAAAGACGCCGATTTTATGAAGATTTTTGTTGTTGATTATGATTATCTCAACTAAAAAGGGAAAAATAAAAAACTTTTTGAAAAAAAGGGAACCGGTTTCAAAACCAAACACAAAAAAACTATAAAATAACTTTTCTTTCGGAAGTCGGTGGCCATTTATTATGTCAATGAAATAAAAAAAAAACAAAGCCACCGACTTCCATAAGAAAAGGTATTTTATAGTTTTTTTTTGGTTTGGTTTTGAAGTCGGTTCCCTTTTTTTCAAAAAGTTTTTTTTAGGTGATTGCATCGTAATAGCCTCCAAGATTCAAATTTTCTTGTGTTTCGTGCAATTTGCATATCAGTGACAAATTTTAACTTGTTCTAAAGTAAAGATTCGCGACAATAACAAGTATAATTATAATAATATAATTATAAATATAAGAATGATAATATATAATTATAATTATAAATATAAGAATGATCAAAACAAGCTTCATTCGCTCTCACATAGATTTGCTCAATATAAGTTAGATTTACCAATTTGTCCTCGAAAACAATAATGTCCTTATTCAACTGTACGTATTTTTTTTTCAACTTCAATTAAAATAATGCTGACTGCAAATCAAAATACTTATTGTATGGACTTGAATAAATTATGCTCACTGCACTTTTCTTCGAACTCTACTAAAAGTGGTGTTTTCAAATGCAAAGTTTTGCTTGTAAATATTTTAAATCGCTTGTAAAACAAGATACTAAACCACTGAACGGCACGAAAGTTTCAGCGCTCAGTAGATTTACTAGAGTTTGTCATGAAATTCAGTAACTACCTATATGGGAGAATTTTGAATTTAATCAACATTTTTACAGACTTCAAAAAATAGGAGGTTATCATTATCAATTCAACCCGTATGTATGTAATATTTCCAGAACTGTCCAGTTTTCGGATATGTTAGTCTATATCAGCGTCTGAACAAATGTGCATTTCATAAGTGTATGTATGTATGTTTTTATGTTTGTGTTCGCATATCTCCGGAACTACAAGTCCGATTTAAGTAATTCTTTTTTTGTTGTACCAGATATTGTTCAACTTAGGGAATACTGCAGTTTTATCAAAATCGGTTGGTAGTAATAATTTTTGAGATAGAGAATTTTTTGCCTACTTGGATCGTAGATTTTCAAAGTCGATTGTATGTTTGTTCACGATTATCTCGCGTTTGTCTGAACCGATTTTCATGCGGTTTTCGGAAAAGTGTTTGTTACATTCTAGGGAAGGTTTTAGTATATAACAATAATATCTTGTGACGTTGCCCGCATAGATCCGCATAGATCTGTATTTGCTGCTCGCTTGGATATAGATTTCTAAAGACGCCAATTAAGTATACGGAGTTTTGTTGAATATCTGAACTAAAAAGGGTAAAATAAAAACTTAAAAAAAAGTACCGACTTCAAAAACAAATACAAAAAAGTTTAAAATAACTTTTCTTTCGGAAGTCGGTGGCAATAGTCAATGAAATAAAAAACAAAGCCACCGACTCCGAAAGAAAAGTTATTTTAAACTTTTTTGTATTTGTTTATCAAGTCGGTACTTTTTTTTTTAAGTTTTTTGTCTTTTGTTCCCCTGTGTGATATCGTCAAATCATCTTTTTGCAGGATTTCATCTAACTCTGCTGTCTGTGGTTTCACGCTGCTCTGCTTCTATTAGTCTGCCGCCTTCCTCAATAAATAAACTACCTATCAAACACAAAATTAGCGCGTTCTACAAACAAACAAACTTTTCACCTTTATAATATTACTAGCTATTGCCAGCAGCACATCTCGAAAATTATCCCATTGGAACATAAATCGGGATAAAAATGTTATGTTATGTGTTAATCCAGGTTATAAACTATCTGTGTACCAAATATCATCCAAATCGGTTCAGTAGTTTTTGCGTCAAAAAGTAAAAACCGGCCGTGTGCGAGTCGGACTCGCCCATAAAGGGTTCCGTAGCAGCAAGTAACATAATATAAACGTTCTTGTAGTTGGTTGTAACTTTGAAAGGTAAATTGCGGTTTACGATTGACGTATTAAAAAAAACTAATTACTTGATCTCGTCCAAACGAATTTTCAATTAGTTTGCATGGTAATGTACGTCATATATTTTTTTTAGTTTCATCATTCTCTTATTTTTTAGAAGTTAGGGGGGACCTATTTTACCACTTTGGAAGTGTCTCACACGGAAACTGTTCAGTTTAGAAAAAAATGATATTAGTAACCTCAACATCATTTTTAAAGACCTGTCCATAGATACCCCACACGTATGGGTTCGGTGAAAAAATAAAATTTGAGTTTCAATTGTAAGTATGGGGGCAACCTTCAAAATTAGTTTTAATTTTGTGTGAAAATCTTAATGCGGTTCACATAATACATCTACTTACCAAGTTTCAACAGGATACCCACAGGAACAGCATACTCGTATCACAATAATTCGCAACACTACATAGAACAAATAAACAAACAAGATAAAAACGTGGGAAAAAACAACAACCATTACTCTTAGAATTTCAGTCATCAATCAAATTTTTGCAAAAACAAACTAGTGAAAATAGAGATAAACACGCTACTGCGCAGATCACGGGCGCAGATCTATTGCGCAGGTAGGTGTTGTTGCGAAATATCTTAATTGGCGATACGGGCGCCGGCGGGAGACATGACCTTGTATTGTTAAACAAAACACGTGGATTTACTCATTTGTATTGACGGATTTCAGATTTTTATTTAGGTAACTATATTATTTAAAACCACGCATAAGCGGACTGCTGGAGCAGTTAGTGAGTGATCAACATACACGGACTGCTGGAGCAGTTAGTGAATGATCAACATACACGGACTGCTGGAGCAGTTAGTGAGTGATCAACATACACGGACTGCTCGAGCAGTTAGTGAGTGATCAACATACACGGACTGCTGGAGCAGTTAGTCAGTGATCAACATACACGGACTGCTGGAGCAGTTAGTCAGTGATCAACATACACGGACTGCTGGAGCAGTTAGCCAGTGAACAACATACACGGACTGCTGGAGCAGTTAGTGAGTGATCAACATACACGGACTGCTCAAGCAGTTAGTGAGTGATCAACATACACGGACTGCTCGAAAGGTTCCGTGTACTCGTATTTGATATAAGATTGTAGTTCGCTAAGCAGTCGTAGCTAGAAGCAGTCGATACTAACTGCTCTAAATTTTGCCGTCGAATTGCAATGCCACCTAATATGATTGTGACCTTGAAATATTTACGTTTACCTTCGCTTCAAATCTGCGCAGTATCTTGTTTATTTATTTTGCTGTATTTTTTCGCGAGATTTGGTCGGCGCATTTACGAGTATCTATCCGGATACAGGTTTTAGGTGTTACTTAGAATTCATATAGTAACGAGTTTGAAGTTCGAACCCAGCCAAGCGCATTACTTTGTGTAATTTATTTCATCATCACTGCTCTTAAAACTGAAGGAAAACATCGTGAGGAAACCGGCATGCTTAAGAACCAAAAATTCGAAGACATTATCAACCCGTACTGTGCCCGCGTTGTGGTTTATGGCCCACTCCCTCTCACATAGAGGAAGGCTTGTGTCCTAGCAGTGCAAACATTACAGGCTGAGGAGTGAGGATGATAAAAGCGTTGTTTGTTTCTGGTAAATAAAATCAGGGTCATTATTACAAAAAAATCTTCTAAATTCATTGTAAGCAGACATCTAGATCTTTTTAACCGACTTCTGTCGGTATTTTTTGAAATGTATTTACACTGATTACTCCGAGGTTTCTGGTCCGATTGTAGTGTATCTTTTTTTGTTAGATGCGGTATACTGGCCATTTGATCCCATAGAAATTTCATTAAGTTTGGCTCAGTAGTTTTTATTTTATGAGCATTTTAATATTTTTGTGTGTTCCCCGATTTTTTAAAGCGCCGTGACCGATTTGGGAAATTCTTGCTTGGTTTGGTTCCATGATCATCAGGACAAGATCACATGATGGAATCCTGGAGAAATTATAGAACAGAATATCTATCCAGATGCAAAATTTGACGAGTATTTTTTATATAAATGTCCTTGTTCAACTTCACAATTTCTACCCCAGTCGATGTTCAACCCTTCAGGAGTTGAAGAAGTACCACATTTAGGAATTCACCATGGACAGGGGTAAAGATAATAGGGGTTAAACATGGACTAAGCCGAAAAAAGGAGGAGGTGTTCAATTCGTTTTTATTTTCTCAAAAAAGCCGTGATCGATTTGAAAAATTCTTACGTTCGCGTTGTTTGAAAGTTAAATCTCAGCTCAGAGCTCAGAGCTAACATTTTAAGAAGTTTCTAGTAATAAAATTATGAACTTATGAAGCATTTTAATTATGCTCAAAACGCACGTATACATCTGCCGATACCCTCATAATTTACACAAGTGGCGTGTTATGTTGTTTGCTTGATTAAAATTAAATGATTGTCTGACTGCGACGCGTTTACGAGACGATTCTATGTCAATACGTTTGGTGTTGTCCAGATTGTCAATTACTGTGACAACTCTACTATGATTTTCTTTTAATAACTTTGCACTGGACTACGAGTTTCTGTTTTTATTGTATAGCTCACGGACTGCGAGTAATGGGTAGCTTGTCGTCGGATCAAGGACCAGGCGCGATTCGACGTCATGCCTCAAGGAGTTGACAGCAGAGTGCTATGCGGCACATAGATAATACTGTGGCGGCACGGTCTAGGCAGGGTAGCGTGGCCCTAGAACTTAAGGGCAAATGGACGGACTTTTTGTCAGTAAGAAAGTCAATGAAATAAAAAACAAAGCCACCGACTTTCGAAAGAAAAGTTAATTTGTAGATTATTTTAAACATTTTTGTGGTTGTTTTTGAAGTCGGTTATATTTTTTAAAGTTTTATTTTTACCAGTTATTACTAAGATAAGCGCTTTCAACCTAATAAACTCTTCAGAATTATAGGCTGGGCGAGACGTTCATGAAATTATTCTGGGTCAATGAGCTGGCTAGATTGTCAATTACGGTGACAATTTCTATGATTTTGATTGGATGGAATGAGTTTGAGTGTTCTGTTGATGAAAATATTTCTTGGTAATGCGACTGTGGCAAAAAAAAAAAACAAATATGTTTGACCTAGAAGTCTCTAAGAAACTCTATGATCATCTAATATACAAAGATATTTTAGCAGCAATTTGTGATAGTGAAGATAATTTGTTGCAAACTTCATTATCGTCATCAGCCAGAAGACGCCCACTGCTGAACAAAGGTCTTTTCCATAGACCACTAGCTGAACGACAATCTGCCACTTGCACAAATAGTTTGTCGACGACATTGAGAGTCGCGTCTCACGATGTCGTCGGTCCACCTAGTGGGAGGCCTGCCTACGCTACGTCTTCCAAAGTTCCAAACTACAAACCCCCAACAAAATTAACGTGAACGACAATTCAGATTAAATTAAAAACCAAAACACTTGTCCAATTTAGAAACTGTATAATAATTAACATACCTACGTGTTACAAAAATTACTAACCGAAAAAATTAACACCTACATCCGGTCATTATAATAAATAAAAAACCGTTTCCGCAAAGTTCAACGCTCTTCGATATTTGATTTTAAAAATTCATTTTGTTTTCCACTTCGGTCGCGTGCGGTCGTGTCGATGGGAGTTGAGATAAAAGTTTCAAGTAAACTGCTTGGTTCATTGTTTTGTTTTGAATGTAAATGTTTTTGTTTACACTTTCGATACGAGTATGTTTTTGTATGCTTTGGTACTTAAAGATAAATCTGTTTTTATTTAAAAATGTTGGAAAGATTTTGTAATGAGTAGGTAGTCATTAAAAAGCTAAGTTTAAATATTTGATAAGCATAAATCATAACTAATAATAATATTTTTTTAACTTTCACTCCTAAACCTTCGAACTGATTTAAAAAAAAATTGGTTCAGGAATAAATTGCGGGTCGCGGGACTGTCTCATCAGGTTACCGTAACCCTGGAAAGTAAATAGCTATTGAAGGATCACCGTGGATTTTAGTCAGTACAAGTCTGACAGTCCCTCCCGTCCTGCCCTGGGTGGAAGGACTCATTTGATGATTTTACCACGATAAAAAAAGAACACATTAAGCTACTAGTAGATGCTAAGGTTTTAGGAATTTTCGAAATTGTTACTTCAGCCGTGTAAAAAACTTTTTTTTTAGAACTCGGTGGCAGTAGTCAATGAAACTAATAAAAACAAAGCCACCGACTTCCGAAAGAAAAGTTATATTGTGTATATGTTTTTGAAGTCTGTTCCTTTTTTTCTAAAAGTTTTTAGGTACTTGATACAGCCCACTCCAAACGTCAAACGTACTACTATGTCAAATTGTGTTTTTTTTTACTTTTCGGGAATCAAAACTGTGTATGTTTGTTGATATTCCTTGAATATATGGTATGTCCGGATATTTAGCAGAGTTGTTTACAAAATAGTGCTCATTCGTGTAGCACATCTGATGTCATTAGCATAATTGTTTATACGTTGACGGCTTTCAGTTGAAGTGAAATGCGCATTATGGAGGGGGAAATATTTATTAACTAGTTGTTCCAGCGTTTTGTCATTCTAAGAGGGATCATTCTAGCATATGGGGTATCCACAACAAGATAATTATGAAAACTTGTATTTTTTTTGTCACGTTTTTAAAAAACAACTTTTTTATCTACTACTACTAAAATAGCTCATTACTACCTAGGGACTAAAGTGATTTGAATTTGGAATATGGATATTGTCTATAATAATTGCTATTTCTAAGTATATTTCGGACCGCACTTAGACAATGTATTGAAAAGGTGACAGGCTGGAAAAAAAAACGCGCGAGATGCATTCTGGCTATTTTCCTAGCTGTCTAAAATTCAAAATACAGGTAAAATAAAAGAATGTTATGACTTATGGTTCCTAATATTGCAAGTTAATAAATAAAGTTAATGTTCTTGCTCATGAGATCAACACACTTTTTCGTAGGGGGTGATATAAAGTAGATTGTCTACCTCGAAAACAACACTAAGCTCCTGTGACGGACTTTGACTCCCTCGCTGCGCTCAGGATTCAACTTTAGAACCCCTCGCTGCGCTCAGGATTGTCCCACTGTTGTACAAAAGTAATCTTCTCCCTTGAAATCCCCTAAGGGTGCTCAGTCATTATGCTGCCAGCTCTTTAAGGCACGCGTCGACCAGGCATCCAGGCATCCAGGTCCATGATCTGAAAGCAAGTCGCCCATTACACGACGTCCGCATGTCCGCGCGTACTGCGATGTCCGTTGTCGTTTGCGTCTCCCACTGCGGCTGGGTCGTGAGGTGGACGCTGTCCTCTCCCTCACGCGTCCCGCCTCCTCCTTCGCTAGCATGACTGCTTCGCAGAAGGAGGCGACCGCTTCCCACTCCGTCTCACCCCGCAGCATGACCTGGTACGGCTATAATGAAACTACGTTCTTATAAATTAGCACACACTTTCCACATCGCTAAACACGCAAAACAATGATTGTTTACCACATGATTACTAGACACGTTTGTCACGAGCATCCGACAATACATATTGACAGTGCTTGCATAATATTTCAATACCTTATGTATTGGTAAACAGACAATAGTTATAGATAGAACTGAATATTATACTCTATACACAATTACACATACCATAAGGAAAGTGCTCTCTTTTTTGACCGACTTCAAAAAGGAAGAGGTTCTCAATTCAAGGTTAACCCGCGATTACCGAGTTTGGTCTAGGTGACCATTATCATAGCTAGTTTCCTCCGTGCCTCGGAAAGCACGTAAGGCCGTTGTTCCCGGCTGTCATTTTTTGTAGATCTTTGACAGTCGTTCATCACAGTTGAAGCTCAAAAGTCTGACAATCAGTCTTACCATGGGGTGTCGTATTACCCAGTTACTGTGTTGTGGAGGTCCGATAGTCAGTCGCTCAATGTAACATACTGATATTCAGCTGCATTTAGTTCGACTGGAAGCCGACCACGATATAGTTGGGTAAAGGCTAGGCAGATGATGTTATGTGAGGTTGATGACGAACGAAGACCACAGGATCACGCTGGATGCAAGCCGCGACAACTGGTCCTATTGGAAGTCTATAGGGGAAGCCTATGTTCAACAGTGGACGTCTTTACGACAGATATGATGATGGGTCATAATGTCAAGTAACTTCAAAACATACCACAGTCACTCACAAATGAACAGTTTTATTGGAAAACCTTAGCTAGTGGAGATAAATTTCGCCTTTTACGAGTCGATCAGATTGTGCTGCGAATAAAGTGATATTTATAGTTTTATGCCAGACGTGGAAGGCAAGGATGCATGTGGGTGTTGTGGTGATAAAATTCAGCATCTGTCTTCTGTTTTATTGGGTTTTAAACTTATTTGATCGGGGGCACAAGACTGCTAATTCAATTGAAGCAGAATGACTGAATTTGATCGAATTGTGGGTGCTATTGCAGCGTGGGGTCTTAGATTGGATTTCCGGAGCGGACTAAATGTCAGCTTAGATTATAGCAATCGATCCATAATGTTCCCACTACTGGAACACAGGCCTCCTCTATGAAAGGGAGTGAGCCATAATCCACCACGCGGGCCCTGTGCAACTTGGTAGATATCTCATGTCTTCGAATGTTCGGTTCTAGGACATGCCGGTTTCCTCATGTGTTTTCCTTCACGGTTTTGCATACCATCATGTTCCATTCCATCCGTCTTTCTTTGGACTTCCTCTCCATCCTACACTCTCTTAGTCACATGAGTGTCATTCCTCCTCATCACATGTCCAAACTACGACAGACGATTCCCTTTTAATTTTTGTGTTAGAAATTTTGATGACGACATAAATTCCAAAAAAAAAACCTTCACTGCACTTGCTTCTTCATGATCTGTCGTGTGTCACATATTTCTCCATACAAATCTTTGTTCAATACATAACACAGTCGTTGAGTCAAATACCACGCAGTCTGCAGGCACATAACACTTCGTTCTATTGATGCATTTTCTAAGCGACATGCCTATTCTCTTTCACAATATCTTTACTTGATAACCATTCGGCCGGAACTAATGACGCATCGAACAAACATCATGTTTGTAATAAGCGTTTGAATAAAGAATAGGATGACCTTGACGCCATATTGTGACAACACTAGGTCAATAAAAAAAAAAACAATTTTTACTGACTTAATGTTGTTGAAGTCGGTTACACTTTCTTTTTATGAAAAAATAAAGTGTTCAAAAGCAACCTCAAAAAAGTGTAAAATAACTTTTCTTTCGGAAGTCGATAAAGTCAATGAATAAAAATAAAAAAGACTTCCGAAAATAAAGTTTTTTACCTTTTTTGTGGTTGTTTTTGAAGCAAGTTATTTTTTTTTGTTGTTGACTGTGATTTTATATGGCGCCGAGGTCATCCTATTCTTAATTGAAACAATACATTATGTTTCATGAATCATACGACACGCAGTCTCCATCCACACATGACACCACTCACTCCATTGATGCATTTTTTATGCGACATTCAATACTTTCACAATATCTTTACTTGATAACCATTCTTCCGGAACTAATGGCGCATATCTATGTATGTATTGTTTGATGTTGCAAAGACTGTCATGGTTGAATTGATATGTGATGTAAGTGGTTAATACCTATATGTGGGATTTGTGACGTTTTTAAATACCGTTTTTACTTATAATATCATTGCCGTTTTGGCGAAAAACAAGCGTAAAAAATAGTTTTATTTATAATTTCAAATAGGGTTATTTCTTGAATAGTTCATTTTATAAAAGAAAAACAGTTTTTAAGATAGTTATCACAAACTTTTAATTAATATTTGTAAGTCTTATTTTACTGTTTACTGTATTAAACTTCAACTTTAAATATTCAACCCATGTTCTTATCAAAAACATAATTTTCTTATAGTTAATAACATTGCACAAGTACACAGAAAAATACTCATAAAATAAAAACTACTAAACCAAATTGAGTTAAATTTTTATGGAAAAAAAGGTCAAATATACTGCATCGAAAATAACAAGTAAAACACAAATCGAACCACAAACCACTTAGTAATAACAAAAAAAAACAACCGAATTGAAAATCGTTATTGAAGTCGGTTAAAAAAAACAAATAGGTACTTATCTATTGCGAATATATTTCCCACACCTCATTAGCCACATGTTATATATCTTCAACAACAACAACATACGGTAAACTAATTATATGTTGAGTGACGTGAACATTAGGTATGTCAAGGTCGAGACAACACGGTGACCTAATGAACTTGTTTTTTTTTATTTGTTTTATAATACAAGTGGTCAGTGGAGCAAGATGTATGCAGTTTTGGATTAATTGAAGCCATTGATATCATCATCTGCCTGCCTTTTCCCAACTATATTGTGGTCAGCTTCCAGTCGAACCAGATGCAGCTGAATATCAGTATGTTACATGGAGCGACTGACTATTGGACCTCCATAACCTAGTAACTGGGTAATAACTGACTGGTTGTCAGACTTCTGAGCTTCTGACTTACAGTAACGACTATCGAAGTTCTACAAACAACAGCCGGGACCAACGGCTTTAAGTGCTTTCCGAGACACGGAGGAAACTCGCTTTGACAGATGGTCACCCATCCACAGACCAACTCTGGCGCGGTTTACCCCGGAAGAACGTTATATTGTTATACAGTCGTTACTACTAGTCAGAAGCTCTAAAGTATGACAACTAGTCTTACCATGGGTCCATGGGGTATCATATTACCCAGTTACTGGGTTGTGGAGGTCCGATAGGCATTCACTCCATGTAAAATACTGATGTTCAGCTGCATCTGGATCGAATAGAAGCCGACCACAATATAGTTGGGAAAAGGCAGGCATATGATGGAAGTAAGTTCCTTCTAGGTTGTTACTTCTTCTTGTTGTAGTAAATAACAATAGTTATACAAAGTGCGCAAAATAACATCCTTGTAAAACTAATTGATATGAAATAGGTCGAAAGTCGCTGAACAATGGATCAGCTATTTAATAGATTACCAAAGACAATAGCTTCAATACTCAAGGCTACGGTCTCTTCATTCATAAATCATAAGTTTCAAAGAATATTTGCTCGTGGCTTACCGCTTAACATTAGCATTTGACTGAAAAATCTAATTAGATAAATGTATTCTTTTGTAGACCTACACTGACCTTATTGGTGAAGTGCTTCAGAAAGGTCGGGTGTGTAGTACTATCAATCGTCGTGCGTGTATGACCAGATGTATGAATGTGTATGAGGAGGAAGGAGTATGTAAGGATTGTAGTGATTGGTGACGCTCTGTAGTTTCTGAATACCACCATGGGAAGAAGACGTGGTTTGTTTTATGTTTTTTCTTTTTTTACTTAACCAAGAATTGACTATTCGTCACATGCAAGTACAGCATTTACTTACTTTTGACTTTTGTTTTTTTTTTTGCATTCTCATATCTTTGTAAAAAAAAAATTAAATAAAATGCAGTTCTCTGAAAAACCTACTGATGGCGCCTAAATGGTTATAATTACTCACCCGACCTTTTCAAAGAACCTTCATGAAGGTAGCAAGATCATTATTATCTGATCACCATATCAGCCATAAGACGTCCACTGCTGAACATAGGCCTCCCTCATAGATATCCAATAAGACCGGTTGTCGCGACTTGCATCCAGCACGATCCTTTGATTTTCACCAGATCGTTTATCCACCTTGTAGGTGGACGTCCCCCGCTGCGCTTACCGGTGCGTGGTCTCCATTCGAGAACCTTACGGTCGTTCATCAGTTCTGCGTGCTATGTGGCCTGCCCACTGCCACTTCAACTTGCAAATTCTCTGACAATGCAGCAAAGTAGTAATGTCAATGAAGGTACCAGTTACTAATCCATACTGGATAAGCCCCAGGATTTCGCTACCACAGATACCAGCCACTGTAATCCTTATCTCCGCAGCTCCAGCAGATCATTTGTTTAGTTTTATGGCGCGACTGATAATAGAGATAACACATTATTAGGAGCACGGTTAGTAGTTGGATCAATATTGATTTCTGGACTATTATATTGCGCTCCTTTGCTCGTTTGATAACGTAGTTGGGCCAGCAGCCTTACTCTCGACACTCGATCTCAATTGAAATTGGAAATTGGGATCGAGATCTTGTCATTTGGCATTCTTGAATGTTACACTAGCTCACGATTGGAACAGTATTGGGCGGATTTTTTTGGAACTAAATGAAATCGACTTTACTCAAACGAAAACATTCGACTTAGTTCAAGAGTGCCAATTTTCTGAATATTGGAATTGAAACTGAATCGAATTGGAATAGGATCGAGATTGGGATTGATTTCAAGAGTAAGGCCCCAGGTCAGGTGGCCGAACTTGGGCTTAAGATTTGCGTTTGGCTCAATTATAATAATCCAGCTTTTCCATATTTTTTTGGGGTGATAGTGTCGTCAAATGAGATATCCAACTGCATCTGGTTCGACTGGAAGCCGACCCAAACATAGTTGCCAAAAGGCTAGGCAGATGATGATGATAATGATGCATGAGTGTCATCAAATGAGTCCTTGGACCCTGGGTGGAGAAGAAAGAACTGTCAGAGTCTTACTGACTAAAAATCCACCCATTTCCTTGAAAGGTTGGAGAGGGGGCGCCTCTATCAAATATCCCCTGGTTTAAAAAATTGTAGATTCAGGGGCTGTGCTTAGACAGTCTCAGAACCTCAGCAGGACTTTGGTCCTATCCAATAGGGGCCCGTTACTTTGCTGACAGCTTCTTGAGCTTCCACTTTTTATTTCTGAACGACCGATTCCTTTGAATTGAATAAAAGAACACACACAAGCTTTTGTAACAAGACACTTGTGAAATAAATACTTGCAGTACAGACAAGTGACGTCACGAAGTTATCTAGTTACATTTCCGGGATATAGTTGAGTGATTAGACTCACAAGTCGCTGGTGACGGACGGACAAAAAACTTAGGTTTTAAATGCTTGAGTGATTCGATAGGTCCGCATTTCAGGTGTAATATGAGATCAAGAAAAACTAGTCAATAGTTTTTGGTGTGATTAAAAACACCTTGAATTGAATTATTCCTTCTCTAAATATAAGCTTCTTGAAAAAGAGTGTCCATGGAGTTTCTTGCCCGTTCTTCTTCATAGAGATCTATGCATTGGAATGGGCTGGGCATTAACGATACTTTCACAGTTATTTATGTCTTGGGACTGGGGACTGTAGCACCAAAACCACGTATTTTTGTAAGTATTTTTGTTTTTTGACAATTCAAAAGTGCCTGTAACTGGCCTACGTAACTTTCAGCATATATTCCTTCCTACTTCCTTCACACTCTTAAGAGCATGAATAAATTGCGAGGTCGGCAACGTGCAAGTGATAGCTCTGGTGTTGCAGTCGTCCATAGATACTGTGACCGCGCATCATCAAGTGGGCCGTATGATTGTTTGTCGCCGTTATGGTATAATGCCCCGAACTTACGAGTTGTAGGCCGTAAGTTCGAACTGAGCCAGACGCATTACTAAACGGTGAAGGAAAACATCGTGAGGAAACAGGCATGTCCTAGAACTAAAAACTCGAAGACATGTGACATCAGCCAACCCGCACTGGACCCGTGTGGTGGATTACAGCCCACTCTATCTCAAAGAGAGGAGGCCTGTGTCCCAGCAGTGAGAATATAGGGCTCCACTCCATGAGTTGCTGTTGGATCTACGCCTCCCTCGATACCTTCCAGAAACTTCTTCTGTGCCTCTTCAAACCAAACATTCAAGTTGGAACAAGTCTTCACTTGTCCGACAGACTAGAATCGAAACAAAACCCCCTCTCCTTCCCTCCCTCCCGCTCTCCCTCTGTGCGTGTTCGGAACAAAGATATGCGCGTACGCACGTAGGTTGCATGTCGCAGATGACGTGAGTCATGTAGCTTGAGAATCGGAACTGGTTTGTGTCCTTCGAAGTTTGTTGTTTACATTTACTTAATGTTTTTTTAGATACGAGAGGTACTTTTTATTTTTATAGTAACTTTTTCCACTATTTTTGCCCTTAGATCGTAGCAAATAATTCAATCGGAACATGTTTACGTCATTCGCCAAAGAACCAAAGTAACCGACATTGCGCGTAGAATCAGCATGCTCAATGCTGAAGTGGAAGTGGGCCGGCCACGTCTGTAGACGGACAGATGGTAGATGGAGCAGACAAGCGCTAGGGTGGAGACCGCGAATGGGCAAACGTAGTGTGGCACGCCCTGCGGCAAGATGGGTCGATGACTTGAAGAATGGGACTGACAGCGGATGGATGCGGAGTGGTGCACAGATAATTTATAACCTAGATTATCACATAGGATAGTTTTTATCCAAATGTTATGGTCCTCAAAAGTAATTTGGAGTGGAACAAACATGTTATTAACATAACAAAAGATATTGCGAATCTTCATTGTCTCTCACCAGTTCAATGTACTGCCATAAAACATAAGTATTCCGCAAGATTTGTTACCTCATCATCTATTCAAGTCAACACTTTAACACGTCTTTTCACAAACTAGGAGAAGCCGATGTTTCGTACCTGACTACTCTGAGAAGAAACAGCCGAAACAAACTCAGAGGACACTGTCCCTTTTAAAATTTAGATATTATATTGGTCATGTCATACGAAGACGGTGTAGATAAGTATCTGGCATGGTCTTTTGAAGAAAGAACCACACAGGTTTGAGTGGACCTGTCCAGTCAGTGCAAGCATTTGCCAGTTATCGTGAAGCGCGACTCATAACTCAAGAAGCTCAACAACACGATGAACAAAACCAAAGGAAGGACATTTGAGGAGGCAGCAGTTTCACATTAAAAGAAATAATTGAGATTCAACATCTTTGGTATCATATACCAGTCCAAGCTGGTGGAGCCAGGTTTAGTACAAAGAGCAGAGGTGTAGCTACCGCCGTATCAATTAAAAGGGGCCCCCGACGATAGGAATAAAAATAAAAACATAAAATGTTGCTCTTAAATGAAAACTTATCGCGGCCATAAAGCTCCAATTATAGAACTCCTAACGCTCCTAACATGCTCAATTTCCAAAAAGGCTATATGTAGTTGTCATAAATGAGCTACGATCAGTCGATCAGCATTCTCAATTGTCTAGCTCCCTTCAAATTTCTCTAATGACATCAGTAATAGCAAAGTTACACGAGTCAGGATGCTATCGTCTTTATTCTGCAAAACTATACACTTAGATTAGGAGGGCCCCAAAAAAGTTTTGATACGAGGTCCTTTCTGGCTTCGAAAGTAGCATTAAAACATACTCGTACTATAACTACGAATGGCTATAATAAATTGTAATCTTGCGCTTACGCACCGAAACGTGGACCACATGTCTACATCTCAGGAGTCACGTACACCAAAACCGGTTAGCGTCCTTCAAAATGATGTTAACGGTACATCCCATCGGGCCAGACTTGTTATTGTTGCACACACACATCTCTTGGGGTTATTAGGGATTTGGAAATGTGCTTGTTGGACCTGCTCGATTATTATTGCCCTCAAATAAGGAGTAGAAGCGGGCATGAATAATGGATGACTTGCCGTCCGATCATAGACGATTCATGCGCTCTGATCAGATATTACTGACAGTGATTTATACCTATTTTTAGGTTGCCACAATTGCTGTCCATGGACGATTCATGCGCTCCTCAAAGAACTGTCAGCGATCTAATGAGCCCCCCCCTTAGAGGGTCATAGCCGATAAGGCAGTCCCGGGTTTCTGGCAGATCACGGGAAAAGTAAAAAACTTCTATCCATCCGCAAAAACCCGTAGCATGAATCCTAATTCCGGATCAGAAGACGAGATCGCCTTTCTAAAAGAGAGTTACACGGACTCCTAATCACATTTCAATCAGTGTATATTGCAGTACCTATCTATGTAGTTTGTATATCACACGAGACATGCACTCCAAAACCGGTTAGCGTCCTTCAAAATGATGTTAACGGTGCATCGGGCCAGACTTGTTGTAAACACAACCATATGATGCACGCACACAAATAAAAATACATGGTTATACGTGGGGAACGGGCTACCCCATCGTGCAGATGTAGTGGGAGATTAACGAGAAGTTATAAAAGTGTGAATTCGGTTTTACTCAGTAGGTATTATTACTAGCCTGTATTCCACTGCTGGGCAAAGACCTGCCTCCAGTCCTTCCAACGGTCACGATTGTGCGCTAGCTCCTTCCAGTAGGCTATTTAAGTCGTGAAAATTATGACATTCTTTGTCTTTGTCCAAAAAAGAATCCGGCTCGAAGGACCAAAGTGTAGGGACTAAGTGGTTAAATTACGCTCGTTTGGGCTAACCCTAACTGATGGACTAAACAGATTTTCAAGTTATTTATAAACTACCCTATTATCTCTAGTAACAAGAAACCCATTACTCAATTCCACATATGCCGGCCATTTCCTTCTGTGAGAAACTTCACCCAACTTGCATTTATAAATAAGCACTAAAGTACTATTTGTGTACTTCTGACGTCAGTTGAAGAAAGTAATCACTTTTGTACAGCATACACTACTAGCGGCGCGGTACGTGCTTCGCTACGCCAAAATGAAATGACCGCATGAATGACATAACAACATGCTTGTACTGTCAACACTGAACAAAGTTTCAATTTGACAGCAAAATCCCCATTGACAAAATGATCCGCCATTTATTGAATTGATTTGTTACAAAAAATGTGATAAATGAAGAACCGCTCGACCGATTTTGTGCAAACTTCACATAAACCATCTACTAAATAGTCCGACCGAACAAAGCCTAAACATTTGGTTTGGATAGGTGAGCCCGTTCTTGAGTTATAAAATTGCAACGAAAAATTAACATTGATTTTTTTATATATGTATATAGATGTGTGTCGGTGGTGGGGACTGTCAAATAGATCGCAGCGCGCGATTTGACAGAGATGTGGACTAACTCGGGACTCAGGAGTGACGTACGTGTCAAGTTAATATGCAACACAACCTTTTAGATACTTTCTAGGTTTTATTTGATTTTTATTAAAAACTGTATTTGCTTGTGACGTATTGGCAGTTTTAAAAGCGTCGTATTTTAGTCAATTTTAGTTTACGTAACAAAGAAAAAATATGTTACCCTATTGGCAGATTTTATGCCCCCCGGGCCCCCAATAAACAATGTGGTCGCTACGAGAAAAAAGTTTCTTTGAAAAAGTTTTTCAATTATTTCGATATGATTCATTAAATAAATCTGCAAATATAGCAATCACGTTATCATTTAGATCGCTACGAAATAATAATATGGCATCCGGTATGAATGGTATGATTCGGGCTCATTCATCATTAAAAATTTATAATCCCTTTTAATTTTTTTTTTTTTGAAGAGTGAAGTCATCATGAAATGCAAAGATATGAATTTATTTACATCATGTTTCGTTGGCGAAATATTTTTTTTTGAACAAAAGAAAAATTGAATATGAAAAATGAGTCCTTCGACCGAGGGCAGGACGGGAGGGACTGTAAGACTCGTACTGATTAAAATCCACGGTGTCCTTCAGTAGTCCTTTATGTTCCAAACCACTGTAGCTCATTAGTCCCGCGATCCCGGCAGCCTTTATCATATAACATCACGCTACAACCAATGCGAGCCAGCAGGAGCCTAGCAGCGTGGTTGAATCCACAGCGAACACCTATTTTTAAATAAAATACCACATCTTCGCTTACCATCGGGTAGATGGGGATCAAAGGCGATCCTGTCGCAAATTAAGAGCGCATATTCTGAAAGTTGGCAACGTCGCAAATAGCTGTCAAATATTAACAAGTTCTAATTAATTTAGCAATGTTACTGTATGGAAATAATAAATATGGCTCTGTAGTGCACTAAAAAAATTGATAAGGGAATGCAATAATTAATATCGTAACACCGAATATATAGTTTTAGACGTAAAAAAAACATTTGGGAACTATCCAAATCCCTTTTATCCACCTGAAACGGTTACGACAACAAATTCTGTGTTTTAATTGCATTCCTTTATCAATTTTCTAGTGCACTACAGAGCCATATTTCTTATTTCCATACAGTAACATTGCCAAATTAATTAAAACTTGTAAATATTTGACAGCTATTTGCGACGTTACCAACTTTCTGGTTATGCGCCCATAACAAAGAAATCAGAGCTACGTGACAGTACTCTCGTCTCGCGACTTCGTCTAATAATTTAGTGCGCACAGTCCAATTACTTTTGACCTGTTCGGTTACCGGAATTTGCGTATGCGCAGTTATGTGGACTACGTGAGACAACACTCGTCAGTCTAAAAAATCATTGATCTTGAATTGAATATGAAACAGGAGTACAGAATCGCAGTCAGTGTTTACGATTTATAGTTTTTTTTTTAAATCGTGGTTAAATCATCAAATGAGTCCCACCCAGGGCGGGATGATAGTCGGTCAGATTTTTTTTCTTGGACCACCACACTATTCCCAAACCACTGCAACTCCTAAAAGCTAGAATCAACAGTGGCAACCATCAGAAAAGCGAAGACAATGAAGCTCGACGTGTCCCGGAGAATGAATATTACCTGTCTTAGATCCTGCAACGAACGACTGTCAGACTTGTTGTGACTAAAATCTACATTCTTGCATCTTGTCTTTTCTGGCGAGTCTCTTATGCCTCGACTGCGACGCTCGTCACAAGACACATCATCATAATCAGCTTAAAATGTTCCTACTGCTGAACACAGGTCTCTTCTCTTTCAGAGCGAGTGGGCCATAATCCACCACGCGGGCCCTGTGCGGGTTGGTAGATGTCACATGCCTTTGAATTTTTGGTTCCAGGACATGACACATACTAATACAAAATTCTGCAATAAGTTCATTAAGCTCATAACTTCTGCCACAGACCTCTGTGGTCTACGTGATTTGCAACTCGTCCGATAGACTTGCATTTGACCACTATCTGAGATCGTAATCTATGATTAATTCAATTATGGTACGCTTTCAAATGCGTCGTGATAACTTGCTGCATAAATTACGTCATAATTTAAAGTATGATGCAATTTAAGCCCTTTTTACCCGACTAAAGAAAAGGGCCTCGCAGATGCATCTTGCCCCGTCCTAGATTCGGTCCCGCTACGCCACTGCGTATAAACATGAGCATGATGCTACTTAGTACTTCGTTGTCATCAGATAATCTGCTAGTAGAGAGCCCTGACCTGATTAATCTATAGACTACGATTGTACAGGTGGGCTTGGTACGTAATAACGCTCTCGGATTCTCTTGAAATTGAAATAGGAACTCAGTTGACTTCAATGACAATAACATAAATATTTCTTTATTTTTTTTTTAAATCATCTAAACGGTGGGTCCTGTTGCAAAAATAACGAAAAATATCGGCCAAGTTATAGCGAGAAAAATCTTGTTCCAGAATCGTATGGTCACCGTACTAGAAAGAGACATTTACCTCCAAAGTAGCTTTCCTCTGTTGGCGCTTTTTAAGGCATAAGTGCTCAATCCAGATTGTTTACTAGATCCATGCCCTGACCTGATTTAACAATGGGCTTCAATTGTACAGGTGGGCTTGGTACGTGGTACGACACTCGTTTAGGCGATTCTCTTCAAGTTGAAATAGGTCTTGGCTGAATTCATTAGGTATCTAGTACTGTTCTTAGTTTTGATATCTTTTTTTCATGAATTTTATTTTACACTAGCTGACCTGTGCCCACTTCGTTGGGCAGTATTTCGGCTGATATGTATGATATCTTTATAATTTATAGCCTATAGCACTCACGTTAAGTTTCTCATATTGAAGTTGCAAATTGTATGCAACTTGAACAAACCTACCTCAGATCAAAAAAACAGGTAGATAGAACATGCGCGAACAACAACGTGGTGCCAGTCGTTATTTATGTGTGCGCGGCAGATAAGTGGCGCCGTGTACGGACACGTGCATCTGTGTGCGTTTACGGTTGCCAGATATTGAGAAATACTCCCATATTTTTGTTCAGTTAAATTGTTCCCAAATATTGTACTAATTTTTTTTTTCAATCAGAAACGCGATTTTGCTTTACACCGGCTCCACACGTTGGCCCCAACGCTCGTACCAACGGAGACGGCGCTATACCAGAAAGCAAGACGCAAATAATTCTATCTCGTTTCTTAGTATAGCGCCGTCTCCTTCTATTCGGCCAACAGGGCCAATGTGTGGATCCGGCCTTATGGCTATACCCAGAGAGCATAAGCATGTAGTATTTATTATTTAACAGAATAATAATAAGGAATAAAAGTTAATATGCGTAATTACTTAGTACCTATTTATTTAATTTATATCAGACCAGATAACACTTCATAACGCTTTTTGGTAATTTGTTTAATAAACTATTTAAGGATAGGTTTTTTTTAGTTTAAAAAGATAAAGAATTTGTTATAACAATCAACATATTTATTAAAATAATAATTATTTTACACACAATCACATTTTTATTAAAATCATAATTATTTTACACACAATCATGCTTTAGTTCTGCACCAATTATATTGTGCAAACAAACATTTATGTACTATTAATGTTTAAAATTGGAAACGCGATTTTGCTTTTTTTGCAAAATTAAAACGATTTATCGGCCAATTGAAAAGGCCCTACCAGCACTACTAACGATACTGATTGCATTGCAACTAATAATTCGAAAATGAAAAGTATCACTAATGAAAGTATGGAAACCTCTATAATGTCACATGGCAAAGCCTAATTGTTGCAATTAAATACTAAAAGTAATAATAAAATACTTCATAAACCCCAATAAGTCTTGAAATATAAAAATTTTAAAGCGCAGTACACCGCACGCGGAACGAAAACTAAACGACTAAAATAATAAATAGTAGATTAGTAGCCAAGGGCTGTAAGGTATCAATTGCAGCCCGAGATATTTAGGCGCACGAGCGCAGCGAGGGCGCCTATAGTTCGAGGGTGCAATTGATGCTTACACCCGAGCTAACTACTCTGCTTTACATCTCGATTGTGAGGTAAGTAGAAAAAACCGGCATTGCAAGAATAAAACATTTTATTAGTTAATTGCTGCTTCAGCTTCGATTTTCATTGAATCGGGAGTGCAGCTTAATTAAATCTTCATCACTTGCAGTACTCATGTTTTTTTCCTAATTATCACGTAATTATAAAAAAGTCCCAAAAACAAACAATATAATAATTAGTGTCCGACCGAAACTGATTTTTCAGCCGAAACCGAAACCGAACTTTCGGCCTTGCTCTCAGTTTCGGCCGAAACCGAAACCGAAACCGAAACTTTTTAACACATTTAAAATTTCGATTATTTTCTGAAATTTAATGTTTTTTTTTATATTTATAACACATGAAAAAAAAAATATAAATATACAGGGTGAATTTTTCAACTGGGCGTAGTTGGCTATATCCATAACTTTGAGGAATATCGAAAAACGTTGAATGAGTCTAGAGACCGATTTTCACGGTAACTAAAAGTGCATGATTGGATTTTAGAAAAATCAATAATCCTGGCCGGGAATCGAAACTGCTGAATTTTTATCGAAATTTAGGAAAAACAATCACATCCTGTATTATTACACCATTTGATAATGTTGCTAATAAGGATCAAATTCTGGAAAGTAATGGTATACGGCAAACTAATGGAAATAGCAGATTTTTATGAAATTGCTGTTTTTCTATGCTATTTAACTTTTACTGAGCCATAATCTATTCTAAATTAAGTATAAAAAATCATTATTTTCAACATTTAACTGGATTTGAAGTCTCAACAATCGCACTATACTCAGCAATACGAAATTACTCGAGTTGAACTCTACTGTTAACTTGTATTTCGAATACAGTCATTGCGTTGACGATTGATAAGTTCTTTATTCATTAACGTACTCACTCGTAACAAATTTTATTATGACATGAATATACAAGACTTACTCTTGGCAGTAAACTCAAATACATAACCTCAACTCACGATTAAATGGAGGGTGGGGAACTGAGTCGCCCCCGCCGGGGAGCAAGCACGTGTTAGCTACGAATTTAACCGAAAGAGCCACGAAAATGCATGAACACTTGAGTTTCGGCAGAGCCGAAAGTTTCGGCTATATTTTGGCCGAAACCGAAACTAAGGCCGAAACTAGATATTTCGGCCGAAACCGGCCGAAACCGAAACCGAAACCGAAATTTCGGTCGGTCACTAATAATAATTATATTAATTATATTTAAAGTAAAAGTTTTCTATTCCCGCCTTTTTTCATCTTTTTTTTTTTCAAGAACGGGATTTGAGCTTCGCCGTTCGACGATATTTAAAATTGATGACTATTAAACTCGAAGACAAGGCTGAATAGCGAAGCGACCTCTTTTGTCATTAGGCTGAATGCATGATGTCTATTGCCAATATGATGGTTAGAAGGGGTCCACCCTTTATAGCAGAACTTTTTACGTCATAATTTTATTTTGCATAGCAACGGATAGCATAAACCTCTTTTCGCAGAAAATCGTTTGGCATGCACTCATTTACCATAACACCGAAACCCATAATTTTGTAAGTCAGAATCATCTTTAGGCTTAAATTTCATTTCCATAATAATCAATAAGTATAACCATCATATCGCAGAAAATTCACAGCCAGAATCATCTTTTGGCATAATTGTGTGGTTTTTATTTCCCAGACAGTAAGATGATGCAGTAAGCATGCAGCAAGCATTCAGCATACAAGCATGCAGCATGCAAGCATGCAGCATGCAAGGTTGCAACATGCAGCAGGCATGCAGCAAGCATGCAACATGCAGCAGGCATGGCTTCTGTCACGGCTCCGGCGCTGCGGGTCTCCGGCGGTCCCACGCGAGCTAATCGTCGCAGATGATTTTACGCCCACCACCGCAGCTTCGGTTTACTGGCCGGCAAGCCGGCCAGCCTCAGCCGCGGCGGTGTGCGTTAAAACCACCTGCTCCTCAGCTCGCGGGCCGCCTCGCCCCTCCGCGCCTACGCGATTATAAATTACACTCTAGGGGTAGGGCAGACAAGACTACGTGAAGTCGGTTTTGCAGCGATTCATTTCTGTCACTTACTTTTGTAGGACACCATATTGATTTTATAAAACAATTTTTTTATTTTTTATTATGACTATTAAATTATTTCTATTCTGAAATTCTGTGATCTTCTAAGTATACTAAGTCAAATTATTCCAAATAATCGGCGCTTTAAATAAACGTTATGCTAAATAAAAATATGCAAAATTGTAACTCTGACAAAGGTAATTATGCCTAATACAATTCTGCCATCTTAAAAGTATCCCAATTAAAATTCGGACATAAAAACATTAGGCCAAAAAACAATTATATTAAATATTTTTTATACCATAACAATGTTCGATTAAAAAACATTCTGCCAAATGAGTTCTGCCAAATAGGTTTCGGAGCAACAAGTTTCTGCCAGATAGAGGGCACCCGACCTTGTGTCATTACGACCATAGACCATACAACATTATTTTTAGTATATGCGAAACCTGAATATAGTTTGTTCAGAATCAATAACTGAATCGATTCCAATAATTTTTACACCATGTTATATTTTGTCCCAAAATTATTTAAAAAGTTAAGACTAATGTTGTATAGGTACTATAGATTACGACTGTGCAGTTGTTTTGACGAATTTGATCGATATTTTTATGCACAGTACACATTCCCCTAATTCAGGGTAATTTACCCGTCATAAACTAGCAACACAGACGATTTACTGTTAAGGTTTTGTGTTTCAAGTGAGCCGAAAATATTTTATGGAAAATAAATACCAAAACAATCAAAATAACAAGAGTTACCTGTGGAAAGATATTCCATCTTGTTTTCTTTGTTTTTGTGAACAACTTTTGCAGTGTTTAAACACACAAGACGGCATGTTTTGACATAAAATGGCAAATCACTAGTGACGTGTGAGCGAGACGATGCGTAGCTTTGGTACTGTCGCGAGTTTGTAGTAACTTTTGATTTTGTATTAACTTTGGTGGACCCACTCGCGTGTTCTGAGCGCTCTATCTGCCTGTTTTTTTGATCTGAGAAACCTACATACAAGTTGCAAGTAGATAGTTTGAACTTGCAGATATTGTTTCAAGTAACTGTGAACCTACTCCATTGGGAACTATGTAAGTAAAAGCTTGCAAGCACACTAATAATAATATAATAATAATAATCATTTATTTTTCTCTACACAAGTTATTTATGCTAGGCTTAAACAATAGGTACAATAAAAACAAGGAGCTAACGTTGTGACACTCTCGAAAACATGTTTCCAATTCAAGCCACTTGTATGCAAACGTGAAATGTGTTGCTGGATTGAGAGGAAGAGGAAGGCCAAAGAAAAGATGGATGGATTGTCTAAGGAATGATATGAAAGAAAAAGGAGTAAATGATACTATGACGTCTGATAGAGGAGAATGGAAGAAGAAAACGTGTTGCGAAGATCACAAGTAACATGGGATAAGGACGGGATCATGATGATGTATGCAAATGTGACATCATTCTTGTATGTGAAGGAAACACGCCTTTAGCAATGCAAAGCTCCTCAGCTACAGCATACGTGACTGAAGTCCCGTACCCCGGCTCATCTGCCCTCGTTATTTCGGGCATACTCGTACAATTTCGCGACCTCGATCGGTCATTGTCTCCGCTGACTACCTGATTGTTTGTCTTTCTGTCTGAATTTAGTAAGTGCTTCCTTTGTCGGACAAGGGAGTGCCGTGGAGTGTTGAGGAGGTTAAAAATAATAGTCCTCCTAACCGATTTTGGGCACAGCGGACAATCTCAGTGGAGATTAGCCATCTGCGTGGGACATATAGTACACAGGTGTGTGCGCAGTAGAGGAGCTTGGCTAAATTTTTACAGCCGATGTTTCGTTTTACGCTGCGCTTGTCGAGGTTGGTCTGCGGATGGGTGGCCATCTGTCATAGCCATTTTCCTCCGTGGCTCAGAAAGCACGTAAAGCCGTTGGTCCAGGTTGTCATTTGTAGATCATTGATGGTCGTTACTATTCAGAAGCTCTTCAAAGTCTGACAACCAGTCTTACCATGGAGTATCGTATTACTCAGTTACTGTGTTGTGGAGGTCCGATAGTCAGTCGCTTCATGTAAAATACTGATATTCAGCTGCATCTGGTTCAACTGGAAGCAGACCACAATATAGTTGGGAAAAGGCTAGACAGATCTGATGACGATGACTTTTTAACAATTTAAATTATTGATAATTTTTGGGTTACCTATACGATTCAAGGGCATAAACCTCTTTTCAGCGTATAAAGAAAATGACTCAATTGAGAATGTAAACAAATTAGGTGTGCCTCAAGTAAATGGAGGCAAAACAAGTTAATTCCAATTTATATGCCACTTCACTGACAAATATATTTAGCTGGATTTGTGGAAGAATCTAAATATAACTGGCAACATTCTTGGTCTGTTGATGAGGTCATACACTCTTGTGCAAGCTGCAGTGATTGTGAGTTAACTTTCTTTGTTAAAAGAAAGGTAGAGTGAACAGTCTTCTTAATAACATGTGGACAATTTAACACTTGGACGACTGTTCATGCGATCTTGCGGAAGTCGGTGGCTTTGTGGCTTTTAATTTATTTTTGCAACCGACATTTTTTTGTTTACATTAAACGTAGCAGGAGCATATCTGTAGTAAGCAATTACCATACAATTACTCATACTATATGGCCGCTCTTCCAATAGTGTTCAGCCAATAAACAAATAATAATAATAATAATGTTTATTTTCTCACCACAATATAAGGTACATTTGGAACGGTAGCAAGACTTATACATTGTAAATATTATCTATACTGTGGGAGACTGGTGCCTAAACTAGGCTTTACGCCTGTATTTCAGGACACCAGGTCTCCGCCCCTCGGATAAGAAAAATACATTTTAAAAATATGTAGGTACTCGCACACTAATAAATAAATTAATAAAAATAAATAAGTAACTCATGACATAATAACCAATGTTTTTGCAAGAATAACAACATAAAGAGATAAACTTTATATCCTATTCATGACTTCCTTACGTATTTAAATACAAATATGTAACTTATGAGTAAATACGATGTAATAGGGTAAATTTAGACTCTTTAAAATACTAGCGTTTGCTTGCTACTTCGCCTTTTTTTTTGTGACCATCTGTCATAGCGAATTTCCTCTGTGCCTTGGAAAGCACGTAAAGCCGTTGGTGGGTTCTGGCTGTCGTTACTATAAGTCAGAAGCTCAAGTCTGACCACCAGTCTTACCATGAGGTATCGTATTACTCGGTTACTGGATTGTTGAGGACCGATAGGTAGTTGCTCCATATAAAATACTGATATTCAGCTGCTTCTGGTTCGACTGGAACCCCAATATAGTTGGGAAAAGGCAGGAATATGGTGATCTCTCAGTAGACCCCGGCCGTAGGTTCTTCGAAGCAAGGGAAACCTGCACAGGTGGAGATTTATACACATCTATCTGCCTTTTCCCAGTTATGTTGTGGCCGGCTTCCAGTCGAACCAGATGCAGCTGAATATCAGTATGTTACATGGAGCGACTGACTATCGGACCTCCACAACACAGTAACTGGATAACACGATACCCCTTGGTAAGGCTGGTGGCAAAGATGAGACCTAAGATGGAGCAAGCTTAACAGGAACTCCTGTACCCTGACTAAACTATTTGGCGCTGGCCCCCGTCTGGTTGATGGTCATGGGTAGGCCCTGGTGAGCCCTACCTCTACCAGCAGTGGAATCACTCAGTCGTCACCGCAGTTTACAGGTAGCGGGCATGCTGGCGGCGAGTAATGGGTGTCTCACCGTCCGAACATGGACCATGCTTGGGTCGATGGCGCGTCGTGTTGCACGCGCGCCTCAAAGAGCTGTCAGCAATCTGACGGGGCCCCAGAGGGCTAAAGCCTGCCGGGGTCGCGAGACTATCTCATCAGGAAACGGTGACCCTGAAACGTGAAGGGCTATTGAGGGATCATCGTGGATTTTAGTCAGTACAAGTCTGACAGTAAGTCAGAGGACTCATTTGATGATTTTACCACGATAAAAAATAGGTAGCCTGTGGTGGACCGCTAGATGGTGATCCCACTCCAAAAAACCTTTCTGATTTAAAATATTAGAATACTTAACTACTCAACACATAAATCTTCAATAACTATCAAGTAAACACGTTACAAGTGGCTAAATTTAGAAGCGTACAGATTATTAGAACATCGCTTCACTATCGAGTAGCTTCTACAAAGAACAATCACCTATTGGTTTTAAAGTTGCGAAGTAAGTTGATGCAGAAGGCGCACTAAGTAATAATAAGAGATAATAAAAATACTCATGGTAGACTAGATCATTTTCGCACACCAGACGCTCTTTCCAACCGAGCTATCGAGGTTCATAGCTACTGCGTCGCAATCTTCAATCCATTTCTTTCCAAAGAAAAGCTTTGAAATTAGCGACGAATGCGTTAATTCGTATAATATTCTTAAAAAATAATGTGCTTCTTTAATCTTCTTCAGCTTCTAAGTTAGTACACCAGACGCTATAACCATCTAAGCAATCGCAGTCATTCTTATTCCCTTCATTCATCTCTTTCTAATTCTTAACATATCATCTTTTTCACAAGTTTTATTCCTGTCTTCTTCTTCATCCACGCTCATACTCAATTGTCTTCCCAAAAATATTTCTTTATTTTCAATTCTACGGATTCTACCAATTTCATCATCATAGAGAATAAAAGTGAGCAGTGGTGGCCCAGTGGTATCGGTCCCGACTTACGAGTTGTAGGTCGTGGGTTCGAACCCCGCCAGGCGCATTACTTTGTGTAATTTGTTTCATCACCGCTGCTCTCAAAACGGTGAAGGAAAACATCGTGAGGAAACCGGCATGTCCTAGAACCAAAAATTCGAAGACATGTGACATCTGCCAACCCGCACTGGGCCCGCGTGGTGGATCATGGCCCACTCCCTCTCACAAGAGAGGAGGCCTGTGTCCCAGCAGTGGGAACATTATAGGCTGGTGATGATGATGAGAATAAAAGACGTCTACTGCTGGCTCTAGGTCTCTCTCAAACATCCTGTGCTTCTAATAACCAGCCTTCACCTTGTCATCTTATCATCGGTCTACCTTCTAATCGCTGTGTCTTCAATGTGTGGTTGACTCTCCAAAATCTTTCTATCATCATCAGCTATTCGTTCTCGAAGGAAAACAGTTTATATTTCTTTTATTGTGTCATTAATTTCCTAGAGCTCGGCAAAGGCCTTACCCAAATATTTTTAAAGACTCTTTTTGGGCGCCATCACACCTTTTTGTGGGTCGGCCTTGGCGACTTTGTCCTCTCACAAAAGCGTTATGACAACTATAGGTACAGTAACAATGAAACCGAAAGAAAGATCATTTTCTTTATCCTTATGCACTTTGTCTTCCACAATTACTATTCTCGCACGAGTTGCGGTTTGTGCATCAAATATTATTTTTGTTATCCTACGTCAAATGCACGTCACTGACATAACTTTCCGTGAACCAAACCTTCTGTCTATCAGTCTATTGTCAGTTCACCAAACGAAGTTAGCCAGTCAATTTTCAACCTTATCACTAGAAGCGTAGTTGTGGACTGTGGTCGACAAACAACTAAGCCGGGTGTACGTGGCCGTGCGCGCACGCAGCCGCTTTGTTTACTCACCAGTCCACGCGTTCTCGATTTGAAAATTTGCACAACAGTAACGCGCGGACCGTCGAGGAGGACGGTCGTCTCGCACGCTATTTTCAGTGCCTTTTTACGCAGTTGATATTATCCCAGTGATTTTTTTTCTTGTGGATTTTTTTATTGGATTTTTATTTGGTTTTGTGTCTGTGTTTGTGATTTTTAGTGGTTAACAATGGCTATGGAGCCGTTGGCAGCAGTGCCGGTAGATGAACTTGGTAAATAATCCTTTGTTTATAAAGCAGTGTATTGACTTCGTATGAAAACGAAAGTGTGATCATTTTTTACGTCTTTTGGCAAGTTTCCAAGGCTGATGATGATGATTAATTGAATTGATTCATAAACAAAATAGTTTTTATACACGTGGAGTTAAAGTTTAGTACGAAAATGACAGATGTGATGAAAATAGACTGATTTTTTTCCTAAACCGGTTTTACCAGATATTGTTCCGTCTTTAAATAGAGTTATTTTCCAGAGTTTTTGCTTAGAGGGCCGGCTTTGCATACATAATTTTCACAAAGCGTTAAATGCGCGTAATTTTTCGCGCACATACATAAATTCGCGCGTATTTCTCATGGTAGTCAGAAACTACAGAGCGTCTCCTGCCACGATCCTTACACACTCCTTCCACCTCATACACATTCATACATCTGGTCATACAACTCTGGTTGCGGAGTACTACGTAGTTGACCTTTCTGAAGAATTTCACCAATAAGTTCAAGGTCTGACCTTCGAAGGCGTCCCCTCACGGAATATTAATCTTGAAGCCAAGAGCAAATAGGCTACTTGTAAGCAAGCGTGATTTACTCTGACTGACTCGATTTTAATAACATTTCGTGCGCGTACGCATGTTTAGGGTAAATATTTTTTTTTCAATTATGTAATTACTAATTTTTATCATACAGTTGTATTTTTCGTTTCGGATAAATGTCGTTCCATCTTTTCCAGTGATCAGAGATTATTTTCGAAAAATGGTTTCAAAGCTTATGCCCGATTTTAAATATTCAATAGAAACAGAGATTTCCAATTATGTAAGTACCTATTTCTTTAGTAACTTTACAGGCATTTGCACATAATATCTTGCTGATGCGTATGAAGTTTGATTAAAATTAAAGCCGGAAACACATTATTAATAACACCCGACGCCACCCGATGAAACGTGATGCGTGTTGGGTCAAATCTGTTTTCTATGACCAGAATCACACTATGAACACCCGACGCGACGACACGCGCTCCCTGCACATCGGGTGTCGACACGTTGCGTCGCGTGGCGTGTTAAATAATGTGTTTCCGGCTTAATTCAGTCATTTCTATAAAATGACATTCGGCGAACCCGCTCCTATAGAAGGTCAAGAAAATAAATGTTTGTTTAAGAACTGATTCTTTTTATTTTTTTCTGACTATCGCGAGTTAAAAACACACGATTATAATGGTGTATAGTAATTAAATTGAATTGTTTACTATTAAAAGTGTTTAACGTTGAACAGGAAAACTAGCTTTGTGTTTTTGTGGCAAATATGTATAAAACTGTTGTTTTATATCTATAGTAGTTTTTGCCCGACAATTCGTACGTTAGTCGCACGACAAAACTGTGTACCTACCTTTACGCGTCCAATTTTTATAGATAATTGTGATTTCATTCTTATTAATTATAAGTTCTAATCTTTATTATTTTATCTTTTGATGACAATGTTGTTATTTGACATAATTGGGTTTTTCAAAAGTGACTTAAAGTACTGTGGTATGTGCAAAGTGGAAATACGTACGATACTTAAATCAATCATCATGACATAAATAATGATCATCACCTGTATCGGCCGGCTTCCTGTCTAACTGGATGCAGCTGAGTATCAGTGTTTTAGAGCGACTGACTATCGGACCTCCACAACACAGTAACTGGGTAATACGATACCCCATGGTAAGACTGGTTGTCAGACTTTATTTTTTTTTTTTTTTTATTTATTTATTTATTTATATCAGGCTACATTGGCCCATAGACATATACCTTACAAACTAACATACATAATTTTATAAAAACAACTTGTGTTAGTAAATAGAAACTTAAGCCTATGTTAGTAAACACTTCACTTCACTGTGCACTAGTCATTGTGCGTTCTGGTGGCACTTGTCCGCGGAAGCGACGGAACACCACATCCTTCGGCCAAAAGTCCTCCTCCATGACGAGGTGCAGAAAACACGTTGGTACACGCACCACGAACGCCTTGAAGTTGACGTTGCGGCGCGATTCCAATAACTGCACTCTCGGCGTGTACTTGGTCTTCTGGCGCACGTACTCGACGATGTCCTCAGCCTTAGTGGTGTAGTGTAGGCGAGAGATATACACCGGAGTGTTAGGCATGGCAGCACGTATAGTGTTGGGCTCCGTAGGAGCCTTGCCGCAGCGGTTCTTGTTGGCTCGCTGACGGCGCTTCCTCCTTTGCACCGTCACGAAACCATCATCATCAACTGCCCGTTTCGGTGCCTTTTCAAGCACGGGCTTACGGGGAGCGCCAGGTACACTTGCGGTGACGCTAGCAAAATCCCTTCGAGGGGGATTCACCTGGACTGCAGACACTGGTAGCGGGACGGGGCCAGGGGTACGTGCGGCACTGCTCGGAGGAGCCGCGGTGACGAGCGCGGGGCTGCGGGGCACGCAGGCGGGGCGCACTGCAAGCTCAGCAATCGACGGATGCGCCGGCGACGAAACTGCTGACGCGGAATTCGACGACGACAAATCGAGGCCGGCTCCGCGACACGTGTTTACGTTAGACGCATCGGCAGGTGATCTAATTACCGCCACACTATTGCGCAATTCGCTAACTTCCTTACGCAAATCAGCGACGGTATTCTGGGATGCGTCTAACTTCGTTAGCACATCCGCCAGGCGGGCCTTCAGAAAGACAATGTCCTTCAAAAGGCTGGTTACGTCGACGTGGTCGAAGGTGACGGGAGGCAGCTTGTGTAGCTCCTTCGCCACAAACGTCGGCACGTCGTCAGGGTCGGTCTCCTTGAACAGCGTGATAATATCCTGCAGGCTCTTTTTAGTCCCGTCACGCCGGCGGGACACCATCTGGTCGCGCTTGTTAAGCACACTGAACAATAACAGCTTGGCAGCAGCTAGACTAGAGCTTCTGACTAACAGTAACGACTGTCAAAGATCTACAAATGACAGCCGGGACCAACGGCTTTACGTGCTTTCCGAGGCACGGAGGAAACTCGCTATGACATATGGTCATCCATCCACAGACCAACCTCGGCAAGCGCTGTTTGGAAGATTGGTCTGTGCGGCCGTAATTATTTAGCCACGAGCCCTCCTCTAAAATTATTAATTGAAATATTTGTTCATCAGCGCAATACTTTGGGTTAAAATTTCCATTATGGACCATTGATTTATGGGAGGGTGAGGGTGGGGGGAGGGGAGGGGGGGAGAGGGCTGCCCCCCTGCACCATCCCCACATCTCGGAGCCCCATGGTTATGGAGATATCCATGCTTGAAGTTTTAGGTTAGAATGAATTTTGAGGTTATGTTTTCGTTATGTTTTGGACATTATAAACCTGATTTATTGAAGGAAAGAGTCGGGGGGAGCCAGCTCGACGGAGCCCCGCTGAGCGGGGCTCCTAATTCTGGGTGGTTTATAAAAAAATAACCACGAAGGGGATGGCGGGGTCTATTCGCTCGCTTCGCTCGCTCACACGACCCCGCCATCCCCTTCTAACCTAACCTGTCCGAGTCGGGGTGCCCCAAGTCCCGAGCTCGCTTCACTTGCTCTTGCACTCAATAAAACACCAAAGTATTAACATATTGACAAACAATGACTAACAGATAAAAAAAAAGACGCTCTAAAACAAAATGGCGTCGCTATACGTTTCGTTCCACCTAATGTAAACACAAAAAATCGTTAATTTGTGTGTAAAAGGTTAATGTAATTGCATAATACAACAATTATTGTGCACACTTATTACACACCAAATTAGTATATCGTATATAAAATTATATCTTAGTAAAACGTGACATAAATTTAATAAGATACACCTCGAAGTCGTCAACGGAACGTGAATGTCAACTTTGACATCTACCATGACAAAAATCTAGTGCTATTTTCCAATTTGTATGGAAACTTTAAACAAATTAATCTCGTAAACCGTGAACGTCCGAAACTTGAAAATTTGTGAAAAGCTTTCTATTTATGAGTACTATCTACAAAAAAAATATGAACTTCGAAATCAATGGTCCATAATGGAAAGTTTATCCATACTTTGTATACTCTGACACAAATAGCCGACAATCAGCTCGTTATCGGGCGCCTATAATAATACTTGTCAGTACGGAGTTATGACCGGACAGACAGACATGATAACGTAGAGAGTTGCTCTTTATAGGCTCAGTAAATTGACGAGTAATGTCAAGGGCTAGAGTGGAAATCAGGAAATACACATTGCTAATATAATGACTTTTTTTTGGAACAATTTCACCGAACTATTCCCAAACCACTGCAACTCTTGTGTGCCAGAATCAACAGTGGCAACTGCCAGAAAAGCGTGACCTGGAATGAATTTAACTGTCTTGGATCCTGCAACGAAATTAATCAGATAATAATAGTGGAGGATTAGGAACAGTATGTTTCTACTTCCCTACATGTCAAGCAAAAAACAAGGCCAATAGGCTTAAAAGGACTTTACAACCGGGTGAAGTCCAGTTGGGCAGTTGCCTAGCACCACGGCTAAAAATTACTACTAATATTAATGGAGGGAGTGGCAAAAAAATACCAAAAAAACAGCTGCTACAGAAGACGCCAAGGGTGATCACGGGGCTGATATTTAGCCATCGTAGGCCCACCCCTATAATATCGCCCCTTGCGGACGGCGAGTAAAATTGGTAGTGGACCAAGGTCTCTTCCATTTTTTGCCGCTCTATTTGTTTCCACTAAAGCTTGGTCCAACAGCTGTTGTTAGTAAACTGCGCAAAATATTACATTGAAAGACGATGTTGTTTATTTTTCGCCTCGCTCTGATGCTTCATAAAGTTCTGTGCAAGGTTAATTCATTCACATACGTTAAAAGATTCATTACAAGGCATTTATTAATTATGAATTTCAGATGTAAAACTGTCGGTCTGAAATAATAATTGCGAAAACATAACACTATTTTGAAGAGACGTTTAATAATAACCGACTTCTGCAACAGAGGTGTATTTAAAGTAATTTTTGTGCGGAAAAATGGGTATTCTTGGACCATTCAAAAGGGGTTAGGTTCCGACCCCAAATGTGGAATTGTCCAAACGGGAAATAATGACTTTGGAATGTAAAGGGATATTGAAGAAAATCGATAGATTTTATTATATTAGTCGGTACGAGTTTGGCAGTCCCACTCGCTCGACCCAGGGCGATCACCTTAAAAAAATAAAAGGGGGTTACAATGGGATTAAAGTTTTATAAGAATGTTGAAATGTGTAATGTATCTATAATATGTATGTATTTAGAAATATATAAGTATGTTTATCAGTTGTCTAGTACCCATAACACAAGCTCTGCTTAGCTTGGGACTAGATGGCGTTGTGTGATAGTTGTGGAATATTATTATTTATATTATTATGTATTTTAAATATCAGATTTACTTGAAACTTCAGATGTAGACTTATCATTTTATCGTTTGTCGATTTCGTGCCCTAGTAACCGGAGGCGACATTGATAACTGGCAAATTATTTTTAATTGCGTTCATTGACTTTTAGTTTGAACCCACATTTATATTTTTGAGAGTTATCACAGCAGTTGTAATCGTAAAATTCCACCAAAATAGTGTGCGTTACATTTGTACGCGCACTTCAGCGCGATGCTTCAAAACACGGGTCATATATTTTAATAAATCTCATCTTTCGGATTAATTAAAAATTTTGAGTAAAAATAGCCTACCGGGAGCATTCGCGTGGTAATGTAATGTAATGTATAGATTCGACTTTGAGCATTACATTACAATACTACCTCCCTGACTGACGAGCATTCGCGTACTAGTCCAGTCAACGAGGAATTTTTTGTATGAAGACGTTTGATCCCGTGACGTTGCCCGCATGGATCCGATTTGCTTACTTGGATCGTAGATTTTAAGGGACGATTGCATGTTTGTCCGCAATTATCTCGCGTTTGGCTGAACGGATTTTGATGCAGTTTTCAGGAAAGTGTTCATTACATTCTGGAGAAGGTTTTAGTATATAACACTAATAGATACCCCGTGACGTTGCCCGCGTGGATCCGATTTGCTTACTTGGATCGTAGATTTTAAGGGACGATTGCATGTTTGTCCGCAATTATCTCGCGTTTGCCTGAACCGATTTTGATGCAGTTTTCAGGAAAGTGTTCATTACATTCTGGAGAAGGTTTTAGTATATAACACTAATAGATACCCCGTGACGTTGCCCGCGTGGATCCGATTTGTTTACTTGGATCGTAGATTTTAAGGGACGATTGCATGTTTGTCCGCAATTATCTCGCGTTTGCCTGAACCGATTTTGATAAAGTTTTCAGAAAAGTGTTTGTTACATTCTGGGGAAGGTATATAACAATAATGGATATCTCGTGAAGTTGCTCACATGGATCCGTTTTGCTTAATAGGATTGTAGATTTTCAAAGACGCCGATTTTATGAAGATTTTTGTTGATTATCTCAACTAAAAAGAGAAAAATAAAAAACTTTTTAAAAGAAAGGGAACCGACTTCAAAACTAAACACAAAAAACTATAAAATAACTTTTCTTTCGGAAGTTGGTGGCCATAATATGTCAATGAAATAACAAAAAAAAACAAAGCCACCGACTTCCGAAAGAAAAGTTATTTTATAGTTTTTTTGTGTTTAGTTTTGAAGTCGGTTCCCTTTTTTTTAAAAAAAAACTTTTTATACTTACCTATTCTAACTAATACATTTAAACAAATACAAAAAGAATTTGAGGCCGAGGAATTTTTCGCTGAGAGTTATAAGCAATTTTCATACGTTTGTCATCTCGAAAAAAAAAAGTTGGATTATTGTGCATCTGTAATCTGTATCACCTTCTGTCATCATAATATATGCCAAATTTCAGTGCCGGACGAATTTTTCGGACCACATAATTATGCCTCGTTGACTGGACTATACATTTATTTAGTATAGATTTGATACAAGGTGCGCATTGTGATGTTCGATTGTCTTCACTCACTGATGAAATGTTCGAATTCTGTAACGACATAACAGGTGAATGCTCGCGGTGAGCGAGATTCTGATTTGAACACCATCTAACTTATCAATCAGCCAATAATATCGGCATAACTATACAGAGGCGATAAAATTAAAATAGGTACTTAAAAATACGTAACCTAAATCGACTTAACCACCATTTCATAACGATGTGATACCAACCGGTCACCTCATTGGACATGCCTCAGCTATCCTTTTCCGCCAATTCAACATAGTTACTCGCATTGAATACTAAACGCCTGTGTCTATACATGTATGTGCCGTCTAGGTTACGAAGATATCTGCTGTTCACTCCTGAGAGTTGATAGTAGGAAGTTAGCTAGCTAACCAAGAAAGGTTGATTTTGATGGTCATCCTGGATATGGGTCTATCCTTCGGGTGCGCTGTCTCTGGCAAATCGAAAACCTCGGCGCTTGCCGAGGTTGGTGCATGGGTGACCAGTGACCATCTGTCATAGCGAGTTACCTCCGTGCCTCGGGAAGCCCTTAAAGCCGTTGGTCCCAGCTGACACCACAACCAGTCTTACCATGGATTATCGTTAGTACGATAATCTATGGACTATGGTAATACTGGTTTTCAGACTTCAGAGCTTCTGACTAACAGTAACGACTGTCAAAGATCTACAAATGACAGCCGGGACCAACGGCTTTACGTGCTTTCCGAGGCACGGAGGAAACTCGCTATGACAGATGGTCACACATCCACAGACAAAGTAACTGGGTAATCCCAGTTACTGGGTTGTGGAGGTCCGATAGTCAGTCGCTCCATGTAACATACTGATATTCAGCTGCATCTGGCCTGACTGGAAGCCGACTCCAATATAGTTGGGAAAAGGAAGGCAGATGATTATAAGAGACAAAATTATAACTTCTTTGTATTTCATTATTTCAGTTCATCGTCCTCAAATTACTGTGTGTTTGTGAACGGATCTATTATCACGTTTGAACTTGTTTAGCCAACAGTGTGTTGCTATGTATTAGCACTGTTATTACTATTTCTTGTGAGTGGAATTGTCTGTTTTTGTGGTTTTGTTATGTCTGACTGCCTGAACATGTAAAGAGAAAAGGGTAAAATACAAAAAACATTTAAACACACACAACATTTATTTTCTAAATCCACTGATTTCAAAAACAGAACACAAAGTGTAAAATGATATTTATTTCAGAAGTCCAGTGGCTTTGTTTCCTATTTCATGGACTTTTTTTCCGACTTCTTACGTTTTCTTATTATATTTTAAACTTTTCGTGTTTGTTTTTAAAGTTAGTGTATTATTTTTAACCGGTTTAGTTTACATAATCAACGTACATAATTTTCTAACATGAGTACTAGAATTTTGTAATTCGTAGTAATTACACCATCCAAGTTAGCAATAAGCCAAAACGCTCACGAAATAGAAACTACGGAGCCAAACTTAATGAAATTTTTATAAGATCAAACAACAAGTAGGTATAAACTATCCGTGCACCAAATTTCATCCAAATCCGCTTAGTAGTTTTTGTGTGTAAGTAACAAACATACATCGTCACAAACTTTTGCATTTATAATATCTTAATATATATACTACTCAAAAGAAAATAAGGGCCACCTGATTTTTATCGATTTATTAAACAATATTTAAATGTTATTAGTTACTACGACTGTATCTTATTATTATTAACGATTTTAGATGGAAATACACGAAAATTAAGTTTGTATCCCAATAAATCGTTAAAATAAACGAATTTTAATGAAAAGTGAGGAATTGCAGGAATGTATCAAGTTACATGAAACATAAAAAAATCGAAAAAATAACGGCTTCTATGTTCCAAAGTGTTCTATAAAGCTTCTGTTTTTAATTCTGTGTTATTTTATTGGAGGTGGAATGGTCTGGATTAGTTAATCCGGTGTTTAATTGGGTGTTTTTCGAACATTTTCTTTTGGGATCCTCTACCAACAAGTTTTCAGACAATTTCTGAGATCCAGCTGAGTTTTGATGGGAATTTTACTTTGTTTTTCACTCATCTTTAACTCATCTCATAAATGCTCAATAAAATTCAGGTAAAAATCATGAGTGACCACTGTAACATCGTAATTCGAGCGTCAGCGAATGTGTGCACTGTCAGTCGCGTCGTGTCCGCTCAACCATTATCCTGCTTCAAGATGAACTCAGGTACTCCTTGTTGTGCAGAAGGAATAATATAGAGTTGCAACACATTTTCTATGCAATTTTGAGTAGTTACAGCACCCTAATTAAGAAGAGCCAGCTCAGTTTTGCGTGATAGATAAAACCGCCCCAGAGCATAATTCAGAGCTCCCCGAAACAGTCTGTTTAAAGAGTGCAAGGTTCTGAAACCTGTTGTTAAGATCTTCTCTAGGCTCTAATGAATCAGCCCTTATTAAAAAAAATAACCCAGCTGTCATCAAAAAGAAGTACTGAAGCCCAGTAAAAACAGTTCAATAATTTTCTCCTTTGCCAATGTTTAACAATTTGCACCATATGCTGCAGTTAACTGGAGGTGATCTAAGCATATCCTTGAGTATTGCTAGTCTTCATGGAGTCTATTAAAAATAGTCTAGTTAATTATAGGGGTGCCTGTAGGTCGATGCAATGGAGTTTGTATGGTCTGGGCAGTAGATTTTTGCTCTATTTGCGCGGTTAAACAAACTTAAGGGTCTTTTTGGGCTTTACTTACTTACTTTCTTCTTCGATCACGGCGTCTGGTGATATTACCCGTCTTTTGAGACCAGTTTCAAGCGTTTTGAACCATTCATTGGGAATATTCCACCATTAAACCTACCTCTTCTGGGTATGGGCCCCCTGGATTAAGGTGACACCCCAAGTGGCTGTTTTTGCGTCCATATGTCTCTGAATACATAACATTATGAGATTGAAAGATCATTATAGCCCGCTTGCTGTATTAGTCGAAGAAAACTCCGTTAGAAGTTTGAAAATTAAAAAACACCAAGCCGTAAATTCTAAGTAATCTCAAATATCTAATAAAAAAAAAGTTATGAATTTCCAACTATGCAGTAGAAACAATATGAATGCTTGAAAGAAACCATAACAAGATATTTACTATTTATTATGTACCCAGAATAAGTTTAAAGTGCAATTTATTAAGTGGCCCTTATTTTGTTTTGAGGAGTATATAAATCTCGTGTCACAATGTTTGTCCTCAATGGACTCCTAAACCACTTAACCGATTATAATAAAATTCGCACACCATGTGCAGTTCGATCCAATTTGAGAGATAGGATAGTTTAAATCTCAAATTATAGTCGCAATTTTAATAATATTATTAAGATTGCACCCGTGCGGAGCCGGGGCGGGTCGCTAGTTAGTTAATAAATGATTTACTTTATCAGCCCTTTCACGAATTTGGTCTAAGCAATGAGCAGAGCTACTAGCGGCGCTAATAAGATATTAATTACTTAGTAAGTACGCGAATTCGCCATTGGCGACGACTCACGGCGTGTTTCAAACATTTGATCTGACCGCTAAAGCCATGTATTCACTGAGCAACAGTGTTTCGGATACACAGTTTCTGAAACATCACGTAAATGTTTCCAGGAAAAATGTTTCGGAAACTCTGCCGTCCACACAGTCAGTTGCTTAGGTCATATCGCAATCCCATAATATTCGTTTTTTCTCAAACAGTTCTATCAATTTAAAGACAGTTTCATCGTCCCACACTACAGCCATGTTTATAAACAAATGTTTAGACGCGTCCACACTCACATGCACCTGTTGCGCAACTGATTTGTTTCTGTGTTCTCCGCCGCAAGTGGGGAGCACCGAAACATACCGATAAACACGTAGTGTTTACAGAAACAAAATTATATGTTTCTGAAACAAAATGATTTGTTTCAGAAACACGTAGATTTTGTTTCTGAAACAGAGTTTATAAACAATTGTTGCTCAGTGAATACGTGGCTTAAGTTACAGCTAGCAGCGGTAAGGTCATGATGACTCATGACCGTTCCTCAATCATTATCATAGGTCGGAATTAAATAGAGTTATTCATGTACATTTATTTCATACAGCGAAATAATAAAGTGGAAATGCCCCAATTCTCGAAAATACTTTTATTTTTAATAACAGAAAAATCCCGTGTTTAATTCAATAAAAAAGTTATTTACTTTAACACAATTTATTTGTCCAATCGATCTCTGATGTTCTTATTATTATTATTTATTTGTAATACTGTTTTCCACACGAGATTGTCTATAAGAAATCCCTGGAAGATCCATATTAATATCAACATTTCGACTCAAGTACTAAAATATCTACCTAATCCTCTAGTAATTATTCATCATTTTTCACACTATCCACATTTTGATCACCCTGACATTGAATAAAGTCACTTTAAGACATGTTAAACTTGATCTAACACGATCACGTCAAAACAAAAATATTATTGTTTCTTACCTTTCATCACCCTGACTTTGAATAAAGTCACTTTAAAACTTGTTAAACATGATCTAACAAGATCACATCAAAATAAAAATATTATTGTTTCTTTTCATTCATTCTACTAATAAAATACCTAAATGCGAAAGTTTTTGAGGATATGCAGGTATGTTAAATGTTTGTTACTCTTTCACGAAAAAACCACTGAACGGATTTGGAAACTTGATCTATCTAACACGATCACGTAAAAACAAAAATATTATTGTTTCATACCTTTCATCACCCTGACATTGAATAAAGTCACTTTAAAACTTGTTAAACATGATCTAACAAGATCACATCAAAACAAAAATATTATTGTTTCTTTCAATGATATTATAAGTAAAAAAGGTGTAGATACGTCATACGCGCTCAATAACGTATGCGCTCAAATGAGGCTGATTCACACATCTTGATCTCAGTACGACCTACAGTAGTGGATCTCGGCCGCATGATAGAAATAAATACCTACAGCCGCGCGGTACGTAAACATGCGTTAGGGCTGTCCGACGCCCGTCTCCTGCATTTTAATTACATTTGCCTACTTTCTGTTTCTATTTAGTGTTGTGATTGTAAATATACTTTTCTTATATTTAAGTAAACAAATAAAATACTTTGTATATTGAAAAGGAAGTGTTCAATAAAAATGCGTGTTGTTTTTTATTAATAGATTTAATTTAAAAACAAATGTTTGTTTGAGAAACAATTTGTGCTTATAAATTTGCGACCGAAAAATATTTGCGCCTTGACTGACTCGTACGAAATGCTTTATTATTGAATTTTAAAGTATAATAAACTCGCATTCTAATAAAAAGCTTCTCGCATTCTAATAAAAAGCTTTCTTCTTTTTAAAATTAAATTCAGCGACTCAGTTTAAGTTAGTTCGCATAAGTATTTTGATGGGCAACTACGGAACCCTACACTGTGCGTGGCCCGACACGCACTTGGCCGGTTTTTCTAGTATTATTCATACACAAAACACAGATAATAAACAAATATTACTGTAGCGCCGTTACGTAAAACGCACCCGTGACGATATAACAAGGGTCTGATTACGTCGTCGTGTGGATTCGCGTCAACCGCTCCTTCAAGATCAGTGCGCCGCTTGCGCTACCTCGTACAGCGCATCGCTCCCGCAGGCAGTCGGCCTAATGCAACCGAGTGCGCACACTCAAATACGGAGCGAACTATGTACTCTTACGTTCCAAGATTCATGACTGTGTTAAAGTTTATGTAGTACACTGAATATACGTTGATTGTACACCGTACCGTAGGTAAATGAAGCTCACTGCTTCATTTCCGTGCCCGCCGACAATCCCACCGCGCCGTTACCATGACTTTACTTTGAATAATACAAACTAACAAAACACACATGCACTGGAGTTTTAACACAAGAGTAAGTACCTACCGTATCATGATTCAGAACCGCCTATAACTTAACTATTTAACTTGCCTCAGTAACTTTCCTTTACTTTATTCATTTTACTGTATTTATTAACCCAAATACCCTTTTTTTCGTGAGATAAAGGAAAATACATAACCATTAAAAAGTCACACATTATGTACCTACCTACTAGCACGGCTACTAGCTACTAGTAAGTAAAATTATTTTATAGTTAGTACTCACCTTTCAGAGGTTGCAGGTAATTTAAAAAAACTTATGTCTGGATGCGTTATTGTTGACGTTAAACACCCAAACACAGCACAATATTTTCTACTTGTCATATTTGCTAAAAAAAAACAACGCACCATCCGTTCATCACTACGGTACGGCCGTGACTGTCTGCGCCTCGAGCGCGCCCCGACATCGAGGCGCGTAGGTATAGCTCGCGTTTCGTCCGTTTGTAGGGAGTTCCAATACTGTACATATTATTACAGTGGTACGACGTTGCCAGCGGCACTTCACGTACCACAGACTGAATCAAAAGTAAAAGTGACTCAAAACTACCGAAAATGCCGTCGTGTGTGATGAGATATTGTACAAATTAAACATGCAAGACTTCTAAAAGTCAAGGAATCACATAACATTCGTAAATATACTATTTATCTTTAATATTTTCACAAATAAAACATTACGTTTCTATAAATATGGCGTCGTAAAAGAAAGAGTGCGAGCACGGGTGCGAGTGAGAGGAGACGCTGACGTGCGGGGGGATTGATGACGCGTGGCGCTATTTGTTTATCTAGCTGTCACTTTTTTTCTTATTGCGTTGTATCAAGCTATCCTTTTTACTTGTAGTGAAATGTAATGTGTGAATAAAAAAGTGTGTATCTGTGCTGCCCAACGACGATATAATACTAGACTCGTAATAACAGGCGACCGATGTCTGCCAACACATTAGGCAAAAAAGTCTTATATCCGTCTCATTTCGACCAATCCTGTGAGCCGTAAACATACGTTGAGACAGAACAGACCTTGAGTTAGCCAATCACAACGCAGTACCCCGTCCCCCTCGCTTACGTAGTACCTCAGCGAGTTGGCAGAATAGTTTTGTTCGTTAGATCGTGCAATGCGTAGTCTAGTATTATATCGTCGTTGGTGCTGCCGCTCGGCGCGGAACAGTTTTTTCCGTTGTTTTGTACGCGTATAACATATCTATGACTTTATAATATCATTGGTTTCTTTTCATTCATTCTACTTAATATTATAAATGCGAAAGTTTGTGAGGATATGTAGGTATGTTAAATGTTTGTTATTCTTTCACGCAAAAACCACTGAACGGATTTGGCTAAAATTTGGTACACAGATAGTTTATAACCTGGATTAACACATAGGATAGTTTTTATCCCGATTTTATGTTCCCATGGGATAATTTTCGAGTTGTAGCGGGTGAAGCCGCTGGCAACAGCTACAGTAATGTATAATGTCTTACAAATTATTTTGCAATATGCAAAGAGACGAGATAAGTCAGTCGAGTCATTCATTTTTATCACGATCAATAGCAGACGTGTGTCTGATAGTGGGGGGCGATGAACTTTCAAAGTCGAGGTATTTAATGTGTCTGGGAAGGTAGACATATTATTATGTATGCACAACTAGTTGTTTTCTTCACCCGTTACAACTCGAAAATTATCCCACGGGAACGGAAAATCGGGATAAAAATTATCTTAGGTGTTAATCTAGGTTATAAGCTATCTCTGTACTAAATTTTACCCAAATCCGTTCAGTAGTTTTTGTGTGGAAGAGTAAAAAACATCCATTCGTTCGTCCATACAAACTTTCACGTTGATAAAATTAGTCAGATTAGTAAGAATTAAGATAATCGTGGTAAGATTGAACACAACAAAAAAAAATTGGGATCATTTTGAGAAATCGAAATCGTTGTTACGGTAGATTATATTATGAATTCTTCTTCATTTAAAATGTTTATTAAAAATAATAGATTTAGATTATAATAAAACAATAAAATAAGTTTAATGGTTTTGACATAAAATTAAATTAAATATACTATCGGCTTACCAAACACAAACTTTTTTTGATGTGTGCATCTCGATGTTCGGTGATGTAAAATTTTAGTACTGAGGAGTGATGGGCACGGAATGTATAAACAGATAACTGGAACGTAAAGGGGTATTCAAGAATCACCTCGCGAGGGACTCATTTGATGATTTTACCACGTTAAAAATGCGGTTTTGCATAGTGTGATTCCTCCGTTTTTATACTAATCACACGAATATCAATTTAAAACACGTATATAAAAACTGGTTCTTATTCAACCTACGTAATTTAAAACCGACACACGATCTTATCGGATGATTTCCATAGTTATGTAATTCGCGAAATATGTGGGAGTACGATGTACCGGTATCTAAACATGGACAAATCAAATAAACTCACTTTTTTTTTAATCCGACTTAGTGAAAGCGCGTTGTATATTTCTTAAAATCTCTACGTAATGTATTTTGATGTGGTTTTCAAGTTTTGACATCAATTTAAATATGCCTAGCTGCCCTTTTTTTATCATAGACTATTGCACTCAGAAAAAATTCTGTGTCCGAAAAATAGATTATCAAAATATATTTCACCCATATTTTTCTTTTGTTACATAAACTAAAATGGACGAAGATACAACGCTTCTAAAAATCATAAAACGTCACTGGGTCGGTATATTTTACAATCTTTGTCAATATTGATTGATAAAAAAAAAAGCAAATTACAAGTGTTAATTATTTTTCAATATTTAAACTGGAGTACTAATCAGACACACAAAAGCTACATTATTAATACAATAGTACCAGTAAACACGATACAATAATAATGCAGTTAAATTCTGTGCCCAACAATGCACAGATAAGCACTGCTGTTGACCTCATGAGTCCACACGATAGTACGATAGACTTTGAATATCATTCGACAATTGACGTAAGTATGGACGTGTATATACGTTAGTCTGTCTAAAAAAATATATTGTATAAAAATTAGTGAGTTATTAAATTAATTAAGAATTTACTTAAGAAATTCGAATGAAATGGTGTTTATTTATGTAAGTAGGTTATTTATACACGTCCTTTCGCAAAATTAGGAGGGCATGCGGATGCCGAGTGATGGATGACTCGCCGTCTGATCATGAAAACTTCTGGCTAATAGTACCTAACGACTGTCAAAGATCTACAAACGACAGCCGGGACCAACGGCTTTACGTGCTTTCCGAGGCACGGAGAAAACTCGCTATGAAAGATGGTCACCCATCCACAGACCAACCTCGGCAGGCTGTAATTATTTAGCCACGAGTTCCTGGCTTTGATTTGATAAAATACTGGTATTCCGTCTCATCTGGTTCCAGATATCTCTAGTTCAAGGTTCGATTATACTGATCCATGACAAATATTACAATGGATGATAAACCTTTTACTTTGACCTCTGAGGCTCTGATAGCGGGTAGACTTCGGTAACATCACGTCATAGCTAGCGTGTGATGTTCGTGGGTTGGGCTTAATTAATTTGTTAATTAATTATCTGTATTGGATCATATATACTCGTAATTTAAAATTACGACATCTAATGTAGAAATTAATTATATCATTTATTAACCAATTTGTAGTCCGTTCAGTACTTTAAAGAAGCAAACTTCCTGAGATAATAATATTGTCGATGAAGCCCCGCTGCGGGGCTCCTATTTCTGTTTGCAAGGTGTAGCGGGGCAGGGTGGTTAAAACTGAATCATCTAGCTATTCTTATAAGACTTATACTTAACGCTGTTTAACGACATTTAATGTAGTAAATAATTAATAAATTGATTTAATTACCAGTTTGAAGTCCGTTTAGTAATTTGAAAAAGCGAACCTCCTTAGAAAATAATATTGACGATGAAGCCCCGCTGCGGGGCTCCTATTACTGCACACTCTCTTATCTCAGGAACTACTGGTTCGAAATTGAAAAATATTTTTGTGTTGGATAGTCTATTTATTGAGGAAGGCTATAGGCTATATAATATCACGCTACGATCAAAAGTAGCCGAGCAGCGAGGTTAAAGCCACGGAGAACGGCTAGTAAAAAAATAAAGATACGTCTACGTACGCCCCCACGTTTTGAGTGGCCCCTCTCTCAGCCCCGTAGGGTTATTTTCTTATTAAAAACGTGGGTTTTTAGATTTTTTAAATCTATTAATTATTTTTATCTTTGTTGTTTTCTTATCCCATTCAGCAAACCCTTTCGTATAATACCCATATCATGGGGGTGCATTTCAAATAGCCAATGCGCCATCTTGGATATCCGCCATGTTAGATTTAAGACACGTGACTATTTTTTCATATTCCTGACAGCAAACCCTTTCATTTGATACCCATATCATGGGGTTGGATTTCAAACAGCCAGTCCGCCATCTTGGGGAGGTCGCCATATTGTATTTCTTATGACGTTTCTTAGCTAGTCATGTATTGTCATCAGAACTCAGAGCGTGTGCCAAATTTAAGCTTGCTAGCTCATCGGGAAGTGCCTCAAAATTGAGTTGCCAAAGTCAAACCGGAACGACAAACAAACAAGAAAAGTAAGTGTATAAAAAAAAGTGGGAAAAACAACATAAAAATAGCTTAAAATTCCAGTGTCGACTCGTAAACAAGTTATTACAGGACGCAATATCATGTTCAACAACAAAAAAAATGGCGTGCCTCCATTGTTGTGAGCGGATGTTACAAACATGGCGGCCGCCCGTTATTAATTATAATTGCATCTACTGCTGGTGGTAATAGCTAGTTGAATCTCTCACTCGGAAAATTGATATAAATGACAATGATTTGACACCTTTGAACAGAAAAAAATCATCATCATCTGCCTAGTAAAACGCAATTTAAAACGGAATGCTGACTTAGGGGTTTTGTACACGAAGCGAGAGCAGTGGTGATGAAATAAATTACACAAAGTAATGCGCCTGGCTGGGTTCGAACTCACAACCTACAAATAACATCCCACTCTTCACATAATCCTACTAATATCATAAATGCGAAAGTTTGTGAGGATGTATGTGTGTATGTAGGTATGTTTGTTACCCTTTCACGCAAAAACCACTGAACGGATTTGGCTAAAATTTGGTACACAGATAGTTTATAACCTGGATTAACACATACGATAGTTTTTATCCCGATTTTATGTTCCCGTGGGATAATTTTCGAGTTGTAGCGGGTGAAGCCGCTGGCAACAGCTAGTGATTAGATATTCGTTAATTCGATGTCAGCAATCAGCGTTGATTTGCTGTCATTTATGGAAGAGTTCCTTCGATTTCTCCAAGATCCCGTCATCAGAACATGACCTGATTACCACCGACCCATCTATAAAGAATACCCTTTCAAATAAAAGAAGAATTTTCCAAATCGGTCCAGGCGTCATCGAGAAATCGGGGAAAATACATTAAAAAAATCGTATTACCCAGTAATGGCTGCTACACACCTTACGATAAATCGTTACGATTAGTCGGTACAGTTCAAACTGCAACGATAAATCGACAAGTGTGTATGAGAAAAATCGAACAAACTGTACAGTTTTTGTCGGTACAGTTCAAAACTGTACCGACTAATCGTAACGATTTATCGTAAGGTGTGTGGCAGCCATAACTGGGTTGTGGAGGTCCTATAGTCAGTCGCTCCATGTAAAATACTGATATTCAGCTGCATCTGGTTCGACTGGAAGCCGACTACAATATAGTTGGGAAAAGGCTAGGTAGATTATGTATTTTTTTTTTTATATTGTGGTAAAATCATCAAATGAGTCCTCCCACCCAGGGCAAGCAGGAAGGAACTGTCAGACTCGTGTTGACTAAAATCCACGGGGTGTCCACCCCGGCTGGCTTTGGACCTCTAAAGGGGGGCCCCGTCATTGTGCTGACACTCTTTGAGGCGCGCGTGGAACACAACGCGGCGTGGATCCGGGCATGGTCCATGATCGGACGACGAGTCTGCCCAAGCGGGCCAGTCCTGCACCGTATAGTTGGGAAAAGGCAAGCAGATTATGCATACTTTAAATAACACGTTTTTGTCACGGAACAGGATTAAAAAAGCCATCAAGTATCTCTTTCTGAATACCGTACTTATCGTCTTCTCCTCCTTGTTACAGAATCGTGGGTGGAACTCAACTCCGGCGGCGGTCTGGCCGCTGTTGAGAACGAGTACATCAGACTACTGCGAGAGGCTCAGAGGGAGAGCCGGGACTCCTCCGTGAGGCACTCCCGAGCTTCGAGCGTCAAAGGCAGGTGGGTGATCAGATGTAGGTCTTTGATAGTAGCCGTTGTAGGTTTGCAGTTATAAGTCAGGGCGCAAACGCGGGCATGCGGACGGCGAGTAAAGGCGAAACGCTGTCGGACCATGCCCGGGTCGACGGCACGTCGTGTTCCACGCGCGCCTCATAGAGATGTCAGTAAACTCACGAGGCCTTAGAGGACCAAATCCTGCCGGGGTCGCGGTACTACCTCATCATGTAACCGTGACCCTGGAACATAAAGGGCTATTGAAGGATTACTGTAGATATTTGTCAGTACAAGTCTGACAGTCCCTTCTACCACGAAAAAAAATCGCAAATGCAAAAGTAAAAAGAAAAGATTCCGGCAAATTGAGAACCTCCTCCCTTTTTCGAAGTCGGTCAAAAAGAAATCAGAGTGAAAACTCGCCAGATAGTTTTCACATCATATATAGACTTGGGAAATGGCAATCCGAATCTAGACACGCGGCTGAGCGTGGCCAGCCAAGCTCCGCGCTCACAGTGTGTAATATTACACGAACCATTTGGAGGCACTTTTTAGCCCCTCATAACTCAAAAACTATTTAACCTAGACTTGTCAAATTTGGCATATATATTGAGACTGGCGAGATATATATATGTTCCAAATTTTATAAACATTTCTCAAACGGTTATTTAGATATTGACGTCCAAAAATCGTCATTTTTATGACTGACCTATAGATCAAAACTATATCCTAGTTCCAGATGACCTAGAAAGTTCAAATTTGGCATGCAGATAGGTAATTAGGTGAATAGAAAGGAAAAAATCAGAAACTGGTAGTTTTTTATCATTTTAATAGAATTTTCACTTAACTTATAATTAGTGCCTGTAAATCTCTATATGTGTATTTTAAGATCTTTACGTGAATATATAACGAGTTAAACACCACCCTTATTTTTTTTTTATCCAAACATTCCCGTTTTTGTACTTATAAATATGAATATAGTCGATTTTCGTGTTTATTACGCGTAACTATAACCGTATTCTACAACCAGTAGCGCCATCTATTATCATTTTCAGAAACTCACTGCTCGATGCACATCATGAATGTTTGATTTATTTGAGTGGCCTGTTGGTCTAGTGGTTTGACTCTAGATGGCGTTGTGCAATCACATCGCGATCCTGAATCGCCGTGTGACGATTTTCTGTGATACACCACCGTTAATTCTTTTTAATCCAAATATTCCCGTTTTTAAGAATATAGTAGTTAAGAATATAGTAGATTTTCGTATTTATTACGCGTGACTAACCGTATTCTACAAACGCTAGCGACACCTATTATCATTCTCAGAAACTCACTCACGATATCTCATCCGCCTCCATTAATTTATTTAAAAAATGGAACTAGATGGCGTTGTGCATTTACGTCACAATTTTGAATCGCGGTGTTAAGATTCTCTGTGATTGAATCACCTCCGCTACTCTACTTATCTGACGTCTTGTTACAAAGTTGGTCAGATGGTTCTATTCTGACCGATGACCGATAAGGCTACGATTTTTACTAAAAAAATTCATGAGATAGGGATATAAATAAAATATAGACTTATTTTATGTTTGTGGGTATAACGTCATTACATTTTTTTATTATGGCAATTAAATACTCTTAGATTCAATAAAAAATATTTTATTATAGGTAGGTACTTTAACTCTGAATGAGTTCGAGAATTAGAACTTCATGGTAACCAATTGTTTTTCTTGAGAATTCAATAGACTGGTAATTTGTTACGAAATCATTTTCAATAATTATTGTCTTTTTATTGCACGTATTGAACAGAGTCGTACAATAGAATTACGGGTGGGTGACACACTTACCTTACACCGAATTGTTCCAATGACTCCCGATGGAAGCTGCCTTTTCCATTCGATTGCATTTATTCTTTGTTTGAGTATATTAATATACAACAAACAAATAGGTTGCGTGAGGCTATAGTAGATTATGTTTGTCGTAACTGGGATGATTTAAGTATGTTCACTAGCGCTCCAAACGGGGAAGCATGCTTTGTTCGACAACTTATGGAGCCGTTTCTGAATTAAAGGCTGCAGTAAATTTGCACAATCCCATCAAAAACATAAATGTGAAATGAGAGCCAAGCTCAATATTATTACGAAAATTTGGCTTGCATATTATGAGAATTAGCCAGGTCAGACCTTAGGCTGTTGTGTATATATTTATAAGAACCCACTACTCATTTATGTACAGACGCCAGCACATCAAGCTACCACAATCTGTCAGATTTCTGTAATAGAATTTCAACCTTATCACAAGAGTAGAAGGTTAATGTTTGATTGATAAAAAATGACAGATTCGGGTAGGTTGACCTGCTGGCGTCTGTACAAAAAGTAATGATATCCCATCAAAAACATAAATGTGAAATGACAGCCAAGCTCAATATTACGTATGATATATGCCTTGGTTGTTGACTTCAAAGAAAAAAGAAGTGAAATCTAAATGGGTGCCAAGTTCAATGGTCAGCCCTGAAATTTATTTATAACAAAATAAAATATATTTCTTCTTATAACTAAGGACCATACATTGTAGCCTAATTTCTGGCTTGGCTATTTCTCATATACGAATTATATATCCTTCTTAAGTTCTAAACCTTTTACTTGTCAGTTTTTATTTTATTAAACCAAAAATTTGGTTTGCTGGTAGTACTAACCATCGAACATAATAATTCGTATATGAGAACTAGCCAAGCCAGAAATTAGGCTACAATGTATGGTCCTTAGTTATAAGAAGAAATATATTTTATTTTGTTATAAATAAATTTCAGGGCTGACCATTGAACTTGGCACCCATTTAGATTTCACTTCTTTTTTCTTTGAAGTCAACAACCAAGGCATATATCATACGTAATATTGAGCTTGGCTGTCATTTCACATTTATGTTTTTGATGGGATCTATTTATAAATAAACTGGTGTACAGTGTAGAGCAACTAGTTCGACCGGATTGCGTGCTTGCATCTTGGACGAAGTATGCAAGATATAACTTTTATAGTGCACTAGCGGCCCGTACCTGCTTCGCTACTTTGACAGCAAAACCCCCATTAACAAAATGATCCGCCATTTATTGAATTAATTTGTTACAAAAAATGTGATAAAATAATGAAGAACCGCTCGACCGATTTTGCGCAAACTTCACATAAACCATCTACTAAATATTTGGTTTGGATAGGTGAGCCCATTCTGAGGTTATAAAATTACAACGAAAAGTGGCATTGATTTTTATAAATACCTATAGGCTAGCGACCCGTCTCGGTCCATACGGGTGCCATCTCTACTATATTATGCCTGTTATACATATGATTACTTCCCAGAATTTGATCCTGATTAGCAACACTATCGAATGGTGTAATAATACAGGGTGTGATTTTGTTTTCAAAGTCAGAGGGTTCGATTCCTGGCCAGGAATATTGATTTTTCTAAAATCCAATGATGCAGTTTTAGTTTTCCTCAAAATCGGCCGCTAGATTCTTTTCAACGTTTTTCGATAGTTTCGGCTTCATAGTTTCGGATATAGTCATATAGCCATCCATGCCCATTTGAAAAATTCACCCTGTATATCATCAAAATGAGAGATGTCCGAAGCCTCAGATCAAAGAAATAGGCAGATAGAGCGCTCAGAACACGCGAGTGTGTCCACTAAAGCAAATATCAAAAGCGAATAGAAACTCGCGACAGTACCAAGCTACGCGTCGTACCAAGCTACGTGTTGTTGTTTGCCAAAATATACCGTCTCGTGTCTTTAAACATTTTAAAAGTTGTTCTCAAAAACAAAACAATATGGAACGTACCTAATTCGATTTGATTTTGTATTTGCTTTGGTGGACACACTCGCGTGTTCTGAGCGTTCTATCTGCCTATTTCTTTGATCTGAGTCCGAAGCAAGTAAATACTGTACTTATTTGTGACGTATTGGCAATTTTTAAAGTGTCTTATCTTCGTTAATTTTGCTTTTGATATGTGCAATGGACAATAAAAGAATCACACAAATTGGACCCGAAACCTCGGAGTAATCGGTTTAAAGGAGTACATACATTTAAAAAGAATACCGACCGAATTGAGAACATCCTCCTTTTCGAAGTCGATTAAAAAGATAAGTTAGAGAGTAGTTGCGGCCCAGTGGCATCGGCCCGGACTTACGAGTTGTAGGTCGTGGCTTCGAACCCAGCCAGGCACATTACTTTGTGTAATTTATTTCATCACCACTGCTCTCAAAACTGTGAAGGAAAATGTTGTGAGGAAACCGGCATGGACTTCCGAGTTGTAGGTCGTGGCTTCGAACCCAGCCAGGCACATTACTTTGTGTAATTTATTTCATCACCACTGCTCTCAAAACTGTGAAGGAAAATGTCGTGAGGAAACCGGCATGTCCTAGAACCAAACATTCGAAGACATGTGACAACCCGCTCTGGATTGCGTGGTGGATTAATAGCCCACTCCCTCTCACGGAGAGGAGGCCTGTGTCCCAGCATTGGGAACATATTTTATAGGCTGGTGATGATGAAAAAGAAAATAGTTTTAACTTCAAAAAGTGCCAATGCAATTGTGTTTGCACCCAGCGTTGAATACTAACTCGCTTTGATGAGCATTATTGAGTAATGTCAGCTGTTTCACAACGATGAGGCGCCCTCATTATGGCTTCTCACTGCACACTATAGTAATTAACTTTACTAGTTGAATCGATACTTGGTTACTTCAGTTAGTTATTTAACTTGACTGGCCTGTTGGTCTAGTGGTTAGTGACCCTGACTGCTATGCCGGAGGTCGTGGGTTCGATTCCCACCCAGGACAAAATGTTTGTGTGATGAGCACGATCATTTGTTCTGTGTCTGGGCACAGAATATATAATAGTACCTAAAATAATTATTTATGTATGTTTATCAGTTGTCTAGTACCCATAACACAAGCTCTGCTTAGCTTGGGACTAGATGGCGTTGTGTAATAGTTGTGGAATATTATTATAATTATATTAACTGTCTTCAAAAGAAAAGGTGGAAGTTCTTAGTTCGACCTGTATGTATGTTTGTCCGCGATTGTCTCAAGTTTGACTGAACCGATTTTGTTCATTACATTCTGGAGGTTTTAGAATATAACAATAACGGATATTCCGTGACGTTGCCCGCATAGATGTACGTTTTGCTTACCTGGCTTGCAGATTTTCAAAAACGTCGATCATAATAAATTATGAAGATCTTTGTTGAATGAACTAAAAAGTGTTTAAAAAACTTTTCCAAAAAAAGGAACCGACTTCAAAAGCAAACACAAAAAATTGCATATAAAATAACTTTTCTTCCGGAAGTCTGGGGCAAAAGTCGTAAAGACTATTCGGTATATAAAAGTGTTTGCTATTTACATTTACTTTACGTAGGCGTCCATACTCTTAACAATAAGGTTCTTAGGGTTAAATTGTAGCTGGAAAAACCGTAACTTACAGTTTTTTCAGCTTCGACACCAGCTTCTTTTTCACGTTCGGTTTGTTTAGGTTCTTTTAAACCTCACAAACAGAAACAGGAGCTATTCGCAGCGGGGTTTAGGACAAGTTTCCAGCGTGTCTCAAGTACTTTTCAAAATTGCAAGTACTCAGGCTACTACAATTACTTACGATGTTCAGAAGCCATTAGACTATTTTAAAGCCACGTATGATCGATTCCAATCGAAATATGATGATGTATCGCCAATCGATTTCCATTGAGAAATATGACAGGTGATTGAGAAATATAACAGCTGGAAGTACTTATGATAAGCCCACCCAAACCACCAAGGCAGGTGATGTGTATGGCAATTCAAGGTTAATAATTTTATTTTACCCTTTAAGGCAATGATATTATAAAGTCATAGATATGTTATATACGTACAAATCGACGAAAAAAACTGTTCCGCGCCGAGCGGCAGCACAGATACACACTTTTTTATTCACACATTACATTTCACTACAAGTAAAAAGGATAGCTTGATACAACGCAATAAGAAAAAAAGTGACAGCTAGATAAACAAACAGCGCCACGCGTCATCAATCCCCCCACACGTCTTCTCTCACTCACACCCGTGCTCGCACTCTTTCTTTTACGACGCCATATTATAGAAACGTAATGTTTTATTTGTGAAAATATTAAAGATAAATAGTATATTTACGAATGTTATGTGATTCCTTGACTTTTAGAAGTCTTGCATGTTTAATTTGTACAATATCTCATCACACACGACGGCATTTTCGGTAGTTTTGAGTCACTTTTACTTTTGATTCAGTCTGTGGTACGTGAAGTGCCGCTGGCAACGTCGCACTGAGATCAAGATGTGTGAATCAGCCTCATTTGAGCGCGTATGTTATTGAGCGCGTATGACGTATCTACACCTTTTTTACTTATAATATCATTGCTTTATGGCGATTAAACGTAGAACTTGCTAGTGCCAGCAACTTCACTGGCGATGATTTAGAAATTGACTGTCAATTCGGGTTGTATGCTTGTAATAATACATATCAATTGAGATTCGAGAGACGTGGTACCACACACAAATAAAAAAAATGCGATATCTTTGAAAAACTAAAATCTATTTTGTTAAGGTTGCCGAGACTGGTCTGTGGATGGGTGACCAACTGTCATAGCGAGTTTCCTCCGTGCGAGGAAAGCAAAAAAGAACCGGCTGTCATTTGTAGATCCTTGACAGTCGTTACTGTTAGTCAGAAGCTCTAAAGTCTGACAACCAGTCTTACCATGGGGTACCGTATTACCCAGCTACTGTGTTGTGGAGGTCCGATAGTCAGTCGCTTCATTTAATATGGATATTCAGCTGCATCTGGTTCGACTGGAAGCCGACCACAATATAGTTGGGGAAAGGCAGTCAGATGATGATAAGTTGGTGGTATGAACTGAAAATTGGTGACATGATTGATCAGTTGTCCGGACTCCTGATGTGTTGTCAAAACTTATGTTCTCGAAACGGGTTAGGTCGTGAATTTTGATTATGGACCCGTAGTTTCGTTGACAGACTATGAGAGTAGACCCCCCAGCGCCGGTTTTTTTTTTGGGACAAACCCACTGCACTATTCCCAAACCACTGCAACTCCTGAGAGCCAAAATCAACAGTGGCAACCACCAGAAAAGCGCCGAGACAATGAATCTCGACTTGTCCCGGAGAATGAATTTACCTGTCTTGGATCCTGCAACGAATTTAATCAGAAAAGAATAGTGGAGGAGTACGAAAAATATGTTTCCACTTCCCCAAGCAGGAGACAGAACAAAACAAAGCCTATAGGCACAAAGGGACATTACAACTGAGAGAAGCCTAGTTGCCTAGCATCACGGGTAAAATGACTACTAATATGAATAGGTCCTAAATTGTGAGCTGCTATATTTGATTCCAAAATAGGTATGGCAAAAACGCTTGAACGCACGGAAGTTTGTTCGAGTTTCCAGCGCCGGCTGCGAATTAAACTGACGCTAGCCTGTGTTGTTGTTACACAATAACTATTCTGGAAATTAAACTATAAGTATTCCAGTTCCAATCTTCTGCGTCTGACAGCTCTGTCGCCCACACAACATTTTCTACAGTTAGATGAGCAGAGCAGGTACTAAGTAGGTAGTATCAGTTCTCGGAGCCGTATCAAGTGACGTGCGGTCTGGCGGGCGCCGGGCGCATTTCAACGGCTTTTTCATGTTTTGTAACTCGAGTAAGGCGATGTCTTGTGTTACAGAAGGTCCAGATTCCTAGTACGCCACTGTGAATTGAAGTAAAAATAAAATACTGCCTTCAAAATCCGCCACAAAAAATGTAAATTTTTTTTTCTTTCGGAAGTCGGTGACTTTGTTTTTTATTTTATTTTATCGAGTTTTGCCACCGACATTTTTTTTTTTTGAGTAGCTCGTGGCCGATGTTGGTCTGTGGATGGGTGACCATATTATGTCATAGCGAGTTTCCTCCGTGCATCAGAAAGCACTTAAAGTCGTTGGTCCCGGCTGTCATTTGTAGATCTTTGACAGTCGCTACTGTTATTCAGAAGCTCTAAAGTCTGACAACCAGTCTTACCATTGGGTATCGTATTGCCTAGTTACTGTGTTGTGGAGGTCCGATAGTCAGTCACTCCATGTAACATACTGATATTCAGCTGCATCTGGTTCGACTGGAAGCAGACCACAATATAGTTGGGAAAAGGCAGGCAGATGATGTTTTTTTTTTATTTTACCCTTTGTAGTTTAACCCTCTGCAACTGACGTGGCTTAAGTTTTACAATTCAACTGACGTGGTAGTACACGAGACACCATTTCAACAGTAAATATTTTCGTAGATTTATAGTATGCAGATAAATTATTCATATTTATTAAATTTTTAGCCTTTAAATGAATCAAATTTACTTGAAATAATAAAGAACAATTTGTATTTTCAAAATTAAACAGCTTTTATTTACATAACATAAATCAGTCTACAAATTTCTACTTCGACATTTTTGATATAACAAAATTATCAAATTAAGGTTTATCAAATTTAACATGATACATTTTAAAAGTTCACTATTCCTTTAATCGGTGTAGGAAAAATTAAATACATTCGTTGGTCAATTTAAAAACTAGAGACTTTCAAAGTCACACTTTTTTTTGACAAATTATCACATAGTGGCTCTGAGCACTGATGGCAAATTGGCTTCGAACATTCACAGCAAGGGTTTTTATTTGTTTTTTTTTTTGGACAAACATCATATATTTTTTGTTACTTATTAGAACTGACCGAACTAGTGGTGGTGGAGGGGGGGTATCCTTGCCTAAAAACTCTAGTGATAATCATTCGCAGCTTTCTTGGCAATCTTTCACTATACACTCGGTTTTTCTGATCCAGCTCTAAGTCTCCGGCCATATTCGACAAAAAAACTCCTCTCTTAATTTCAGAGAGAGATACTAGATTACCATGGACTCTAGCATTGTGGGGTTAATCAGCTTAGTCCAAAAGTTTCAGCTGATGTTCTCTTATGAGCAGAAGTCCTTGGTTTAGGGTTGTTACTTGAGATAATATCCATCTAAAAACAAGTTAGGTACATTACTGTTAGCCTTCCTCCGAGACTACACTCGCGTGTGCTATATATATAATTTTTTTCAGTAACCTGTGTTACTCAGTAATAATATGTGTATATAATTCTTTTAGGTTTTAATAGTTGATTGATAACATGCAAAAGTACAAATAATAATAATAATCCTAATTGTAGTATTTGTATAGATACAATGTATTTTATGTAAATGGTTTATTTTATAAAAAAATGGAAAATAACGCGAAATAATACATCATTTAAACTTATTGCTGATGTGGTAGTTTAGGAGACACTATAAAGATATAACCATTTGACTGAGGTGGTAGTCTCGTGGACACTGACTTTAAAGCTGACGTGGTAGTTTCGTAGACACCTTCCTTCCGCAACGCGAGCGTGAGCTGAATGCGACCGCCCGTCGCACATTGACCGACGTGTGAGCCCACTACAGGAAGGTACTCGCAGCGGCGGTGCTCAAATTTGAAAATTGCCGGTAAAAAACGGGATTTTGTATTTCGCGGTGTCTGCTGGACTACCACATCAGCCGCAGAGGGTTAAATATTCAAAAAAAATCTTCGTATAAACTACATTTCTAACTCTAACTAAAATCTACAATCCAAGTAAGTAAAAAGGGATCCAAGCGGACAACGTCACATTATTGTTCTATACTAAAACCTTCTCCAGATTGTAAGAAACACTTTTCTGCTAAACCGCATCAAAATCGGTTCAGCCAAACGCGAGATAATCACGGACAAGCACATACATACTTGTCGAACTGAGAACCTAGCTTATTTTGAATTCGCATAAAAAATTGGAACTATTCTCAATTCATTGACTAAGTATACATTGGTCAAAGCACGTAGTACAACTCCATCTTGACTTATACTTATTTGAAGAGTACTTCACTATCTCTGAAGAGTACTAGCAGTTCTCTCAATAAATACAATTGTTTTAAAGTAATCTTTATTAACAATAATTAATAAACTCTTGTTTTAATCTATTGAGAGCGTGCGAATTCTCCTTCAACTGAAAATACACGTTTTTCAGTAATTCGCGTGTTTTGAAGAGCATGATACAAGGTCAATTTTGTACAAGTGTTGTTATCTAGTAATTGGGTGTGGGAATTTAAGTACTTTACTAGCTAATGTTGTCGGCGTTGCCCGCCTGAAGTTTGGTAATTTTCTCAGAGGAACGTTTATACCTAGGCCAGCGGTTCTCAAACTTTTGGTGTCGGAACCCTATTGGAAAGCCAAATTTTGGACTGAACCCCAAAATAAAATAAAGTTTTACGAGCATTCTGTAATAATTAGGCATATTACAAAATAAGTGTATGCTATATTAAAAGAAGAGAAAACCTAATAGGATTTATGAAACTGTTTCTTTTGAAATCAGTTAAACTGATTTCTTTATAAATCGGTTGATATTAGATTTGATCGAAGAAGGTTAGAGTCTACTAGTATTCTCGCGGAGCCCCCACAAAGGCTTTGTGGAGCCCCGGGGCTTCGCGGAACACACTTTGAGTATGGCTTACCTAGGCCATAAAAAAGTATCCTTAGTAAGCCATAATATTATAAACTATCTGCGTACTAATTTTTATGCAAATCTGTCCACTACTTTTAGTGAGACTGTGACCCTGGCCTGGAACGTAAAGGGCTATTGAAGGAACACTGTGGATTTTAGTCAGTACGAGTCTGACAGACCTTCATGTCCTCGCCCTGTGTGGGAGGACTCTTTTGATGATTTTACCACGATAAATAAAAAAGGTAGTAGTTTGAAAACTGCTAACATAAAGTAACACATAGAAAAATAATCAATATAATATAATAACCTTGCTTTTGTTGTCACGCTATTAAGTAAAAAGGAAAGTAATGACTCACACATTGACTCATCGATGCTTAAACCCTTGGTATTTGAAGGCTGACATTTTGCAGAGAGCTTCCCTTTGTGAAGAGACAAGCACAAAGGGTTTTTAGAATTTCTTACGGTATATGAATGAATCATAGGCCGAAAATAATTATATTTGGGTCAAACGCCAAAGATCCTTCTTTTTCTTCCGTATGTTCCTTATTAAATGATTGAACCAATTTTATTGAAACTCCGATTTTAAAATTTTCTGTAAGTACCTAAAAACAGAAATTTCCAATTTCCTTTTTTCGTTCGTTTTTTTAAACCTTGCGTGGGTGCGTTTACAAATATAGAAACTCACATACACAAACACCCAGACCCGGACTGTGACCTCGGAACGTAAAGGGCTATTGAAGGACACCTTGGATTTTAGTCAGTACAAGTCTGACAGTCCCTCCTGCCCTGCCCTGGGTGGGAGGATTCATATTTTTTTGATGATTTTAGCACGATAAAAAAAGGCAGTTGTTACTCTTCCTTTTATTTTCAGGAGTTTGCTGTTTAGGGAATATTTTTAGCTAACTAACAAAGTGTTTTTCTTCTATTCCAGTCCCAAATCGCCCCCCAACAGTCCGAACCTAGAACCGTCCACGGAGGATGAGCTGAAAGGAGTCTACATTAACTGCTGGAGAGTGAGTCACTTTTATGTTATTGCTAGCTAACCAGGCAAACTTCGTAACGCCTCAAAATCACTTACTTCCAAAAATAATCAAAACAAAATTTAGCCAAATCGGTCCAGCAGTTTTCAATTCTTAGCGAGACTAATATAATCTAAATATAATATAACTCAAAGGTGACTGACTGACATAGTGATCTATCTATCAACGCACAGCCCAAACCACTGGACGGATCGGGCTGAAATTTGGCATGCAGGTAGATGTTATGACGTAGGCATCCACTAAGAAAGGATTTTGATCAATTCTAACCCCAAGGTGATAAAATAGGGGATGAAAGTTTGTGTGAAACTTTGTCAATTGTATAAAAAATACATTGTTAAGTTCCCACATCCACGCGAACGAAGTCGCGGGCACAGCTAGTCTATAATATAATATTCCACAACGCCATCTGGTCCCAAGCTAAGTAGAGCTTGTGTAATGGGTACTAGACAACTGAAGACTAACGAACATCAATTGATTTTTATATTATAGATCTTTCTTGATAGATCATAAAAAAACTAGGAGAAGATGTGAATATACGGCTCGTCTAAATCATCATCTGCCTACCTTTTCCCAACTATATTGAGGTCTGCTTCCAGTCGAACCAGATGCAGCTGAATATCAGTATGTTACATGGAGCGACTGACTATCGGACCTCCACAACACAGTAACTGTGTAATACGATACTCCATGGTAAGACTGGTTGTCAGACTTTTGGAGCTTCTGACTATAACGACTGTCAAAAGATCTACAAATGACAGCCGGGACCAACGGCTTTACGTGCTTTCCAAGAAAGAAGAATTCTGAAATGATTATGAAAAACTTGTTTAAATATTAATTTGTAATGTTTCAGGATGACTCCAACGACTGGGTGTGGGAGTGGAGCAGTAGACCCGACCAGCTTCCACCCAAGTGAGTACACCATACTGTTGTGTCAATTCTTCCCACTGCTGGGACACTGACCTCCTCTCTGTGAGAGGGAGTGGGTTGTAATCCACCACGCGGTCCCAGCGCGAGTGATACCGATATTTTGTGATTTTATATGCTACTGTAGACCAATACTACTCGTCTGTGGAACGCCTTGTGGTACAGGGCAAAGTGAATGGCACCAGAACTCGAGGCTGATCACCAATGCGCTGGACAGACCAGATCAAGGCTACATTGAATGGACCCCTACACGAATGTACCAGGACGGCAGCGGTGCGAGAGGAATGGCGGCGAATTGTGAAGCGAGCCACCACCACTGATGTGACGACCACGACCACTCTGTCAAGAGTGTAGCGACTAAGAAGAAGAAGAGACCAATACGCGCTGTTGGCACGTGAAACTTGTTACTCGGACCCCGTGGCCCTAGTGTTTCAATCCCAAAACAACTCAAATACATAGCTAATAGTCAAGTCATAAAGGTGTTTATAAAATTGTTGATATTTTCGTTTCTAGAGACTGGCGGTTTAAGCACCCCACGTCAGCTCGCGGCCCTCCTTCCGCCACCTCCTCCATCGAAGTGCTGGAGCAGCAGCTCGCGCCTCCTGTGTTGCAGCAGGTAACTACTCTAGCATAGCATGTTCATGATCAACTGTCTGTAGACTTCCAGGTCCAGCTTGAATGAAGCCAACTGCGACCAGTCTGATAGCCAACGTGGATTGATATTCACTCATTGCGATACGCAATACCAATGTAACATGATACACAGTTGCCATCAAAGTTCAGTCGACAACTGCTGGTCAGTTACTATGGCTAGCTATAACTGGCTGGCTTGCTATGGCTGGCTGGCTATGTCTAGCTCGCTGGCTGGCTATGTCAAACTGGTTGGCTGGCTATGTCTAGCTGACTATGGCTGGCTGGCAGACTATGGCTGTCTAGCTATGGTTGCCTGATTGACTGGCTATGGCTGGCTGGCTAGCTATGGTTGGCTATGACCGGCTGGCTGGCTAAGGCTGGCTGGCTAGCTATGGCTGGCTGGCTAGCTATGACCGGCTGGAACTATGGCTGGCTACGACCGGCTGGCTTTCTATGGCTGGCTGGCTAACTATGGCTGGCTATGACCGGCTGGCTGGCTATGGCTGGCTATGACCGGCTTGGCTATGGCTGGCTATGACCGGCTGGCTAGCTATGGCTGGCTATGACCGGCTGGCTGGCTATGGCCAGCCGCTATGTCTGGCTATGGCCAGCCGCTATGTCTGGCTGGTTGGCTATGACTGCCACTATCTTTGATAACCGTTACAAAATGTAATTTTCTATTTATTTAATATGTGTGTTTTGTATTTTCAGAGTCACTGTCTGTCCGTCCGTCGCACATGTCTGTTCAGTCGCGGCGCCATCGCGGCCGTGCTCATCACCAACGTGGTCTCATTACTGCTCGGCGCTGGCATTGGGTGAGTAGCTTATCACGGTCCCACTGCTGGGACACAGGCCTCCTCTTTGTGATGTGTGTGTGTCTGTTCAGTTCAATACTCAAAATGCTGGCCAAGTTTGTTTTTCTGGAGAATTAGGTCGTTGGCTCAGAGATGGACGTTTAGTTTCATGTTGTAAATTATAATTATTTTTTTTCCCTGAATAACTTTCATCCGAACCAGCACGCGTAGCATGGCGTCTATCTCTATTCTACGAAGAAAAGACAGAGTTATTTCTTTACAAATCGACTATTTTTTTCATAATCTCTTCTAAATTGTAAACATTGCTATGCTTAAATGGATAAAAATCGCTTTGTCATTATGTCTATTCTCCCGTCGACAAAACCCGTCTCTACGGCGCCATGCTACGCGTGCTGAGAAGGCCCGTGTCCTGATGGTATTACCATCAAAATAAAAAAGGCGCGCCTTTTATTTTTTGGAATCAATATGAAACTAGCTCCAACACAGCCCCTCCCATTCCCTTATTGCCTGTCACTCAGGACCACAGCAGCTTTCAACTGGTGAAAGAATTTTTGAAATCGGTCCAATAATTTCGGAGCCTATTCAAAACAAACAAACAATCAAATCATTCCTCTTTATAATATTAGTGTAGATATCACAAGCCTTAGAGGCCAGCCGGGGTCGATGGACTAACGAATACCGTGACCCCGTAACGTAAAGGGTTACTGAAGGACACCGTGAATTTTAGTCAGTACAAGTCTGACAGTCCCTCCGGCACTGCCCTGGGTGGGAGGGTCATTTGATATTTTACCACAATAAAAAAAGCTAATATAATAAATTCTTTGTTTCAGTATGTGGCTGAGCAAGCGCGGTATGCTACCTCCCCGACTGATAGTGCTGAACTAAACAAGACTGAACCAGCGGGGACCACTGCATGAGCCTATTGTGATGCGACACTAACAAACATGGCGCCCGACTGACAGCTGTCAAAGTTCCCGAGATTTTAGCGCGGGACTGACGTGCTGACGTGCGTTTTTGGTTAAATATTGTTTTTTTTTTTGTTGTGGAGGATATGTGATGTTCCTATTTAAATTTGTTTTCATCAATACGTGACGTGTCGATGAAAACAAATTTAAATAAGAATAAAATAAAATAGTATCCAAGTGACAGCTGTCATAGTTCCCGAGATTGTAGCGCGGGACTTACATAGTGACGTATGTTCTTGGTTATTCTTTTTGTGGAGATATGTGAGTCATGCATTGATGAAATAAATTTAAAAATAAAAAAATAGCACTCAAGTGACAGCTGTCAGAGTTCCCGAGATTATCGCGCGGGACTGACGTACTGACGTGTCTTTAAGGTATTTTTTTTTTATAGCGGTACGTGACTCACTTTTAAACATTGAACTAACCACGAATAAGTAAAATTGGACCAACGCGCCTGAAAGATTTTGAAGAACACAAATTAAAAAAAAACATTACCCATGTTTTTTGGTTCAGCTAATGTTGGGTAAAAAATATGACTATAAATGATTTTTTATATTTTTTTAAGTTAACTGCTTGTGTAAAAATTACAGTTAACTATAAAATTGTGTTTTGGAGATAGTCTCCTGTGACAAATGTACTGACAGCGAAATGTCAAAAAAAAATTCAACCAATTTCAGTTTACGAAACTTGAAATTTCTTTACAAAATATCGTTTTAGCATATCAATAATTATTTTACTGAATTTCATAAAAAAAATATTTGTTTATTTTTTATTATTTTTGTTAAAATCGCATCACAATACGAATATGTGTTAAGTGTTAGTTATAGAAATGTAATACTGTTAGTATTAGATAATTTAAACAAGTGAGGTTAAGCTGCGCACGCCGAGGTTTAGAAAATGATGGGTGTGCACATCGAGTCAGAAAATTATTGGTATTAAGTGATTTTTATCTAAGAGTAGATACAATGAGGTTAAGCAAAATAGCCTGAGGTTTGGAAAAAGATGGGCGGGATTTTTAGAACTCTTGTATCTATTAGTTTTCTGAAAAATATAGATGGTCATACAATAGGGTATTTAACTGAAAAAATCTTATTTATTTTGTCAGCTACATCATCAATAAATATTCGACACGTGTTTTTCTTTCGTTATGTAAACCAAAGTGTTATGCGCGCAAAACTTCTTATCGGGCGTGCGCGTGCGCAGTTTAGGCAAAGGCGCACGCGCACGTACTTATCGATGAAGATACGACGTTTTTAAAACTGCCGAAGTGACTTTCGAATTTTGATGCGTTATATCTTTGTAAACGTTTTTAATAAAAGAAAAAATACTCGTCCATTATTTTTCACAACCCTAGATAATTGGCTAATTAAGATTTGCAATTTATTGATGTTGTCTTTCTAGACACGACACAAACAATGAGTATGACTGGCCTGTTGGTCTAGTGGTTAGTGACCCTGACTGCTATGCCGGAGGTCGTGGGTTCGATTCCCACCCAGGACAAATGTTTGTGTGATGAGCACGATCATTTGTTCTGTGTCTGGGTGTAATTTATCTATAATATGTATGTATTTAGAAATATATAAGTATTTTTATCAGTTGTCTAGTACCCATAACACAAGCTCTGCTTAGCTTGGGACTAGATGGCGTTGTGTGATAGTTGTGGAATATTATTATTATTATATTTTCAGCATCAATAAATTACAAATCTATTTGAGCAATTTATTTGACTATCAACCAATCACCTAAAATGTGATAAGTAACTAGGTTAAGTAACCATCGACGAGGTTGGAAATAAGATGGGTGTGCAATATGGTATTTAAAGCAAGAATTCAATAAATTATCTAGCACTAACAGGACAGACTGTATTCGTATGTTGGGAAGAGAAAAAAAAACTATTTCTAATGTAGTGAATAGGTACGAATCTTTTGTATTTTTCTTACATTTTTCGACAATTCGACGTTCGGTTTGTTACGTTTTTAAGGTAAGGAGGAATATAAACGACTCTAAGAGCCCGTGATTAAGACATTAGTTATGATCCACACCACACCGTGTTTGCCAAACAGAAGGAGACGGCGCTATACCAGAAAGCAAGACGCAAATAATTCTATCTTGTTTCTTAGTATAGCGCCGTCTCCTTCTGTTTGGCAAACACGGCCAGCGTGTGGATCCGGCATTACTGTGTAATGGGGATGGCAACTGGGAAACGAATGGCGCTAGTATAGCTAGTTCCAAGCATCGTCATTGGTTCAAATCTTATAGGTACTTCAAAATAGTATTACGTCATTGGTCGGATTAGAACCTAGCTATGGTGGCGCCATCTACAATTTAGCTTTGACCGGCCTTCCCCATTACGCGAATCCGCTACTGACAGCGCCTCGTTGCGTGTTTCAAACATTTTTAAACGTTACCTTACGCTTTCCGACCATGTGCCTGCCGGGGTCGCGGGGCCGTCATCAGGTAACCGTGGCCCCGGAACGTAACGGGCTATTGAAGGAAACCGTGGATTTTAGTCAGTACAAGTCTGACAGTCCTTTCCGTCCTGTCCTGGGTGGGAGGACTCGTTGGAAGACTTTACCATGTAAAAAATAATAAAAAAAGGAAACATAATGCTTAACTAGCCTATAATGTTCCCACTGCTGGGACACAGGCCTCCTCTCTGTGAGAGGGAGTGGGGCATAATCCACCATGTTGGCCCAGCGAGGGTAATTGGCAGATGTCATATTATGTCTTCTTCAGGTAAATGATTCGGTTATATTTCTGCTTACCCCAAATTTTCGTAGTGAACAAACCGAACGCCACAGTAATAGTATGAAACTATTGAATATTTTTTTATAATATCGTAGTTAGTAAGAAAAACACTACATTTAGTTAGTTTTTTGTAGTTGTATTTGTAGATAATTTTGAAAAAAGAAAAATGCAATATCGGCCTCTAGTGAAGCTATGGATAACCAGTGTAATAAGATGATCTGTTATTGTAAGGAAAGATTATAGAAAGCGAGGTCAAGATAAATTGGTTATGTCTATCTTGATATTTAGAGTTGTTACTTTAATTATGGTAAAAAGTTGGTTGCATATTTTAAAAATGCCTGAAGCTCGGCAATTACCGTTTACGTCTACTATAACTATTTTGCCAACGGATGCACTTGGAAAAATCACCTATTCCCACTTGTCCCCATTGGTGACGAATGGGTAAAAAATCCCATTTGCTCCCACTGGTGTCAAATGGGAAAAAATCCCATTTGCTCCCACTTGTGTCAAATGGGAAAAAAATCCCGTTTGCCCCACTTCTGTTGTGTTGAATATATATTTTGAATTTTTTAAAAATACATTGGTTTTTCATCGAAAAATATCTACAAATACAACGTAATTTTTCTTTCTATTTTTTTTTAATCTAGTATTATGATCTAAGCATAATACTGTATTCATTAACTTCGCCATTAAAAAAGAGAAATCACATTTCATTATTTCTGTGATTATAAAAAAAAAAAAACTTATTTATTATTATTGTTTTCTACGGCGATGTTGTCATGTGGTGAAATTAGGTTTTATTTGTCGCGTGGTTAATGCGTATTTGAAAGTTTAAAACTTTATTTACGTCGGCTAGTTTCATCTTCGTATTGTTGTCTCTGTCGCACATTAGCTTTGTGACGTTTGCCATTTCTTTGAATTGTTTCGTGCAATATATAGTTTGGATATATATGAAAAAAAAACCTAAATTGTCCTTAGGGCCGCGATTACATTATACAAGTTGGGAGCAGCCCCATAACGCGATGCGACGCAATTCCACCGATTTCAACTACAAGTGAAAATCATCCTTACCACTACGATATATGACATAAAACGTGCGGTTATCTACGGTTAAATGAAAAACAAAACACGCTCGCCACGACGACGTCAAGTCAAACGAATTGCATCATTATATCGTAGTAGCAAGGACGATTTTCATTTTTAGTAGTTGCAAATTGTATGCAATTTGGACAAACCTGTATACAAGTTATCAACTTATAACTTCTACATTTGTTTTTTTTCAATTCAAGCATTTTGTATACAAAAGTGACGTCATACAAGACTTGCGTAATGGAAACGTGCCATAAGGATCAGCTATCGAATTTATTTTATTTATTTTTTCGGGGTATCACACACCCCACATAACTCCTTACGTATTTTTAGCTCGACCAATTTTTAAGATCGAGTATAGAGCTGAAACAATATTTTGCGCGTATTTTTTTGTTTAATTGTTCGGGGTGTCACACACCCCACGCAATAGGTTATGAAAAATTTTAGACGTGACCAATTAAAGGATTAATTTGTTACCACAGGACAACATTTATCAGTCAATTTTACGTTTATTTTACCACTGAAAATAACTGTATAATAATACACAGTGACTCTTATTTTCGTTAGTTTAAGGTTCGATTTTCAATTACAGCTGTGTGTGGTTAAATAAATGTAGAAATGGCTATCTTTATTTTATATTTATGTCAAAAGATTTAGTTTTAAAAGGTATTGTAATCTTTTTTTTTTCGTTATTAGAAGAATCGGCTAGATTTGATTTTTATACATTTTTAATAACTTTTGTGGTGGATAGGTGGGCGACGCATTATGTATTATAATTATCTATATTAATTGTACGAGCTGTGCTGTACATTGACCTTAGGTTTATCCGGCTCGAAGGACCAAACATTGGGGCGTAACTCTCAAGCGCAGGTTGAAGATCAGAGTACAGAGTACAGATGGTGGAAAACATAATTAATTACATTTTTATTATGTAAAGAAGATTGGTTTCTGTTTATATTTTTATACTTTTTAGTACTTTTAAATGTTTATAAACGGACCTACGATAAGAAAAAACATAGTTTTCTTTCAAAACTGTTAAACATAATGCTTCGTCTTCCCGTATTCACGACAAAAAAAAGGTGATAGTAAATTAAAAATAACTAGTGGCCTACCATGAAGTCTTAAAGCCTGAGTAGTTCCGCTGTGAGAAAGTGACAGAGCTATACAAGTCGTCTAGCGCCATCTTGTTCACACAACTGAACTACTCACGTCATGATCTAGGCCACCTGCTAAGAAACAATTCCTTTCGCTTTCGCTTCGGCTATATTCGTGTATCATCGCCAGCGTTCGGGAACGATCGTGCAATTCCGCCGCCGGTCGGCACCCGAAGTTTTTAGTTTACTATCACGTATTTGTAAATATTCTATGTTGTGTCATTTTAATCATTATTGTGTAAGGCGCTTAAAATATAAGGATACGCATTTTATTAAGAATTTTGTTTTATTTTTTTGTGTTTCCTATAATTCCTTTTATTTCTTAGTACCAAATGGTCCATAGCAAAACATAGGATTTCAAGATGTTAGGTACATACTGCATAGCACATGCAGCGTGGCGCATGCTACACACGGGCATGCAGCACATTATGACTGCGAAAACAATTATTTTAATAACGTGCTATTGAAGGAATACCGTGGATTCTAGTCTGTTCGAGCCTGATAATCACTTCCACTCCACTCTGGGCTAGAGGAAGCATTTGTTGATTTCAACAAGTTAAAAAATGGGTTCTTTTGTCTGCCAAAGTGGGCCTACGTTTCCACGGCAGCGCAAAATATATACTAGACGAATATTAACCCACACAGTAATAAAGCGTGGCGCAGCGCGGCACACAGATATGAGATACGCCTTGTGGAACAAGCTGTGTACCACATACCCAGCGTGAATGGCGTAGACAGAGTTCAGCAATGTTGAACGCCTTATTCGAGTGAGACTTGTGCCTTGACCTTGTAGCTTTTGTTTTTCGCAATGGCAACAATTACAACTGTCAATTTTGACAACAAAAGTCAAATCAAAAAAATCCTAAAATTCACAAGTCAGAAGCTTTTTGAAAATAAAAATAGAGGACCGTTAGGACACCTTCTCATCCATAAAGATGGCTTGGAAAGGTATTGCCTTCCTGACCACGATAGCCAATGTTCTGATCATTACTCTTTACATAATATACGCCTAATTTCCGATGCTAAATACTCAAAATTACTTGCTGTTTTTAAATTTAACTGAAACGTACTACATGTTTAGACTTTAACGGTGAGTACTTTTCTTCATTAATATTTATAAACAGGTTGAGTTTGTGAGTATAATTTTAAGGGATCATTATCATTGTGAGCCTGTAAATGTTCCCACTGCTGGGACACAGGCCTCCTTTCTGTGAGAAGGAATGGGCTGCAATCCACTACGCGGGCCCAGTACAGAATGGTAGATGAACCAAAAAATCGAAAACATGGGACATGTTTTTGTTTTTTTTGGTTCTAGGACATGGCGGTTTCCTCACGATGTAGGTAGGTATTTGTTCACCATTTTTAGAACAGTTCATCGAATGAAAAATAATACAAGCTTTCTTTATCCATCTTCCAGCGGTTACGTTCACAACTCGTCTCATTAGCTATTTCGTCTCTTTCCCTATTACGTCTTATTCACTAATACGTCACCTTGTGCATCTGGTCATTTTTATTAACTCGTCTTGTGCTCTATTTCGTCTCTTTCCCAACTCCCGACGCTTATAATGACGTACAGTCAACGTCAGATATCGGGAAGAACGGACTGTAGGTACCCTCAACTGTGCAGAAGCCCGCAGCGGGTCGCAACGTCATTTTGACCATTTTGACCGCGTCTGTGGAGAGACCCTTTCCGGGTCTCTCTGTCTACGTTCCACATATTTCATGTGAAAAAACAGCGATAAAACTACTTTTGTCTTTGTTCAACTTATTAAAACGCGTCTACGTAGAGCGAGACAGCTAGCAAGTGTCGTTTTGAGTTCTCGGTAGAGAAAAAATTACCGCGAAATCGCCAGTAAACAGACGGCCGCGTCGCAGCCTTCATTTTTTTTCTGTACTTAAAACTTGATTTATTTTAAATAATTGTATGAGAGTCACGACTTGTGTAATATTATTACGTGAATAGTAATAAAAGTTTATAAATAAATACTCTTGTTGGCTCGCTAAGTGTGGTATAATATTAAAATATGACCCAAAATGTACTGAACATTTAGGTACCCCGTAATTATACCAGTTGTATAATATTATTACCAACAAATATATTACAAAAGTACTATTTTCTAGGTAGAAAATTTAATTTAGAAATGATTCAGATCAATAAAAGAGCTTCCGCATGTCCAAGGAACTCTTGAGCGGGTTTCGCCACAGACAGGGCGTGCAAAAACCCCTGTCTGTGGCGAAACCCGCTAAGGGCTTCACAGACACACTATAGTAAAAAAACCGGCCATTTTAAATTTGCACAGTTGAGGGGCAAAGATCGGGCACGCCGCAATCGCGGCGGTAAGACCCCTCTTTGAGGAGTGGCTGGAGAGGCGTCACGGCGTCCTCACCTTCCGTCTGCCGCAGGTCCTCACTGGGCACGGATGTTTCGGGAGGTTCCTGTGTCGTATGGGGAAGGAAGAAACGCCTGGGTGTCACCACTGCGAGGATCGCCTAAAGGACACGGTGGAGCATACGGTGCAGGATTGCCCCGCTTGGGCAGAGCACCGCCGTGTCCTCATAGCGGCGATAGGCGGCGACCTCTCGCGCCCGGCACTGGTCGAGGCCATGCTGCGGGACGAGACGGAATGGGAAGCGGTCGCCTCCTTCTGCGAAGCAGTAATGCTAGCAAAAGAGGAGGCGGGCCGAGTGAGACGCTCACGGCGCCGGACATCGGCAGACGATCTCCGGCCACCGTAGGCGCGGGCGGGCATGCGGGCGGCGAGTAAAAGGCAACTCGCTGTCCGACCATGGACCATGCCCGGGTCGACGGCGCGCTGTGTTCCACGCGTGCCTCAACGAGCGTCAGTATGATGACGGGCCCCCCTAGAGGGCCCAAGCCAGCCTGGGTCGCGGGACTTATCTCATTATCGTGACCCCGGAACATAAAGGGCTATTGAAGGACACCGTGGCTTTTAGTCAGTACAAGTCTGACAGTCCCTCCCGCCCTGCCCTGGATGGGAGGACTCATTTGATGATTTTACTACGCTAAAAAAAAACTAGTAACTAGTACAGTAAATCAAAAGTAAATTTGCTAAACCGCGGCGAAGCCGCGGGCAGAAGCCAGTTTGTGATAAAGATGAAAAACTACGAAAAACAGATTAAGATAATTATATTGATGTGCATGTCTGTACATATGCGTCGGACGAGTTGGGAAAGAGACGAAATAGAGCACGAGACGAGTTAATGAAAATGACCAGATGCACAAGATGACGTATTAGTGAATGTGACGGAATAGGGATAGAGACGAAATAGCAAATGAGACGAGTTGTTAACGTATAGTTCGCAACTCGATTTGCGTAGATATAGTACCCATACCCATGAACCACCAGTCCACCGAGTCCACCCACTGTGTACTGCAACTTCGCCTCCATAGATATAGAGCATGGACTGAGCAGACAGCCTTGCCTAGCCAAGTCAAGCCAAAGGCAGAAAAGCAGTGGTTTCCTCATCTATATCTTTCCTTTATGTTGCCACAGTTATTATCTGTATCATGAAAGAGATAGAAGGGTAAACGACTGTTTTTCTCTTTTTCTTAGAATGAAAATACTCAGTCCATGCTCCTTGTCTTCGTTCACTTCCATACCGCCCAACAAAAGGTATTGTAGTTTTGGAAAATGCTTGAGGTAGGATTCCGAGCTCGGCAGCATGCAATATGCAGCAGTAGTGCCGGCCACGTAGAATTCGAGAAAGACATTAGTTAGCAACAGTTTCGCGCTGCACGTGGTGTTGCACTGATAGATATACAGCATGAACATAGCATCTGCCACACTATAAAAATAGAGAAAAGCATTTGTAGTACAGACATAGACGTCATAGATTTTGGTAATGTTAAAGAAAGAGATAGATGGTTTAATTATTAATAATTTTACGTCAAAAACAAACCAAAATTTTTGATATTTGAGGGAAACAACGCAAATTAATAGCAACGAAACGCAAAACCACAAACTTCAAAACTTTCTCATTTTCTAATCTGTACCAAAACTTGTCAAAGTTTCAATGGCGGACGTCCTCGTATTCTGATCGTAACAAAACATAATTTTCACATTTTACCGATCGAACACAATTGAAACGCTACATGAACTTAATTTTCACCGAGTAAACAACAAAAGCGGTGTATAATGTCCACTGTAGTGTCGGACTGCTTCACAATCGGCAGCATAGTAGCAACGCGAACGTGTTATAATGAAAATATCGAGGGTGAAGTACTAGCCTTCGATCCTCAAACCAAGATGCTAATCCTCAAATGTCCTTCATCTAGCGGTAATCCTAAGCGCCATGACGTGAATATCGTGAACCTATCACTGGTTAGCGACGTGCAAATCAAGAAAGAAGTGACCACGGCGCCCGAACCTCCACAGTCTCTAAATTTGCACAGATTAAACACACGAGTTCGGAATTCAATAGAAAATAAGAGAAGATTAGTGAGTATATTTCCTTATTTTTACAATCTCTTTAGCGTTTCTGGAGTTTTTTTTGAAAAACGTGGTTATGGGATGATGAAATCTTGTTTATATAATTTGGCCTCCTTTTTGGGATGTGGTGATTTCCGGTTCCAAATTGAACTTTTATTGGACAAAACTAGCATGTCTGCAGGTGTCCATACCTAGGCAAGCTATAATAGTCAAACAGGGGTAAGTTAGAAAGTGCAAATATCGGCAAACTTTTGATTTAACCTGAAGTTGCATCTATGACAAAATTGAGCAACTGTACCACTCAAGATTAGTTTTCTTAGTCCTATATTTTCCTATTATATGTGTTATAGCCTCAAGCATATTGTGGATTTGTATTTATTTACTTTTTTCTAATGTAAAACATCAAAATTGAGCGAGTTAAGCTTACTGGATTCTATGGGACTGTTGATGATTACACTTGTGTCTGTAACTTCTTTATGATTTTTTTTCTTTTAACAACTTTTTTATTATACAGTTGTATAAAGTGTTACGGAGGTGAAAACTAGTTCGACACCACAATAATAATTGGTGTAGTGGCTGAGCCATTCACTGCTGGGCTGTGCATTGCAGGGTTCATCCCCTGACCATTTTTTTTTAAATTCTTTCTTTTTATCGTGGTAAAATCATTAAATCAGTCCTCCCACCCCGGGCAGGGCGGAAGAGACTGTCGGACTTGTGCTGACTAAAATCCACGGTGTCCTTCAATAGCCCTTTACGTTCCGGGATCACGGTAATGAGATAAGACCCGCGACGCCGGCAGGCTTTGGCCCTCTAGAGGGTGGCCCCGTCATGATGCTTATACTCCTTGTGGCGCGCGTGGAACACAACGCGCCGTCGACCCGGAATCCCCTGCCCATAACAAATAAATATTTATATGACCTACTAAAAGTTGTTCAGTACCCATTCCATGGGTTGTCATTAAGATACTCAAATATCGATATCAACCACGTTTGGCACTCTCATTGGTTCATACAACCTTGGAGCGGGCCAATGACAGCGTCAAACGTGGTTGATATCGATGATCGAGTATCAACCACATCGTAATGACAACTCATGGTAGAGGCTCTGGGTCCTGGTGTTTGTGTATGTGAGTTTCAATGCTTGTGAACGCACCCACAATACAGTAGAACTTCCTATAGTTGGGCAGTTAAAAAAAAACTCCATCCATTTTTGAACAAAATCGAAATCAAACCATTTATTTCAACTAAGCCTTTTACAGGCACTTTTGAATTGTCAAAAGATAAAAAATACAAATAGTTATGGTGCTACAGTCCAAGACATAATAACTGTGAAAGTACCGTAGATGACCATTCCAATGCGTAGTTCTCTAATGAGAAGAACATAATTAACCCTCTTATTATGAACCGCAACAATCCCAGTCTTGAGCTGTCCTCATACCAACTAATTTCCACCTCACCTTGCAGGTTTCAGCCCTATCAGCATGCTTGGACCCCGAGGGTCAGCGGCTGTTCATGGCCATCGCTCGGGTGATCGACGACGTGTCCTGGGCCGGCCAGAACATCCGAGTTTACAATGAAGTTATTATCACACCTCCTTATAAGGTCTGTACTCATTTTTATGAAAATTGATGAAGATACGGCACTATTGTCAGCACAGTTTTCACTTGCATGAGTTTTGATGCATAATATCTTTGCAAATATGCATTAATTTAACCATTAAGGGCACACGGGCCACTGGCCACAATCATAAAACGTCGCCACTTATATATTTCTTGTAGTTTTCATACATTTTATATGGACTCGCTGCACACGGTTGACGCCGGTGGCCACCACACACTACAGTCGCCGCCGCTCGCTTCTTGTGGCCCGTACCGGCCACTAAGCGCCGCCACACGCCGCCACTCGCGCGATTCCGCACCCCTCTCTCTCTTACCTCAGTAATGCATTGGTTAAAAAAAAAGTAGCAGCCTGCGACCACAAGTGACTGTCGCGCGCTTCTGCTTCTCTGTGGCCCGTGTAGGGCGACACTCATTAATATTTTTCAAATTCTTACTGAGGTACTAATTTTGCGAAAGGTACATTTTGCGACAGAGCCATATTAAGATCATCAAACTGTTATTTTAGAACTCTATCATATTATTGTATCAATACTTTACTATTTAACTGCCCCGTTGGTTTCGTGTTCGCAAGTGCGACTGCTGAGCGTCCTGGGTTCGATTCCCAGGTCGCATAAGGTATTGGGTTTTTCTAAAAAAGGATTTCTCAGTAACTGCCCAGAGTTTGGAAGTTGGCGGTATAATTTTTACAGTTTTTTTTTGTGTTTTACAATGTAATTATAATCTAAACTTTAAATAAAAACTAACTAGTAATATGAACAAAATATAAAAAGAAAGAAAAACATTCAAAATGCGTCAAAGAATTCGTCCACATTGCTGTCACCAGAAACCCTGCCACACCTGTCGCTCAGAACGCTGGCAGCATTGCCGCGTTGTATGGCAATGCTGATTCGTTGGCCTAGGAATAGGCCAGCCCTCTGGTCACTTGAAAAGTCGACTAATCGCCTAGCGATGTCCATAAAAACTTTGTGAGCGCTCGGACCCCATGGCCCTAGAGTTTCAACCCCAAACGGCTCAAACACATAGCTACTAGCTAGGCCAATGTATTTGCGCCGCTTGGAGTTTTTAGCAGCTGCAGCAGCAGCGCCAGCACAACACGCTGCGTTTTACAGTAATATTGTTTTTCTAAATCATCTTAAATATATTTTCTCTTACAGGTTGACAATGTAATAGGCGAAAAAGACTCAAAACCATACAACTACATTAAGAAATTTGTGGAAAGACATTGGCGCGATCATCGCGAGCACGCCGCCGCGAACGCGACCCAGCATCAATAGAATAACTATATAATTAACACTTGACAACACGCCATCTTGGATTTTATAACACTAGAAACTCGCCCTGACTTCACACAGGTGCAATTTGGAAATAAAACTATCCAATATTCATCATCTGCTTACCTTTTCCCAACTATATTGTGGTCTGCTTCCAGTCGAACCAGATGCAGCTGAATATCAGTATTTTACATGGAGCGACTGACTATCGGACCTCCACAACACAGTAACGGGGTAACACGATACCCCATGGTAAGACTGGTTGTCAGACTTTAGAGCTTCTGATTAACAACTTTCTGAGGCACGGAGGAAACTCACTACGACAGATGGTCGCCCATCCACAGACCAACCTCGGCAAGCGCGGCTTAACCAAATTTTTTAGCGACGAGCTCCTTTTAAAATGTTTCTTCTTGTTTTATATTCTAGACCCTTACAACAAATTAAATAACAAAATCCAAGATGGCGTATTGACAATTGAATTCAGTCGCTACTGAAAAAATATCTCCACCAAATAATATACTGAAATTAACTGCTGTGTTAAAACAACTGATTTTATAACTACCGCCCCGTCTGGCTTCGCACGGGTGGACATGATTTATATAGCCTACTAGCTGACCCCGCAAACGTTGTTTTGCCATATAAATTAGAAAAAAAAAAGTTCGAAAAATAGATGTTGGCCGATTCTCATAGATACCGGATAAGCACAAAAAATTTCATCAAAATCGGTCAAGCCGTTTCGGAGGAGTATGGCAACGAAAACTGTGACACGAGAATTTTATATATTAAATGTTACATAAGGTGAATGTAGCTTTCTAACGGTGATTAAAAAATTGAAATCGAGACAGTAGTTTTTGAGTTAATTCATTACAAACAGATACAAAAAATACAACCCTTTCTTTTTATAATATTAGTGTAGATTTACCTAAACATTTTACCATCATTATCTACCTCCCTTTTCCCAACTAATATTGTGGTCTGCTTCCAGTCGAACCAGATGCAGCTGAATATCAGTATTTTACATGGAGCGACTGACTATCGGACCTCCACAACACAGTAACTAGGTAATACGATACCCCATGGTAAGACTGGTTGTCAGACTTTAGAGCTTCTGACTAACAGTAACGACTGTCAAAGATCTACAAATGACAGCCGAGAACTATAAAATCTTGCTCACTTAGAATTATTTGTTATCTGTCTTTTAGGATTCTTTGTAGCCTCTTATTACTCTTTGTTTATATGTTATGCATAATCAGCATAAATGTTCCCACTACTGGGACACAGGCCTCCTCTCTGTGAGACAAAGTGGGCCATAATCCACCACGCGGGCCCAGTGCGAGTTTTAGTGATCATAAAATCAGTTGTTTTAACAAATTCAAATGAAATATGAATTGGTACAAATGAAATAAATGATACAGGGTGATTTGAAAAACAATGACAGTAATTTAAAATGTTTATACAGCGTGTAGATAAAGTAATTTTGACACAACTTTTCTTATGGGCTGGTCCCTAATTCTTGTTAGGGCATCACCTAATTCGCATGTTTGTTTTACACGAAAATCGGTATAGACTTTTTAAATTTTTCATTGTTTTTTCAAATTGCTTGTGGTGTTTTACTTGTATCAATTTTAAAAGGCGAAATTCATAGACTTTTATGAAAAGCATTTTGTATAAATATTAATCTTGTAACTGTTTTTAAAAACGGCTTATTTTTAAATGAAGTATGTTCGAATTTGAACTCTCGGAACCAACTGTAAGGTTAAAAATCCCACAGCGCTTTTATTTTTTCCGTGTTATTGAAATCGGGTGTAACCTTCATATTTCTATGGAATGCTTACTCAAATTAGCAAATGGACATTATTTATATGAAAATAGAGTTCATAATTTTATATGACGAAGCAAAATTTTCACACACCTTGTATGAAAGATTTGCTTTTTGTCAAATATGGACATTACTCTCATATCTTTAAGGTTCATATTTGCTTGAAGTCTATAAATTTTGCCAAACCTACGAAATTAACCAGAAAAATTCCAGAAATTATGTATTTTATTGTTTTTTTCCCCAAAATCCCGAAAACTTATTGTTTTTTCCCCGTTTCTATAAATTTTTAGTTTTTTTTTTGTTTTGTGAAAACTCCATTTTATCTTGCATGAAATACATTTTGTGGTATAAAGTTCAAATTTGTTTGACAAAAAAAAAAATTGTCATAAATTTTCTATTTTATTCTTGATCTGTGTCCGTTTGACGGCTATAGGCTCGCCCTCTATTGCATGTTAAAGACCAGCACATCAACCTACGTCAATCTGTCAAATTTCTACAATAGATTTTCAACCCTAACACAAGGTTAACGTTCGATTGTTAAAATTTGACAGATTCGGGTAGGTCGACCTGCTGGCGTCTGTACTTTACCATAAATGTGTCTGAACTTTATGTAGTATCATAATTATTTAAAAAAAACATCAAATTTTTGTACCTAACTTAAGTATTTTGACCAGTCGTGTTTTCATTCAAAATTGAACTTTATTCCGTCGCAATAATGTCGTGTTTACATCTGTCGTCGGTTTTTGGAGTTAAGTATATAGTAATACTATTTATATACTGTTGGATTAAGTGATAGTGAAAAAATATTTAAAAAAATTGAAAAACTGTTTTGTGTTTTATTTTGAATCGTGGTAAAATCATCAAATGAGTCCTCCCACCCCGGGCAGAGCGAGAGGGACTATCAGACTTGTACTGACTAAAATCCACGGTATCCTTCAATAGCCCTTTACGTCTCAAGGCCACGGTAGCTCGTTAGTCCCGCGACCCCGGCCGGCTTTGGCCCTCTAAGCCTTCCCCTGTCATTTATGCTGACGCTCTTTGAGGCGCGCGTGGAACAACTCGCCGTACACCACAGTCGTCGCCCATTACTCGCCGCTCGCATGCCCGCGCCTACGGTGGCCGGAGATCGTCCTACGACGACGTCCGGGAGGTGGACGCTGTCCTCTCCCGCATGCGTCCTACCTCATATAAAAAATATTATATCTTAGAAGCTGCAAACTTTCTTGGAAATGTTTTCAGTGTTTTAAGTTTGCTTTACAAGAAACTTCCGGGGAGTATTGTACACGACTACAAGTACCGGTAGTTGGATTGAAGAACAGAGATGCTACCATATTGCATACTACAAGTGTTAAGTGAAAAGAAAACTTGCCACTAAGAAATAAAGATGCAATTCGATTGACTTGACGTTGTCATGGCCATCGTGTTTTGTTTTTCATCTACCCATAGATAACAACGTGTTTTATGTCTGTCATGTGGTAAGGTTGATTTTCATTTGATTTTTGATATTTTCATTTGATATTTCAGTCACGCAGTCCGTAAGTAATTGACATTTGGGCTGATAAATGATCTTTTTCCTAAATAAATCCGAGAAAAGGAGATTAGGAAGACCTACACTGACCTTATTGGTGAAGTGCTTCAGAAAGGTCGGGTCCGTAGTACTAGCAATCGATGTGCGTGTATGACCAGATGTATGAATGTGTATGAGGAGGAAGGAGTGTGTAAGGATCGTGGCAGGAGACGCTCTGTAGTTTCTGACTACCACCATGGGGAGAAGGCATGAGTTTATGTATGTATGTAAAAGGAGGGTTTTTGGAACGAAGTTCCTTAACGCGCGTTGTGAAAGGGGGCTAGACGGAAAAAATTCTTACGAAAAGTTGGCACGACACTTTTATCCGACTTCGCGACGCAAAGGAGGGTATGTGTTTATTACCATGGAATGGAATGGAATGGACTGGAGTGGAGTGGGTAGAGTGGAGTGGAGCGGAGCGGATTGGAGTGGAGTGGAGTGGAGTCGCGACGATTATTTTTGTTGAGTGTATACAGTAACTTCGTTCCATCCGGATGTCCCTTGACACCTCTCAAGTTTTTTTTTTTTACCCCGGGCAGGGCGGGAGGGACTGTCAAACTTGTACTGACTAAAATCCACGGTGTCCTTCAATATCCCTTACGTTCCGGGGTCACGGTAATGAGATAAGTCCCGCGACCCCGGCAGGCTTTGGCCCTCTAGAGATGTAAAAGGAGGGAAGTAAAAATAAAACAAAATACATAAAGATTGTAACATTTATTCCTACTAGAATCAACTACTTGATTATAGACGATTATTTATTTATAGTTAAATATTAAAATAATTACAACATTTGCAAAATATCCCTTTTAGTATTGTAACGATGTATGTATGTTTGTTACTCTTTCACGCGAAAACTACTGAACGGATTTGGATGTAGTTTGCTACACAGATAGTTTATAACCTGGATTAAGACATAGGATAGTTTTTATCCCAATTTTATGTTCCCGTGGGATAATTTTCGAGTTTTAGCGGACATGGGCAAAGCTGTGTGTGCTATAAAAATTATGATTTCAACACAAAATTGAATACTAAAAGGGATATATATGTGTTCACAATGGCAACAATATGTGCTGGCATAGTAATAGTTTGGCTAAAGCCTAATAGTGCTGTAATTACGGTACTTCCATTGTTATTTTGCTGCAAGACAGTCGAAACCTAGGTTTTTGAAGAAAAATCCGATTGCGAGCAGAATTTGAACTTGCGACTTTCCAATTTAGTAAATCAGGAGATCTAAAAGTCACTTTAGCATTTTTGCTTATAGAATAGGCATCTATAAATTGCAAATTATCTAATTTGTCCATCAGGTACTTAGTTTTGAATTTGAAAAATAATCAACACATATTTTTACATTTGCTAAATCGATGCATATTTACTAAGATATGACGCAACAAAATTCGAAAGTCGCTCGTGACGTCACAAGCTAGTACAATATGTACTTGCTTGTGACGTTTTGCCAATAATAAAAGTGTCATATCTCCGTCAATTTTGATTTTTGTAACAAAAGAAAAATACGTGTCAATATTTTTTGATAATCTATAACTGACGGAATATTTGATTATTTTAGTCAAATATTATTGCGATAAAATTGTTTTTTATCCATTATATAGAATATCGTATTTTAAGAATTTTATTGTAATGCATATTGTAATGTTACTAAAGTGGTATTTTTATAACCGCAGATGCGCTTTTCCAATCGAGCCATCGCAGTAATTCTCACAGTTTCAAATTCTGCATCACTATAAACGTCTTTGTGTTGACAACCTAATATCAACCATATTTTAAAGAATTTAAATATCATTTTTGCTATTAACGTCTTTGTGCTGACAACCTAATTCCAACCATATTTTATAGTCATTAAAAATCATTTTTGACTGGGATCAAAAGTCGAGAGGATTTTTTTTAATGAAAGTACTGTAATTGAAGTACTGTGTGTTTTTCAACAAATACTGTAATAACAAGTAGAGAAAAAACAATGTTTTGCTATATTTTTGTTTTTAAATTCTACTATTTATGCGATACTACATTATGATTATAATATTGTTCATAACAGTTATCTTTAAAACGGCTACTATTGCTAAAATAGTATAGTTTTAAAACGAATAGGTACTATTATTTAGTCAACTTAATCTTAATTTAGTTTGACTAAATAATGATTTAGTCAATTTTAGCCCTAAGTTACAATGTGTTTTGTTTAAATCTCTTCAAAGTAAGAGTGAACATTCTTCTTTTACAATTCGTAATTACAAAATGGGGTTTAACTAAAAAACCAGGTTTAAATCTTGTAAAACTACGGTTCACACAAACGTTATTACAAATCGTCGTTTTGCGATAAACCATGGTTTAACAGTTGTAGCTGTCAAAGTTTCTCTTAACAACCTTTTCATTGTGTTATTGATTTTGTGTTATTTTCACCAAAATGGATTAAAACATGGTAGTTAATTGTTTAGATTATAATTCAAATGACGGTACTAAAGTCGACGTTTTATCTAAGTTTTGTAACACGAAGTAATTTAAACAATGGTTCTGCAGATATGCTTGGACTTGACCAGGTTTAAACCAAGGTTTATTTAGTTTTTGCAATAAGACTGAAAGAGTCAATTTAGTCAGACTAAACTAGATTAAGCTTTACTAAAATTGATGATTATTTGAACTAAGCAAGGTTTAATGTTACTACACACGATTTAGTTGACTAATTTCGTGACGTAGTTGCTCGGGAACAATCCAGTCATTCCTCTGAGTTCTCCTGGAAAGGAAGTAAAGAAATAATTAGTACCTAACAAAAAAATAATCATCTGCCTGCCTTTTCCCAACTATATTGTGGTCTGCTTCCAGTCGAACCAGATGCAGCTGAATATCAGTATGTTACATGGAGCGACTGACTATCGGACCTCCACAACACAGTAACTGGGTAATACGATGCCACATGGTAAGACTGGTTGTCAGATTCACTTCTTAAGTATTTTTATTTGATATATAGATGGAAGTGTTACAAGGGAAGACTTCTTTACGTATTTTATGCGACAAAATTCGCCACAAGCCCCCATTCGCACAAGCGCTTTTTTTTGGGCATTATAAAAACGCTCAGTTTTAACAAAAAGGTAAATTGAACTTAAAAACGCCGCGTTTTAACAGCGCTGACGCAGAGCGGTTTTTTAACGCCCTGAAAAAAAAAAACGCTCGTGCGAATGGGCACATAATGTAACGAGAATTGAATTAAAAAAATACTAACTTATATATTTTACTATCTTGTTATTTATACATATGTTATAGCTATTAGGTATTTTGTAAATGTTATTTCCACATGATTATAATTTATTTACGAGCGTGCTAGTGTTAGGAAAGCGTGCATGATATGTTAAAAAACTTTCCTTGTAAATTTTAGCACATAGTACTTACAGTAATACATACATTAAATACATGTTACCAAACGGTCCTTTCACGACCGATGTGAGCGGTAAAGTGCGGGGCGGCGAGCGGTAAGATTAAATATATACAAATGTTTGAAACACACCACGATGCGCCGCCAGAAGCGAATCCGCGTACTTACAAAGAAACTAATGTCTTATTCACGCCGCCCCTTTTCGTCCACCACTTGAAGCTTGCTGGTAACGCAATTCGAACTACAAGTGAAAATCATCCTAACAACTACGTCATAATCTAAATATTTATATAACTCAAAGGTGACTGACTGACATAGTGATCTATCAACGCACAGCCCAAACCACTGGACGGATCGGGCTGAAATTTGGCATGCAGGTAGATGTTATGACGTAGGCATCCGCTAAGAAAGGATTTTGATCAATTCTACCCACAAGGGGATACAATAGCGGATGAAACTTTGTATGAAACTTTGTAATTTTATAAAAAAATACATTGTTAAGTTCCGATATCCACGCAAACGAAGTCGCGGGCACAGCTAGTTATGACATAAAACATGCGGTTATTTACGAATATATGAAAAACAAAACACGCTCGCCACGACGACGCGCGACGTAAGTCAGTCGAATTTCATCGTTATATCGTAGTAGCAAGGACGATTTTCATTTTTAGTTAGTAGAAATTGTAAATCGCGTCATGAACAAATTCGATTAGTGTACTTATAGTCAAGGAGTGGTAAAGTCCCCGCCAGATAAGTCTGGAATAAATGTCATTGATAATAATAATGCATCGTCCGAATTTCAAAATAAAATATAAGGTCAAGATCGCCTCTTACCACGATACGTTTGTTTTGAACTTTACGACACTTTCTTAAGACTTTCGTATCGTTTTGAAATACAGTGGATTTCGGGTATAACGACGATGAAGGGACCACTCTTTTGTCGTCGTTATATCCGGAAGTCGTTACAGGCAAAGATCAAGATATCATTATACACACTGAAAATATTTGCGGTTATTCACTGGTACATTTCAAAAATGTGTATTAACTCAGAATATCACTTTGTAACTGAACCGTAAATTTAACTCTCAAACGTACATACCTACCTACCTAAGTACACTTTTGCTGACCATCTGTGTGGATGTAAACAAAAGATAAGAAATGTTTGTGAAATGAATCTTTGTGTCTTTGGCGGCCGACTCCGGTCGCATGGGATGTTTAGGAATTTGTTACAAACGATTCATTAAAAACAGTCGCTACACCCGAACTCGACGTTACATCCGAAGTCGCTATAGCCAAATGAATTTTGTACTAAAGTATGCTTTTAATTCAAGATTTAAGGGCGCATAACCAGAAAGTTGGCAACGTCGCTAATAGCTGTCAAATATTTACAAGTTTTGATTAATTTGGCAATGTTACTGTATAGAAATAAGAAATATGGCTGTGTAATGCACTAGAAAATTGATATAAGAATGCAATTAAAACACTGGATTTGATGTTGTAACCGTTTCAGGTCTATAAAAGGCATTTGGAAAGTTTCCAAATCCTTTTTTTACGTCTAAAACTGTATATTCGGTGTTACGATATTAATTATTGCATTCCCTAATCAATTTTTAAGTGCACTACAGAGCCATATTTCTTATTTTCATACAGCAAATTTGTAAAATTAATCAAAACTTGTTAATATTTGACAACTATTTGCGACTTTGCCGACTTTCAAAATAAGCGCTCTTAATAGCTAGCTGTAGGTAAATGGCCGCTACAACCAAAGTCGTAATAAATGAAATCCACTGTATTTTAATACATTGTTACACGGGGGTCAACGAATTTTATTCGGAACTTATCTGGCGGGGATTATATTGTTAGTTACCTTGCCACCAAGCAGGATCTTGTGAACGATCAGTGACTGCTATAATGTCGTCTTTCTCAAAGCTTAGTTCGTCTGCGTTTTGTGCGGTGTAGGGATATAGGGCAATCACCTGCAAGGGTTATTGTAACCGTCAGTTGTCTATTTAACTAGAGTTTAAGCCAGAAGTTTGAAATAACCATTACCAAAAGTTTATGAGAAAAAATTGTGTGAAAAAAATTACAGTCTCTTAGACTATGTTACATGAGTTGTCAAAAAATTGATAAATGAAATATGCAGGTGATGAAAATGTTGTCCAAGATTTAAAGAAATAATATTACAACAACTAAAAATTTAAATAAATTGAGTGGAAAAGATTCTGTCTCATAATACATTTTCCATGTCAGAAAAAATATGACGAAAGTCAATTATTAATAAACACATTACCCTCCTTTGCGTCGTGCAATTGGATAATAAAAATTAAAATACAGTACTAAAAAGATTGGAAAAAAACTGTCTCCTGGACTATGTTACATGTAAGACAAAAAATATAATTATTTTCGATCAAAAGTACTATTAAAAATAACACAAGGTTGTTTTACGACAAAACAATAATATCTGAATTGTGTTTGATTAAACTTTATGAACACATTGAAATATAAAATGACCATGCTTTGTTATTTCAAACATTTCAATTTATTTTTTTTTAATTTTAAAATATTCTTACGACACTTAATAAATTATGTGATTTTTTTAAATATTTTTTTTTTATAAGTCGGTTTTTAATATATTATTCTTGTTAATTTCGAAAACTATCAGGAAATACTTGATGGCAATATTAAAATTGATAAAAGCCAAGCATTAGTCAAAGCAGGCAGTGTTGCGACATTATTCTATGCAACCACAATAAGAACGGAAAAGTCAATGACCTCCATCTATCAACTATCACTTGAAAATCATGTTTTTTCAAAAGAATACTTTGTGCAAAATTTTCTTCATCATCATCAGCCTATAATGTTCCCACTGCTGGGACACAGGCCTCCTCTGTGAGAGGGAGTGGGCCATAATCCACCACGTGGGCCCAGTGCGGGTTGGTAGATGTCACATATCTTCGAATTTTTGGTTCTCGGACATGCCGGTTTCCTCACGATCTTTTCCTTCACCGTTTTGAGAGCAGTGGTGATGAAATAAATTACACAAAGTAATTAAAGGCTAACTGGGTATAACTTACTTAATTTTCAATAAAAAAGTAATTTATTTTCGTTGTTAAAGTTATTTTCATATGAATATTATTATTTATTGAAAGGCGTGCAAGTGTTAGAAAAGCGTGCATGACGCCATAAAATGGCGTTAATACAATTCCGTTCTTTTCGTGGTCGCAAAGAAGTAATTATTAAATTATAAACAAATATCCTATGTCAGATTGTTGTTTTGTTAGATTATGATGTTAGAAACAAAAATAATAATATTACAAGTTTTAAATTAATTTTCTGAATTCTTCAGTCTTGTGGTCTGCTTCCAGTCGAACCAGATGCAGCTGAATATCAGTATGTTACATGGAGCGACTGACTATCGGACCTCCACAACACAGTAACTGGGTAATACGATACCACATGGTAAGACTGGTTGTCAGACTTTAGAGCTTCTGACTAACAGTAACGACTGTCAAAGATCTACAAATGACAGCCGGGAACAATGACTTTACGTGCTTTCCTCGCACGGAGGAAACTCACTATGACAGATGGTCACCCATCCACAGACCAACCTCGGTAAGCGCGGCTTAACCCGGAAGATCGGTCTGTGCGGCTGTAATTATTTAGCCACGAGCTACGTACGTCGAATCATACGATTTTGATCTTTATGGCTAGTGGATAGAGAATATTATAGTGTTACCTTGTCGATGACTGTTTCAGCTGGTAACGTGTCCATCTTGGATAGAACTGGAGTGGTTCTGCCGGATGTACGTCCAGATGATTGTAGGATCTGAAAGGAAATGGATTCAAAGATTCTGTAATAATTTTGGCGATCTAAAAAGAGTGTCCATGGAGTTTCTTGCCCGTTCTTCTCCATAGAGATCTACTTCTTGGAACGGGTATCTACGGTACTCTCACAGTTATTATGTCTTGTGACTGGGACTGTAGCACCGTAACTTTTGTAGTGTTTAATAATATGTCGGATCCGGCCAATAGTACGGACAGCAAACGAATCGTAAGCGCGCCATTTTAAGTATCACGTGGTCTGCGCGCGCTTATACAGAGTCGTGATGTTTCATGGGGGCTGCGAGGAGCGCATTCAATGCCCGACCGCCGCAGTGTGAAGACATCCCGAAACTGTACTCGATTCGTTGTGCCCAGTATAAGTGTAGTGAGTGATTAAATTAAATTGTGTTTGATTTAATTTGTGATTTAAAATTAAAATAACCAAGTGAACCGCACCCAGTGTATTTTCATTGCACGAGACCCATAACTCTGCCCACATGATGCCTGAATCTGACGGAATAATACTGGTGGCTCCGATATCAGAATTGGGATCAAATCGACGCTGACGATCTGCAAATATATTCACAAGTTCCCTTAGACAAATTGTCAGAGGCTGTGAATGTTGTGAATGCGGACTTAGCACGTATTTCGGAATGGAGTTTGGCACACGGTTTGAAGGTTAACCCTGCGAAGACTCAAGTCATTGTTGTCGGCAGCTCTAGGCTGCGTTCTAAAATTGACTGGACAAAGCTTCCTCAGATAATTTTTGATGGAGCTACAATTCCTTACAGTGACTCTGTTAAGGACCTGGGCATTTATATTGATAAGGAATTGTGGGGTCCACAACTGCAGGAAGTGAGCCGCAAATTATTTGCGTCTGCGGGGTCTTTACGGAGATTGCGTAATTTCCTGCCAACTGCCACTAAAACTGCTCTAGTACAATCCCTTCTTCTCCCAATCCTTGACTATGCCGATTCCAGTTATCCCGATCTCACTGAAGTGCAACTAGATAAGCTTGAGCGTCTCCAAAATTTTTGTATTAGATTCATATTTGGTTTGCGTAAGTATGATCATGTTTCCGAGTTTCGCATTAAGCTCAAGTGGTTGCCTATCCGCCTTCGCCGGAATGCACATATTTTATCACTACTTTACAGTATTCTCTTTAATCCCACAACCCCTTTTTACCTCAAAGAACGTTTCAAGTTCCTTCATGACACACATCTTAGACACTTGAGATCATCGGAGAATTTGAGTCTTGTGATGCCTGCTCATTTCACGAAATTTTATGACCAGTCATTTACGGTCCAAGCTATCCGTTTGTGGAATGCATTGCCCGTGTCGGTAAGACAAGCCCAGTCTTTAGTTGTCTTTAAAAACTTGGTAGCAAATCATTTTCATTCTCTGTAATGTTGTTTATTTATTTTTTGCCCCCTTCTTAATTATCATCACCAATCTACTTTCTTTCCTCTGCCATTAATTTGTTAGAGAACACATAATATACATATATATTTTTAATTGTATTTATATCGAGGGTATAGTGTTCAAACCCAATAAGTGCCGAAAAATCAAAAATCGTTTTATTAGTACATCTTAATGCATTTTTGACGCTCTTTCTAGTGGTCTAATCCAATAAGTGGAATTCGCAGCAGAAAGAAAGTTAGCTAAGGTAATAACCCAATAAAGTCACCACGTTTGGCCAAGACTTAAAAACTGGGACCCTATAAAGCGTGTTATCTTGTAACATAATATTTTTATTTCACGCTTAAACCACATAAAGCTTTTTATTGGTATTCAGTGTTCAACAATTTTAACTAAAATGATCCAACTGTTTAGAGGCAATAATCACTATTTGTATTTATCGGGTTTTATCTTTAAATACGTAGATTAAAAAGCAAACAAAACCAAAAGTTAAATCAAAACAAATGTATTTGTCGGGTTTTACTGTTCGATTATCTTTCAAAAGTAACAAGTTATGTTAAGTTATATTGTATTAGCTCTCATCGTCAACTAACTTTCTTGACCCTTTGTTCGAAGAAGAACCCAATAAATCAATTGGACCTATGAACTTCTAGCATTACTGTTGTCAGTTTGCGAGGCGCATTTGCATCGCGCGTATTGTTATCGAAGTTCTTTTATTTAGTGCGATAATACTCTAAACTAAAGCATAGTTCGGACTACGCTAGTATTTTTAACCAACTTCAAAAAAAGTAGGTTTTCAGTTCGACCTGTATGTTTGTATGTATGTTTGTCCGTTGATTATATCGGGTTTGGCTGAAACAATTTTGATGCGGTTATTAGAAAAGGTGTTCGTTTCATTCTGGAGAAGGTATTAGATATACACAAAAGGATATTCCGTGAAGTTGTCCGCATGGATCCGTTTTTGCTCAACTTGGATTGTAGATTTTCATAGTCGATTGTATGTTTGTAGAAAAGTGTTTGTGCCCTCTCATTATATATATCATAGCTTCTTTTTTTAATCACACGTAATTCCTTATCCACGTCTTCTTAAACAGCTGTTACGATTAGTTTAAACAATTTACTTATATTATTGCGTTGTAGGTTGATCGTCTTGCAAAACACCACTCAATAACCTGTACTAAAGCAAAGTGCGAACGATTTTTGGGTAGAAGCGAGAATTTTAGCTACTAAATTACTCGCTACTCAATTAAACTACTAGCGCAGTCCGAACTAAGCTTAAGCGAGTAGAAAATCGTTTTTAAAGCAGCTAGAAAACAATTACAAAAGAGGACGTGAAGGAAACAATAGAGATTGATAGTTATAAAGTGTAACGGACATGTCAGAATTAGGGTGACTTTTACCAACCGTTAAACATGTTTAACCGTTGGTAAAAGTCACCCTTAAAAATATATTTTAATTATGACATGTCCGAGAACTTTCGTAGTATTGATATCTGTAAAATGGCCGTTAATACACAAAAAACTTGAGCTAAATGAAATTCAAACCCGCCTTCAGTTAATGTTCAATTAGCAAACGTAATAGAGCACTTATATTTCATCACTCAATTACCAATTAGCCTTTTTTTGTACGTGATAAAATCATCAAATGAGTCCTCCCACCCCGGGCAGGGCGGGAGGGACTATCAGACTCGTACTGACTAAAATACACGGTGTCCTTCAATAGCCTTTTATGTTCCGGGGTCACGGTAAAGAGATAAGTCCCGCGACCCCGACAGGCTTTGGCCCTCTAGAGGGGCCCCCGTCATTATTCTGACGTTCTTTGAGTCGCGCGTGGAACTAACGCGCCGTCGACCCGGAATGGTCCATGGTCGGACAGCGAGTTGCCCTTTACTCGCTGCCCGCATGCCCGAGCCTACGGTGGCCGGGGATCGTCTCGCGACGTCCGTCGCCGTGGGCGTCCACCACTGCGGGTGGGGCGGAGGGAGGACATTGTCCTCTCCCTCACGCGGCCCGCCTCCTCCTTCGCGAGCATGACTGCTTCGCAAAAGGAGGAGACCGCTTCCCACTCCGTCTCACCTCGCATGGCCGTGACCAATGCCGAGCGCGAGAGAGGCCTCCGTCTATCGTCGCCGTGAGGACACGTCGGTGCTCTGCCCAAGCGGGGCAGTCTTGCACTGTATGCTTTACTGTGTCCTCCGGGCGATCCTCGCAGTGGTGACACCCGGGCGTTTCCTCCTTCCCTATCAGACACAGGTATCTCCTGAAACTTCCGTGTCCGGCGAGGACCTGCGTCATGCGGTAGGTCTGGACGCCGTGACGCCTATCCTGCAACTCCTCAAAGACGGATCTTAATGCCGCGATTGCGGACGTCGGTCGCGACAGTCGTCCCCTCCATACTGCCCTGAGATCGCGCCAGAGCTCTTCCCACCGCGCCTCGACTTGTCGAGGCAGCGGGGATACACCCCGGCGCTGCGCCTCCACGCGCCACTCATAGACGCGCTGGAGGGCAGTCGCCTCCAAATCCCAGGGCATGGTTGGCCGATTCGCCGGCGATCGTGCGGTATACCCGGCTCATCCGGATAGCCGGTCGTGTTCTCGTGGATGCTCAGGGCCCACACAGGGGTCACATAGATGGCCATGGACCGCACGACACCGGCGGCGTACAGCCTACGGCAGGAGGCGTTTGGCCCGCTGAGATTAGGCGGAGTCGCCTGACGGCTGCTGCCCGGTTCAGTTTTGGGGCCAGACGCAGGAAGTGCTCCCTGAAGTTCCACCGGCTGTCGAGGACGCCAGGACGAGCGTGTCGTCAGCGTAACATATTACGCTGACGCCATCGGGGAGGTCGCCGTACCACTTAGCCTTGATAAAAAAATATATTATCTCTAAAAACTTATCATACCAGAGGAATTTCATGCATTGATGTGTGGTATGAAGACGTACATCAAACCGACAGCTTTCGAAAGTGACGAAGAGTGATTTCTCCTGATTTTTTTTTGTGATTCTTTAAAAAAAACATTTTTCAAAGTACATAATATGTTTATTTCTCTAGATCTAAAACCCAATAAGTCGGTACCCTTTGTAACTTAAATTTTTATTATGACAAAATGGACTACCTCAGAAACTCAAAAGTACGGTTTTACACAAATTCAACGTATCCACTTCTACCACAAATACTCATTATAACGACATTATTTGAATAACATAGGTATTTATGTCCTTAAAACTTAAATATTGAATATCTCAAAAGTGTCAATTTCGTACTTATTGGGTTTGAGCACTATACCCTCGATATATGTAATATATTTTTAAATTTTAAGTAGCCTAAGTTATCTATAATTATGATTTCAACTGTTTTTCTTTTAAATTTTGTAAAGTAGAAGTCGACATGTATTTTCAGTGCACCACCGACTACCTCCACCTTTTTATTTTAAATCCGTAGTTTCACTAACAGGTTGTCTGGAAGATATCGCTATTAGCGATAAGACCGCCATTGTAACCCTAGAATTAGCAATTTCATACAACAAATGTGTAACAATTTTGGTGTGCAATAAAGTATATTCTATTCTATTCTATTCTATCGTGCTAATGAAATTACACGCGGGAACAGTGACAATAACAATCAGTGGAAGTTAGTTACTTTTTGAAATGCAAAACCAGCAAACTTTGAAAACGCAGCCAGTGAAAAACAAGTTTTTATTGCCGGAATTCGACCCCGACAAACCGGATTCCGATGCGCGGTCGTGGTGCGCCACCACCGACTTTTGTTTTAACGGGAGTGCAGTGGAGGGATGCCAGCTTATTTTGTCGCTGAGCAAGGTGCTAAAGGTGAAGCATCAACCTGGCTATCTCAAATAGCCTACAAAGGAATTTAAGGTACTTTTTACAACAAGATTTATTTCGCAAAGGCGGGTACCCTGATAAAAAAAAATGAGTGGTGAAAAACCAAGTGATAAAGAGCCATTACCCACGTTCGCCAGTCGTTTCATATCTGATGCGAAAAATGAACACTATCTGTGAATCATCGAAAACAAGTGACACCAAGCGAGGAAAAATAACGTCAATTAAGTGTTATAACTGTGCTAAAACGCCCATAAGCGTATTTATTGAGTGCAGAAGTATGGCGATGGATACGAAGGGAAGACCTACAGCATCAAGTCAAGTTACGCAGCAGCCGGCATCGAAGACCTTAGTGTGCTTCAAATGTGGCAAGCCATGTCACATAGCCGTGCGCTGTACGGTCTAGCAAATGGCAGTTCTAAGCGACAGAAAGAGAAAGGGCAACGGAAAAAGGCGATTCCGGGCTGCCAGATATGGTTCAACCCTTAACTATAGTAGGAGCCCGATCACACGAGCGTTTTTTTTCAGGCGTTAAAATAACGCCGACTTTTAACAAAAAGGTAAATTGAACTTAAATGTCACCGCCCAGGGCCTATTCCAACTACAAGTGAAAATCAACCTTACCACTACGACATATGACATAAAACACTTTGATATCTGCGGGTAAATGAAAAACAAAACACGATCGCCACGACGACGTCAAGTCAATCGAATTGCATCATTATTTCTTAGTAGCAAGGTTGATTTTCACTTGTAGTTGGGATCGGTCGACTCACGTCGCATCGCGCCACGGGTAAAGTCCATTTAAGGGGAGGCCTATGTTCAGTAGTGGACGTCTTGCGACTGGCTATGGCCAATGTTGGCCAATTTGAAAGAAAGAACCTGTATAGTTTTTTAGCGCAACGGGTTTACTCAAGAAAAGTCGAATAACTTATATGACTTTATTTCATAACATATCATCCCTGGACTTATGCTAGCTATATACGAAATATTATTAACGAGTCGTGGTTGTGGTGGATACAAATAATTCATCAACCAATGAGAAATCACGCAGGATCGAACCTAGACTCCCGACAATGTTGTGAGAGGGCGCGGTGATCGCTGAGCCTAAGTCGCTTGTTTGCAATGCGTCGCACGCGCAGCTCCGATAGATAAATATGACGGTGGGACGCTCCGCCGTTCAGTGAGCCGCGTGCTGTGGTCGCGCGAGGTTCTTTGTATGTGTTGCAGCTACAGTTTATTCAAGGCTAATTTTGTAATTTTATTTTTACCGATTCTCATTCTAAATAAAGATTTATTTATATTGTTTTAATAGTTCAAAGAAAGCCGCTTTCGGTACTATTGGAAGTCTATAGGGGAGGCCTATGTTCAGCAGTGGACGTCATGTTTTTAACCGACGAAAAAAAAAGGAGGAGGTTCTCAATTCGACATGTATATTTTTTTTTTTTTATTTTTTTTTTTTTTTTTATGTATGACCACGCATAACTTTTCCTAACGTGGTCCGATTTCAAAAATTCTTTTTTTGTTAGAAAGAGTATATCTCAAAGTTGGTCCCATTTAAATTTCAAAACTAAAATCGGCCTCTAAGGGTAGAAAAAAAGGAATTAATTGTCAATCTTCCTACAGAATTTTCAATTATGAACCGATTCTGTTGAAATAAAGTTAACAATTGTAGTTCTGAGGACATATTATATAGCAGAGATGTGGAGAACATAACATGATGGCGTCACCATCATCAGATCAACTCCAGATCCCTGTTATTTTGTGAAGTCAGTCCCAAGAGTTCGTTAACAGTTAACAACAGCTATTTCGTGTTTGGGCTCATTTCACTCAGCTTGATGAGAACTTTAGACCTAGCTGAGGTATCATTGCCATCGAGGGTCTGAGAATGGTGACGGATAGCAGGGGCAAGAGGTCCTCAACAGTTAACAGCACCTTTATCGTGTTTGGGCTCATTTCACTAGTCTTGATGAAAACTTTATACCTAGCTGGGGTATAATTGTCATCGAGGGTCTGAGGATGGTGACAGAGGGCAGTAGCAAGAGATCCTTAACAGTTAACAGCAACTATATCATATTTGGGCTCATTTCACTCATATTGATGAGAACTTTAGATGTAGCTGGGGTATGACAGTCGTTGAGAGTTTTTAGTTACAGAAATTGACACGAGATAGGAAACTCAAAAGTAAAAAATAAGTCCTTTTTAAAAAAAAAATCAAACCGACGAAACATCTAACTGAAAAGCAAAAAATAAATTTTGAGGCGGCGCCAAAGAAACAATCAACGAATAGCTACGACGAGCTATTCAACCACGACAACCTATACAACGAGCTATTCTGCTCTTCAAATTGTTAATTTATATGTTTGTTTGTTTGGCGCCGCCTCAAAATTTATTTTTTGCTTTTCAGTTAGATGTTTCGTCGGTTTGATTTTTTTTTTAAAAAGGACTTATTTTAACATGGTAAATTCATCAAAAGAGTCCTCCCACCCAGGGCAGGGCAGGAGGGACTGTCAGACATGTACTGACTAAAATCCTTTTAAAAAAAAATTATATTTATCTGTCTGTTTGCAATGGCTAATCTCTGAAATGGCTGGGTCGATTTTTACGAGACTTCTATTGGCAGGTAGCTGATGTAATAAGGAGTAACTTAGGTTACTATTATTTAGAAAAAATCCTTTGTTTCAAGGGCTTTACACACAGCAGCTATAATGTATATTAATGTACATTACATCCCGGGATCCGGCTTTAAATTATCTTAATGTATCACACACACAACAGGTAATGTAATGTATATTTCCCTACATTTCATAACATCCTTTTCGAAGAGAGATATACGGAAATGTATTGAGATGTATTAAGATGTATCGAAATATAAATGTATATTTTCGTATCGCTCAGTACCTTAGATTCGAAGATGTAAAAATATACATTATAGCTGCAGCGTGTGGTCTCCTGACGATTTCTATGGAAAGATGTCATGAGATGTATCGTGCTATAATGTACAATCGACAAAGTTGAATCATGACCCACCATAAGCTTATTTTCTTACAGACTTTCAAATACAATTAGGTCCACATTCGCGTTAACATACATATCCATGGTAACGATTTTGATCTTTGTCAATTTGGCGGATTCAAACGATTTATTGTCAAAATGGGTCATGATTCAACTTTGTCGATAGTACAATCGACCAAGTTGAATCATGACCCACCATAAGCTTATTTTCCTACAGACTTTAAATACAATTAGGTCCACATTCGCGTAAACATACATATCCATGGTAGCAACTTTGATCTTTGTCAATTTGACGGATTCAAACGATTTTTTGTCAAAATGGGTCATGATTCAACTTTGTCGATAGTACATCTTTACATCATAGCTGCTGTGTGTGAAGCCCTTTATTGTTGAGTTCCGACATTCACGCGAACGAAGTCGCGGGCACAGCTAGTAGTTAAAAAAACTGTTTTGAAGTCGTTTAACTATCAAATAAAATCCTCCTTACCTTGACATAGCTGGCCGGGAACCAGCCGACCTGCCTGTTTCTTCCCTTGGCCTGCAGTTCTCCCTCCCACCAGCCACTGTCTGCCTTCTTACGAACCACGAGGAGTTGGCCCTTAGACAAAGATAGCTGTTCCGAACTGGAAGAGAGGAGAGAGGGGTAATAAATTATTAGTTCAAGAATCAAATCACAAGATCAAGCGAGCCGAGCAAGCATCGCTGAGCGAGTTTATTTTTGAAAGCTCGTCGCTCAGCGACTAAACTAGTAAAGCGAGTCGTCGCCGGCAGTGTGAACAGTCAGAGAGCAACTATTAATACATATATGCATCTCTTTCGTTTACACGGAATATACATTCATTGTGCGTTTCTTGAGAGAGAAAATCGCCGATAGGTACTCGTTTTCTCGCCGCTGGTCGGACCACTGCCTAAAGCCCGGTATACACGACAACGATTTATCGTAGCGATCTGACTGCGCAGTCGGTTTGTGCAGTGTACGATTTATCGAATAGATTTTAATCCTTGCACCAACTAAAAAAACTGCGTCGATTTTTGTACATACGTTCGATAAAACTGCGCAAATGAACTGTGCAGTTCGTTTGCGCAGTTTTATCGTTGCCGCGTATACCGGCCATAAGGGTGCTTAGTGACCTCACCTGGTAGCAGTGTAGTTGGCGATGGCCTGTGCGATCTCGTTCTTCCTCCGTCCGGTGACGGAGTCCCGCCCGGAGTCCCGCCGCGCCGCGGAGGCCGGCCGCGGGGCTCCGGCGCCGTTGGACTCACCGCCCGTTATGGATGCTACCTCCGATGAGATTGGAGTCGAGGATTTCTGTTCCTGTTTGGGAAGATATATGGTGTAATTAACATGTTAAATCGCTGAAGCAATTTTGATACAGGTTCCAAAGTGTCCCTGTCACAGTGAGTTTCCTTCGTGCGAGGAAAGCACGTAAAGTCGTTGGTCTCGGCTGTCATTTGTAGATCTTTGACAGTCGTTACTGTTAGTCAAAAGCTCTAAAGTCTGACAACCAGTCTTACCATGGGGTATCGTATTACTTAATACTGTGTTGTGGAGGTCCGATAGTCAGTCGCTCCGTGTAACATACTGATATTCAGCTGCATCTGGTTCGACTGGCAGCAGACCACAATATAGTTGGGAAAAGGGAGGGATATGATGGTGTTAAAAGTTAGGATTGTACCTGTATAGGAGGCGAGTACGGCGCGGCAGGAGGCGCGGTCTGCGGCAGGCCGGCCTGCGCCCCCGGGGCCTGCGCCCCCTCCGGCTCCTGCGCGGGCTCCGCAGCCTCTGGTATGGGCGCTATCACATCCGCTGTGGTCGTCGTGTCCTTAGTCACGTAGTTCGATGGGAAGATACCAGTTCTGTAGAGAAAGAACCCTATGTTTATTACATCTTGTCTTTGTACAACTTGGCAAATTAGAGTAGAAAACCGGAAGTCGCTACTGTGCTCTCGCTACCAGCACTTTGAATGATTTTATTTTTCACTTATTACGTTAGTTTTACGGCACAATAATAAATCTAACAAACCTGCGTCCTTTGTTTACATATCAAATGTCAAAGATTTTAAAACGTTGTCAACAAACAAAAAGATTAGTTCCGTTTCAAGACGTTCTTGCCAAGCTGTATGTCCAGTTATATGAACTTGGATAAGGCCAAAGGAACTCCGTAATTTTAAAAGAGGCCCCGACATTATTTTTAGAGGCCGCGTCAGTATACAAACAGGTCTTGTAGGTAAGCACAAGGGCCTTGTCAGTATCGGTGCATCCACACCGCAGTTACATTTTGTAACTCAACGTTTCCAAATGTTACTCGGTAACATCTACCAACAAAATGTTATTTAATGTTACTAAGTGTTGACGTGTTACTGTAAGTCGAGTAACGTTGCTCGACAATCGGTAACAATGTTACCCCCTGCATCTACACCGCAGTAACAAAATTCAACACGGTAACATTCGGTAACTTTTGTGGGTCCTTGTTACGCCAACAATTTGTTGTCGGATGTTACTGCGGTGTGCATGCACGGGGAAGTAACAATCAACAAATAGTAACAAGGAGCTACAAAAGTCGAATGTTACCGTGTTGCCTTTTGTTGCTCCACAAATGTTACCGGCGGTGTTGATGCACCGTATGTAAAGAGGTCCCATCACTTTGTATAGAGGCTCCTTCTATATGTAAAGGGGCCGTTGTAGTTTGTATAATAACCATTTCAAATCGTATAGGGGCCTCATCAAATTGTATAGAGGCTCCTTTACTTTGTTGAAACGCCCTATCAGTTTGTATCAAAGCCCCATAAATTCGTATAAAGATCCCGTCAGTAAATCAAATCATCAAAAGCATTTATTTCATGTAGAGCAGTTACAGGCACTTTTGAATTGTCAAAGACATAAAAATATAATTAAATACTACAAAGTTGTGGTGCTACAGTCCCAGTCACAAGACATAAAAACTAGTAGTAGATCTCTAGTAGATCTCTATGGAGAAGAACGTGCAAGAAACTCTTTTTGTCAATGACAGGGCAAAAATGGCAGGGCTATATGTAATTAACAGGATTCTTACCCTGTTAATTACATATAGCCCTGCCATTTGTCAAGTCATATAGTCCCGTTTTTGTAAAAGGTTCCTGTCAATTCATATAGGGCCTATGCGCACCACGTTTTTTAAACGCGCTCAATTCATATAGCCTCGTTTTTGTAAGATTCCTGTCAATTCATACAGGCTTTTATACTCAGCAGTAAAAAATGGTTCAAATAAGCACTACAATTGAAACGCCATTGTGGCGCCATTCTGACTAATAATTAGCAGACTCGACACCCTGGAGAGCAGTGGTGGCCCAGTGGTATCGGTCCCGACTTACGAGTTGTTACGGGGTCGGACCCCGCCAGGCGCATTACTTTGTGTAATTTATTTCATCACCACTGCTCTCAAAACGGTGATGGAAAACATCGTGAGGAAACCGGCATGTCCTAGAACCAAAAATTCGAAGACATGTGACATCTACCAACCCGCACTGGGCCCGCGTGGTGGATTATGGCCCACTCCCTCTCACAGAGAGGAGGCTTGTGTCCCAACAGTGGGAACATTATAGGCTGGTGATGATGACACACAAGCAAGTGAAGACACGGGCCAAAGGCCAAAGCTATTTGGAAAAGAACCTCCACTGACCTGATGCCAATTCTTCCCGTCCACCAGTCACCATCTCTCCGGATGACTTCGATCCTCTCACCAGCTTCGAAGGTCAGGTCTCCTGGCTCAGCCGACAGGTAAGGGTACGCGGCGATGTAGAAATCGCCACCTTCTGTACAAGGGGAGATATGGTGGTGTTGATTTTATGGGGAATTTTCATTTTTTTCTCACAAATAATAATAATATTCCACAACTATCACACAACGCCATCTAGTCCCAAGATAAGCAGAGCTTGTGTTATGGGTACTAGACAACTGATAAACATACTTATATATTTTTAAATACATAAATATTATAGATAAATTACACCCAGACACAGAACAAATGATTGTGCTTATCACACAAACATTTGTCCTGGGTGGGAATCGAACCCACGTCCTCCGGCATAGCAGTCAGGGTCACTAACCACTAGACCAACAGGCCTGTCATAAAGGAGGCCATAAAGGGTTCCGTAGCAGCAAGTAACATAATATAAAAGTTTTTGTATTTGGTTGTAAATTTGTAATTGATAGGTAAATTGCGGTTTACGATTTATGACGTATTAAATAAAATATTACTTGATCTCGTTCAAACCAATTTTCAGTTGAAGTTTGCATGGTAATGTAAATCATATATTTTTTTAGTTTTATCATTCTCTTATTTTAGAAGTTAAAGCCCCATCCCCCCCCTTCACATTTTACCACTTTGGAAGTCTCTCGCGCAAACTGTTCAGTTTATGTATATGTTTGGCGAAAAAAAAATTGAGTTTCAGTTCTAAGTATGGGGAACCCCGAAATTTGTTTTTTTTTTTTAATTATTATTTTTGTGTGAAAATCCTAATGCGGTTCACATAATTATTACATCTTCTTGCCAAGTTTCAACAGGATAGCTGGCTGTGACATACGGACGGACAGACATGACGAATCTATAAAGGTTCCGTTTTTTGCCATTTGGCTACGGAACCCTAAAAACAGAGCAGGGGAAATTCTTAGTGTGAGGCAACGATATCAAAAGTAAATTGAATTTAAAGGATTTGGCATGCCAAGATTTTTCTAATTTCCTTCAAATGCCATGCGGTAAGTTATGTATGTGAATAGCTATAAAATAATCTAATAACTACATGAAAATTAAAAGGGTGACTACTGTGACGAAGATGGTGCATTCTTCCATAAAAAAGAAAATATAAAACCTAAAGTGTTAAATAAATGTGTCAGATTTTAATTTTCTAGTCTTTACTCAAAATTCTCACTACGTTTGTAAAAAATAGTATTAAAAAACTAGTCTAAGGCCGGGACTACACCAAAGCGGAGATGAGCGGGGATGTGGTTGAATAACCAATCAGAAAACCACATCTCTCCGCTTCGGTGGAAATCTGATTGGTTATTCAAACACATCTCTGCTTTGGTGAAGTCCCGGCCTAATCGTACTAAAAGGCGCGAGCTGAGCAAGCGTTGCGAGCACTACATCGAAATATGTGCATTTTAGTACGTTTTGTAGGACACCAAAATGAGGCTCATAAGTGATAAATGATATTTATTTTACAAATAAGTTTTGGCAAACACTTTTTTTTTACTGGAAGGTCGGTATTTCGTACCTGACTACTCTGAGAAGAAACAGCCGAAACAAACTCAGAGGTCACTGTCTCTTTTAAAGTCCAGACATTATATTGTTCAAGTCATACGAGGACCATGTAGGTGTCTGAGATGGTCTTTTGAAGAAAGAACCACACAGATTTGAGTGGAGCTGTCCAGTCAGTGCAAGCATTTGTCAGTTATAAATACTGTACATTTTAATATGAGTGGTTCTCGAAATAAAATATACGTGTCCTCCTTTTTTGTTCGTGGTAAAAAAAACATAACCCTCCTGGCGCAGTCGGGTAAAAAAGAGGAATTTTATATGAAAACATGCTTTTTATACTGTTACTACAACTACAAGAATTACTATAGAAAAAAAAACATGCGATTTCCACCCTTAATTCTCAGTAAATTGCCACCAAAAATGAAAAATAAAAAATTGCTACAAAACATGCTATTCATACATGGGCCATTGTGTAGCGAGCCACTTACCAACTACCGGCATGGCTCCTCCAAGGTCGTTAGTCATTTCCGTTTCAGGCATTTCCGCTATACCTTCCAAAGCGGACGACTTGGTTTCTATAATGAGGGGAACGGAACGTTACCACTAGCGGTTGTAGCTGGACAACAGTGGGTGGTAGTGGTTGATGATGGCTGATAGTGGTTGGCAATGGCCAGTAGTGGTCAACAGTGGTAGTTGGACTACAGTGGTTGACGATGGCTGATAGTGGTTAACAATTGTGTTTGTGGTTAAAAACAGTGGTTTCCGGACTTAATGAAATTCAGTAAAGTCATACCTCTTTTTAAATCCGGAGACACTAAAGACACTAATAATTACAGACCTGTATCCGTGTTGCCCGTTTTTAGCAAGGTTTTTGAAAAGGTAATGCTTGATCAGATGCTTAACCACTTTAACACCAATAAAATTTTACATGATCAACAGTATGGTTTCACCAAGGGACGTTGTACAACTGACGCCGGTGTCACCCTATTGAAGCACATATTTACTGCATGGGAAGAGGCACAAGACGCCATAGGAATATTCTGTGACCTCTCCAAGGCATTTGATTGCGTAAATCACGATACTTTGCTTTTTAAACTTGAGCATTACGGTCTAGGTAAACTTGCAATTAGTTTGTTAAAATCTTATTTGTGTGATAGACAGCAGCAAGTTCAGATAAATGGTGTGAATTCGGAAGGTTTAAAGGTAAAAATGGGGGTTCCGCAAGGCTCAATTTTGGGTCCTTTTCTCTTTCTTGTATATATCAATGATCTACCCTATTTATTCAAAAATCAACCTCACAATAATATGGTGTTATTTGCTGATGACACTTCCCTAATTTTTAAGATAAATAGACGGGCCCAAAATGTAGATAACGTAAATAATGCTTTACGTCAGGTCCACGATTGGTTTACTGCAAACAACTTAGTATTAAACGGAAAAAAGACCAAATGTATAAGATTTGCTTTACCAAATGTTAAAACCACAAATTATGATATAGTATTGAATCAAGAGAAACTTGAATTTGTCGATAAAACAGTTTTCCTGGGGATTACGCTTGATGCACGGCTACAATGGAGTCCCCATTTAACAACTCTTGCGGGGCGGCTAAGTTCAGCAGCATACGCTGTTCGAAAAATCCGTCAATTTACCGATGTAGATACTGCTAGAATTGTCTATTTTAGTTACTTTCCCAGTATCATGTCTTATGGCATTTTATTGTGGGGACGGGCTGCCGACATCGAATCTATTTTCATTCTGCAAAAGAGAGCCATCAGGGCCATATACAATCTCCGTAGACGCGATTCTCTCAGAGAACTGTTTAAGGAAATTAACATTATGACAGTACCTTGTCAATACATCTATGAAAATATAATGTACGTTAGGAAAAATCTGCATCTTTTTAGTAAGAGAGGTGACAGACACAATTATCACACTAGAAATAGGGATCAGTTAGTTCAGCCGGGCTTCAGACTCGCCAAAGTGGACTATTCTTTCATGGGGTACTGTTTAAAGTGCTATAATAAAATACCACAAAATATTCTTGAATTGAATGAGACTAAATTTAAATCATGTATTAAACGCACACTATGTAAGCGGGCTTATTATAAACTAGGCGATTATATAGCTGATAATAATGCTTGGCTCCATGCTGGTCCTGCTCCACCTGACCGTGTAGGATAAAATATTGATAGCGTTTTTTTTAATATTCTTGTTGGAGCTGCTGAAGATTGTACAACTGGATTTGCATTGTATAGACTCAATCTTCCTAGTATTATATAGTTTCATAGCCAGCATTGTGTGAGTACTATGTACCTCGGAGCTATCATTCACTGAGTACCTACGTCTCTTATTGACTTGAATGACCCTGGCGGTTGAGAGTATGTCATGCTCACTCAAATGTCTCGCTGATAGTGGCGCGTGTGTCGGATCATTTAGTTCCCTTCAAAATGGTTGAGCTGAATGGTGCTGATATATGCGTCATGTTCGTGAACGGGCGCTGTCAGTTGGGACTGGTCATCCCTTAGCTGCCACGGTCCATTTTAATTATTGATAACTTTATTTTTGAATTGTCTTTTTTATATTTTCTATGGACACTAATAACTTGCCACATCGTTCTCACATAATGTACCATCTGATGATGAATGATGTAACAAAAGATCTGTAATAATTTTGGCGATTGAAAAAGAGTGTCCATGGAGTTTCTTGCTCATTCTTCTCCATAGAGATCTACTCCTTGGAATGAGCACCTACGGTACTTTCACAGTTTTTATGTCTTGTGACTGGGACTGTAGCACCATAACTTTTTAATGTCTAATTACATTTTTATTTGTCTATGACAATTCATAAGTGCCTGTAACTGGCCTACATGAAATAAATGCTTTGATTTTGATTTTGATTTTGATTTTGAATGGCCAGTAGTGGTCAATAGTGGATGTAGTTGGACTACAGAGGTTGATGATGGCGGATAGTGGTTGACAATGGCCAGTAGTTGGCAATGGTTGTAGTTGGACTACAGTGGTTGATGATGGCTGATAGTGGTTGACAATGGCCAGTAGTGGTCAATAGTGGTTGTAGTTTGACTACAGTGGTTGATAATGACTGATAGTGGTTGGCAATGGCCAGCAGTGGTCAATAGTGGTTGTGGTTGGACCACAGTTGTTGATGATGGCTAATAGTGGTTGGCAATGGCCAGTAGTGGTCAATAGTGGTTGTAGTTGGACTATAGTGATTGATGATGGCTGATAGAAGTTGGCAATGGCCAGTAGTGGTTGTAGTTGGACTACCATTGGTTGGTATGGGGTAGTAGTGGTTGATGATGGCTGATCGTGGTTGGCAATGGCCAGTAGTGCTTTTAGCTGGATTACAGTGGCGGTTAATGGCTATTGGTAGCTGATGATGGCCAGCAGTGGCTGACAATGGTCAATAGTGGCTGTCATTTGCCTTTATTGACAACCAGCTTCTAGTAGCTGATGGCCAGTAGTGGCCAGCGTTGTTTATATTGGCTTTCTTCGGCCTCAGGGGGTATCGCTGACTTCTAGTGGCCTATACTAGCTCGCAATGGCCTATCTATAGTGACTCACAATGGCCAATACTGGCCGACCAAACATAACCATGAAATTTTTCTTATACTTTTTTAAGTTAACTTACCAACCATAACTTCAACATTTCGATGATTTCGGCTGGCCGGCAATAGCCACTACTGACTGCCAATGGCCTATAATGGCTCGTAATGAGCCAAGAGGCCAATGGCCTACTGACTCACAATGGCCACTTTTGGTTATAAATGGCTCCTACCGACTCACATTGGACAATGCTGACCGATGAACCATGGGCAAATTTTAACAATAGACAGTGCTTCTTTTGGCTATCGACTCAAAATGGCCAATACTGGCCGACCAATATGGGCCACGATTTCAATTTTGGCAATAGGCCCCCCTACTGATTCGCAGTGGCCTATACTGACCCACCAACATTGTTCCGTAACCTGTCTAACTTCCGACTCACATTGGCCAATACTGGGCGACCAGCAAAGGCCACTATTTAAATAGTCAATTTTGGCTATCAAATAGCCCTGTCTTGGTGTCCAGGGCGTCACAATAGCCACTACTGACTGCCAATGGCCTATACAGGCCATAAAATGACTCGCAATGGCCAATACTGGCACCAACATAGGCCATTAACCTTTCTAACTTATTTTTTCAAGTTAACTTACCGACAGCCGTCATAGCACCTCCCAGATCGTTATTAATTTCAGCTTCAGGCACTTCAGCGATGCCTTCAAGCTGTGTCTTGGTTTCCAAGGGATCGATAACTTCGGAGTATGCGGCGGTAGCGTTCATGTCTTCCACGTAGGATTCGGGGAACCAGCCTGATTGTCCTGGGAAAGGAGAAAACATTATTTTTATAAAAATAACTTTTGGTTGTAGTAGACGCCAACGGCGACGGACGTCGGCAGACGATCTCCGGCCTCCGTAGACGCGGGCATGCGGGCGGCAAGTAATGGGCAACTCCCTGTCCAACCATGAACCATGCCCGGATCGACGGCGCGTTGTGTTCCACGCGCGCCTCATAGAGTGTCAGCATGATGACGGGGCCCCCTTTTATAGGGCCAAAGCCTGCCGGGGTCGCGGGTCTTATCAAATTACCGTGACCCTGGAACGTAAAGGCCTATTGAAGGACACTGTGGATTTTAGTCAGTACAAGTCTGACAGTCCCTCCCGCTCTGTCCTGGGCGAGAGGACTCATTTGATGATTTTAAAACGCAAAAAAAGAGGAAGGTTTATAAAATATGTATGTAACATGCATATTATATTAGAGATTGTACTCGTGCGGAGTCGGGGCGGGTCGCTAGTACATTTACATTAGTTTTCAATACGACCTAAATTCATAATGATTTTCTTGCATACCTCGAGCAGTGCCCCATCTCCAGCCGGGCTCGGCATCGCCTCGAGGTGGTTGTGCATCGCTTACCTGCAAATAACATGTACATATTTTAAAATGGGGGCCTTTCATCCTGCCCTCATCTCATTTTACTGGTGGTCTTTGCAACACGTTTTCTTCTTCCATTCTCCCCTATCAGACGTCACAGTATCATTTACTACTTTTTCTTTCATATCATTCCTTAGACAATCCATCCAATCTTTCTTTGGCCTTCCTCTTCCTCTCCATCCATCAACACTGATCACTCTCTTAGTCACGTGAGTGTCATCCCTCCTCATCACATGTCCATACCAAGATAGACGATTCCCTTTCATTTTTTCTGTAACAGGCGCCACTTTCAAACTTCCCCTTATAAACTCATTCCTTACTTGACAGGCCTGTTGGTCTAGTGGTTAGTGACCCTGACTGCTATGCCGGAGCTCGTGGGTTCGATTCCCACCCAGGACAAATGTTTGTGTGATGAGCACGATCATTTGTTCTGTGTCTGGGCGTAATTTATCTATAATATTTATGTATTTAGAAATATATAAGTATGTTTATCAGCTGTCTAGTACCCATAACACAAGCTCTGCTTAGCTTGGGACTAGATGGCGTTGTGTGATAGTTGTGAATGTATTATTTTAATTAAATAAGATAAATGAATGCTCACCAGATCTCCGGGTTGTAGACTCAGTTCATCAGCAGTGCGTGCTGTGAACTCGTACACACAGCGCCATCGTGGAGCGGACGCGGTCGTCACTACCTCTGTCGCTATGGAAGATAATATACATTTAGATGATTTCAAATAATGAGAGCAGTGGTAGCCCAGTGGTTTCGGCCCCGACTTACGAGTTAAGGTCGTGGGTTCGAACCCAGCCAGGCTCATTACTTTGCGTAATTTATTTCATCACCACTGCTCTCAAAACGGTGAAGGAATACATCGTGAGGAAACCGGCGTGTCGTAGAACTAAAAAATTCGAAGACATGTGACATCTACCAATCCGCACTGGGCCCGCGTGGTGGATGACGGCCCACTCCCTCTCACAGAGAGGAGGCCTGTGTCCCAGTTGTGGGAACATTATAGGCTGATGATGAAGATGATTTCTGACGAAAGAAGAATTCATCTGCGAGTGGTACTTGAACCCGCGTCTGCACGATAAATACTTCAGACGTCTTACCAATTGGAGTACCGCAACTCACACTCAGAAGCTGAATCTTATATTGAACGTTTTACGGTAACGTCTTTTCTCAAAAATCATCTTTATGCGCGTCGCATGTGTTAATGCGTTTAAAAATAATTAATACACATTGAAGTTTTCAATCTATACTAACACTATAAAAAAGTTTAATGTTTGTTTATTTGTTTGGTTGAACGCGCTAATGTCAGGAACTGTTGGTTCGATATAAACAATATTTTTGCGTTGGATAACCTATGTATGGAGGAAGGCTATCCTACTTTTCTACTAATATTATAAACGTGAAAGTTTGTTTGGATATATGGATGTTTGTCACTGTACATGTCTCGTCATTTTGTATCGCGTTAGATTGAATTATCAAACTGTGACCATACAGATTGTACCTGTTCGAAATCAGTGAATGTAATAGTTTTAAAACCTGTGGAAATATAATAAAACAATCTTGTAGTGGTGAAAATTGACTTTTAATTATTAATTGCTGCGAGTTAGTCCACTCCGTCCTCAACAATTACTCTTTCACGCAAAAACCACTGAATAGATTTGGGTACAGTTTGGTACAGTCAGCATCAAAAGTTGCTGACCACATTCAGATTTTTAAAATCGCCGTACACCATAATAATCCGAAATAATACGGTGTACAGCCATTTTGAAAATCTGAATGTGGTCAGCAACTTTCGATGCTGACTGTACACAAATAGTTTTCTTTTAGGCGCAAAAAGTCCAATTCGCAAATTTGCAACCTAGTCGCAGAAAGACAAGTTCTCAAAATAGCAAATTCTCTAAACGCCTAATTCTCAAGTAGTATAGATTAACTTTTTGGGACCGTAAGGCTAGAATGGAGACAACGCACCGGCAAGCGCAGCGTAGGACGTCCACCCACTAGGTGGGCAGACGATCTTATGAAGGCCACAGGATCACGCTGGATGCAAGCCGCGACAACCGGTACTATTGGAAGTCTATAGCGGAGGCCTATGTTCAGCAGTGGACGTCTTACGACTGATACTTATGAAAAAGTGTTTTTTTTTTGCAAAACTCAATTTTCAAGTGACAGTTGAGAGATGGAGGTCATTGACTTGTTCACCGTTATCGTGGTTGCATATTACTGATATGATAATGACTTGACTATACATATAAACTAGCAGGCCGTCCAGGCTTTGCACGGGTGGCCTATGTTACTCATGGTGTATGAAGTTAGAAAGATATCTATAAAAAAATTTCACCATTAGAAAAAAATATTGAAATCGGCACAGTAGTTTTTGAGTTCTTTCTTAACAAACATACACACAAAAATACAAATCTTTCCTCTTTATATTATTAGTGTAGATAGACTATCTTCGTACCAAAAATCAGGAACGCAGTCACACAAAACACATCCATATTGCACTATAAATAAAGTCTTTTTTCACACAAAAACATTAAATAACTTAAATAATTTGTTCACTTTACTAAATCACGTTTGTAGTTAAGTTGTTTAAGACTTTGTGTATGTAATGGCTATACGATTTTAACAGTTGTCGTTGATAACGGAACAATAGCAGTTTTAAAGCAAAAAAAAAAGAGTTTCTCAAACTTTGCGAGTCGAATAGTCACAACGGTAAGTTATAGTGAACTATAGATTTTTTAACCGACTTCAAAATAAGGAGTAGTTTAAAAAAATGTTTATTACGTCATAACCATAGGTCGGAATCAGGTAGGGTTATCCATGTACTTACACAGCGAAAGAGTAAAGTGGATAAGCCCGAAATCCCGGAATTACTTTTAAAGAGCAGAAAAATCACAATTTACATAACTAATCTATCTCTGATGTTTCTTTTTATTATTATTTATTTGTAATACTGTTTTCCACACGTGATTGTCTATTAAAAATCCCAGGAAGATCCATATTAATATTAACATTTCAATGCAAGTACTAAATTAACTACCTAATAACCTATGCTCATAACTTAGGACTGCGTTCGATATATCAGGCCCTATAGCCAAATGGCAAGCGACAATCTCTAACGTTCAGCAGTCGCTAATACATTTTCAACTTTATACCCCATTGCATAAAGTTGAAAATCTATCAAAGATTACAGATCGTTTTCGTTTGTTTCGTTTGCTATCGCTCAGCAGTCTTTACTAGATTTTTAACTTTATGCAATAGGGTATAAAGTTGAAAATGTATCAGCGACTGCTGAACGTTAACGATTGTCGCTTGCCGTTTGGCTACAGGCTCTGTTAAGTATATCTGTTCTAAAAAAATCTTCCAGTTTGGTTCAGTAGTTTTTATTTGATGAGTATTTTTTGCTTATTGTGAACTTGGAAAATGTTATTATGATTACTATTTGACATGAATTTGGGTTGAATATTTTAAATAAAAGGGTAAATTAAAAAAAAAAGGAAATTAAATAACAAAGCCACCGACTTCCGAAAGATAAGTAATTTTACACCTTTTTTGCGGTGGTTTTTGAAGGCGGTTACGTTTTTTAGGGTTCCGTACGTCCGAATATAAAAACGGAACCCTTATAGGATCACTCGTGTGTCCGTCTGTCTGTCGCTTACAGTCATCTCCGAATCTACTAGACCGATTAAGTTGTTTGGTACATATATCAATTCCTGTGACCCAAGCACAGAGGTGAATAGATGTAATCTGTATATGGGAGGTAATTTTTGGGGGGAAGGGGAAAATTAAAAAAATATTTGAAAACTGCATCGTGTGACAAATCAAATGAAAGGTCGTGTTGAGAAGATCGTAAATGTATTTTTTTGTAATTTTAAAATAAAAAGTTTCCAAGTTATTCAAGAAAATAGACGAAAATTGACCATTCCCCCCCCCCTTATCACCAAAACTACTGAAATTAAAATTTTGAAAAAAATTCAGAAATTAGTTTTCTACTTTTAGATTATAGGAAAACCTATAAGAATTCCATGATATTAAAATAACGTGGTAATCATCATCACTCAATATTGTGCGTACCAATATTCAATTATTCGTGTCAGATTTAAAAAAACGTGATAGAAAACATCGTACGGAACCCTCTTCACGCGAGTCCAACTCGCACTTGGCCGGGTTTTTTTTTGTTGATTATTTTGTTTTGGTCGACTATCTGGTAAATTTTCTGTGGAAAACTCTGGGCGTAACGATTAGACGCGTTTAGCATTTGAGATACTAGCTGTTGCCAGCGGCTTCACCCACTACAACTCGAAAATTATCCCACGGGAACATGAAATCGGGATAAAAACTATCCTATGTGTTAATCCAGGTTATAAACTATCTGTGTAACAAATATTATCCAAATCCGTTCAGTAGTTTTTGCGTGAAAGAGTAACAAACATCCATCCATCCATCCAAACTTTCATGTTTCTTTTTACGAGTAGTAGGAAGTAAGATAACAAAGGGAAGAGTAGAAGTTTATTATCCTTTGCCCAGCAGTGGGTCATTATAGGTTAAAAAAAAACTCACCAGTGGTGGCGGGTGCATCTCCCCATGCGGTTTCGTCAGCAGGCGCGGAGCCCCACGCGTCCTCAGACACTTCTGGCGGACCCCACTCCGCTTCTACAACAAAAGTATGATAAAAGTTGCCGGCAACTAACGAGAATTTTCAACTAAAATATTCGATTTTGCTTTCCTATCTCACCAGTTAGGCTAAACCATGCTGTAGTTCACTGTTGCGGGCCACAGTTGCCGGCAACTAACGAGGATTTTTAAGTAAAACACTTAATTTTGGTTTTGTATCTCACTACTGAAGCTTGAACCATGCTGTAGTGTGAAGTTGCCGGCAACTAACGACAAATTTCAACTAAAACATTCAATTTTGTTTGTCTCTCTCACTACCTTGGTTAACCTTGCTTTAGTCCACTGCTGTGGGCAACAGTTGCCGGCAACTTCACTTCAAAATCTCACCTGCTTTACTCCAGGCGCTCTCAGCGGGTGCAGAGCTCCTACTGAGGTACTCTTCTCGTCTTGTCTCGTACAGCTTCCAGACACGAGAGCACTTCTCTCCGAGTTCCGTAACAGTGTTGCTTAGTTCCGAGAGTTGAGATTTGTTCGTCTCTAAGTCTTGCTTCTTGCTCTCGACTAGGGCTTTGGCGGCTTCCACCTGTCAAGCGATAATAGAACTAAAAGGTGTCACACTTAAAGGTTTTTTTGGTGTAAAAATCAACCTGGAAAGAACTGGGGGAGGCCTTTGTTAACAAGTGGGTCAGGACAGGTCTTTTTACGTGGTAAAATCATCAAATGAGTCCTAACCCAGAGCAGGGCGGGAGGGACTGTCAGACTTGTACTGACTAAAATTCACGGTGATCCTTCAATAGCCCTTTATGTTCCAGGGTCACGGGTGATGAGATTATGACGATGAGACAGTCCCGCGACACGTTCCACTGTCGGTAGACATTTTAACTTGTCATTAAACATAATTTTCACTTTGTCATATGATCATTTTGTCGCTTGATCTTTGTAACAAATATGGACTGGCCTGTTGGTCCAGTGGTTAGTGACCCTGACTGCTATGCCGGAGGTCGTGGGTTCGATTCCCACCCAGGACAAATGTTTGTGTGATGAGCACGATCATTTGTTCTGTGTCTGGGTGTAATTAATCTATAATATGTATGTGTTTAGAAATATATAAGTATGTTTATCAGTTGTCTAGTACCCATAACACAAGCTCTGCTTAGCTTGAGACTAGATGGCGTTGTGTGATAGTTGCAAGATATTATTATATTATACTATTATATTATATTTGTTTTCACACTAGCATTTAAAAAAAAAATATCGTGGTAAAATCATCAAGACTCCTCCCACCCAAGGCTGGTCGGACTTGTACTGTGTTCTGAGTGAGTCCCGCGACCAACACTTAGACGAATGTTACCCTGTTTCAGATATTACATTATTACTTCGAAGGAATTATTCCCGTTGAATCCCATTTTTGGATCCCATTTTTTAGGTATTCCCGATGAATCCCATTTTTAATTCCCGTTGAATCCCACGTTATGACAACATGTGTACATAATATCAGAAGAAAAGTGTTACCTTGATTTTATAAACTTATTCTCTGTTACTAATTTATGAATTTACTAAAATAAGTTCTAAAAACAAGGACAATTATGTCGTTGAAAGTACTCGCATTCAGATTTTTTAAAATAATTATGTGGGATCCAACGGGAATAGTTTTTGGGATTCAACGGGAGTAAAGCGTTTTTCTTTTGGGATTCAACGGGAATACATTTTAATTTTTTGCGGGATCCAACGGGAAAAATATTCAAGTGGGATTCAAAAGTGGGATCCAACGGGAATAATTCCTTCGAAGCCTATTTAGATAAACAAATAAATGTTTATTTCACAACTTACAATAATTTACATTAATCTTTGGAATCTACTTTCAAACAAATAATTTTAAAAAGACATACCTTATCTCGTAGTTGTTTGAGAGTGATCTCCATCATGTTCAGTTTCCCGTCTTCGCCTGCGCCTTCAGAAGCTTTAGCCTGGACAAATACAAAGAAAATTAATATTTATCGAAGCAAACATAACTTCAGCCTATAAAGTTCCCACTGATGGGACACAGAACTTGTACACTAGCGAGTAAAATTATGGAATCAGTTACTTAGAATTGATCTTGAGTATTTGATAATTAGTTAAGAATGATAAAAATGGTAACATTTTAAAGGTTTAACTGTTAACTTTAAATTGACAGGCCTGTTTGTCTAGTGGTTAGTGACCCTGACTGCAATGCCGGAGGTCGTGGGTTCGATTCCCACCCAGGACAAATGTTTGTGTGATGAGCACGATCATTTGTACTGTGTCTGGGTGTAATTTATCTATAATATGTATGTATTTAGAAATATATAAGTATGTTTATCAGTTGTCTAGTACCCATAACAAAAGCTCTGCTTAGCTTGGGGCTAGATGGCGTTGTGTGATAGTCGTGGAATATTATTATCATTATATTATTATTGATGCCAAATTCATTCAAATCACGCCATTATTTAACGAGCTATCCCAAATCAATTACAAATGATTCCATACATTTGCTCGCTAGTGTATTTATGAAGAATGCAATGTAATTTGTTCAGTTAAAAATCAGCAGGTTCGATACCTAGGTCAGGATTATGGAAATTTCTAAAATCCAATGATGCTGTTTTAGTTTCCGCCAAAATCGGCCTTGAGACTATTTTCAGTATTTTTCTCTTTTTTGGCATCCAATTGAAAAATTCACCCTGTATACTCGAACATAAAGTTGAAAATCTAATACACTACTGAGGTTGCTTCGAAAAACTATTTGAAAAAAAGGGAACCGACTTCAAAACCAAACACAAAAAAAAACTGTAAAATAACTTTTGTTTCGGAAGTCAGTTCCCTTTTTTTCAAAGTTTTTTATTTTTCCCTTTTCAATTTAGATATTCAACAAAAATCTTCATATAATCGGCGTCTTTGAAAATCTATAATCCTTGTAAGCAACAAAAAACTTTTTTTAAAAAAAGGGAACCGACTTCAAAACCAAACACAAAAAAACTATAAAATAACTTTTCTTTCGGAAGTCGGTGGCTATGTTTTTTTTTTTTTCATTGAGATATGGCCACCGACTTCCGAAAGAAAAGTTATTTTATAGTTTTTTTGTGTTTGGTTTTGAAGTCAGTTCCCTTTTTTTTTAAAAAGTTTTAATTTTTCCCTTTTTAGTTGAGATATTCCTCAAAAAAAATCTTCTTTTTAAATCTACAATCCTTAAGCAACAAAAACGGATCTATGCGAGCAACTTCACGAGATATCCATTATTGTTATATACTAAAACCTTCCCCAGAATGTAACAAACACTTTTCTGAAAATTGCATCAAAATCGGTTCAGCCAAACGCGAGATAATCGCGGACAAACATGCAATCGTCCCTGAAAATTTACGATCCCAGTAAGGAAAACGGATCCACGCGGGCAACTTCACGGGATATCTATTAGTGTTATATACTAAAACCTTCTCCAGAATGTTATGAACACTTTTCTGAAAACTGCATCAACATCTGTTCAGCCAAACGCGAGATAATCGCGGACAAACATACATACATACATACAGGTCGAACTGAGAACCTACTTTTTTTTTTGAAGTCGTTTAAAAACGGATCTATGCGGGCAACTTCACGGGATATCTATTAGTGTTATATAACAAAACCTTCTCCAGAATGTAATGAACACTTTCCTAAAAACCGCATCAAAATCCGTTCAGCCAAACGCGAGATAATCGCGGACAAACATACATACAGGTCGAACTGAGAACCTAAATTTTTTTTAAAGTCGGTTTAAAAAAAAATCAAATAAGATACCTTCGCATCCAACTCCGCCTTCTCCTTATTCAAAGATATTTGTTTAGCGTTGAGCTCCTTCACTCTCGCTTTCAGTTGCTGCATTTCAGCCATACTAGCGTCACGGTCGGATCTGAAACAAATATTAAGTCAAAGTCAAGTCAAATCATTTATTTCAAATAGGCCATCAAAGAGGCACTTTTAAACGTCGAATATTAAAATTAAGGAAATAGGATGGGATGGGATTGATTCTACACCCATTCGCAAAGGTAGGTTGTATGAAGAAGAATGGGCAAGAAACTCCATACTTACTCTTTTAAAAAAAATGTTTTACAATATTTTTTAACAGCGTTTGAAATAATTAATGTCAAAGCAAGAGATTAAGATTTTAAAGGTATGGTTCATCGTGGCTAAATAATTACAGCCGCACAGGCCGATCTTCCGGGTTAAGCCGCGCTTGCCGAGGTTGGTCTGTGGATGGGTGACCATCTGTCATAACGAGTTTCCTCCACGCCTCGGAAAACACTTAGGGAGCTTAACTATGACGCGATGCAACGCGTTTCGATCGATTCTAACAACAAGTGAAAATCAACATTACCACTAATACGTGTACATAATCTAAATATAACTTAAAGGTGACTGACTGACATAGTGATCTATCAACGCACAGCCCAAACCACTGGACGGATCGGGCTGAAATTTGGCATGCAGGTAGATGTTATGACGTAGGCATCCGCTAAGAAAGGATTTTGATCGATTCTACCCCCAAGGGGATAAAATAGGGGATGAAAGTTTGTATGAAACTTTGTCAATTTCATAAAAAATACATTGTTAAGTTCCGACATCCACGCGAATGAAGTCGCGGGCACAGCTAGTTATGACATAAAACACGTTGATATCTACCGGTAGATGAAACACAAAACACGATCGCCACGACGACGTCAAGGCAATCGAATTGCATCATTATTTCTTTGGTAAGGTTGATTTTCACTTGTAGTTGGAATTGGTTGAATCGCGTCGTATTGAGTCATGCGTAAAGTCCCTTATAGTCGTTGGTCTCGGCTGTCATTTGTAGATCTTTGACAGTCGTTACTGTTAGTCAGAAGCTCTAAAGTCTGACAACCAGTCTTACCATGGGGTATCGTATTACCCAGTTACTGTGTTGTGGAGGTCCGATAGTCAGTCGCTCCATGTAACATACTGATATTCAGCTGCATCTGGTTCGACTGGAAGCAGACCACAATATAGTTGGGAAAAGGTAGGCAGATGATGAAAGATATGGGTCGTTAGCCTATTCTGACCCACTGGTGGACGAATATCGCCCTTTTAGTTTACTCAATGTCCAGATTCCGTGTTCGAAATGTTTTTAGTAAAGCCACTTTATTTTTGACAGGCCTGTTCGTCTTGTGGTTAGTGACCCTGACTGCTATGCCGAGGTCGTGGGTTCGATTTCCACCCAGGACAAATCATTTGTTCTGCGTCTGGTTGTAATTTATCTATAATATTTATGTATTTAGAAATATATAAGTATGTTTATCAGTTGTCTAGTACCCATAACACAAGCTCTGCTTAGCTTGGGACTAGATGGCGTTGTGTGATAGTTGTGGAATATTATTATTATTCTGTGAAGTACTGACATACTTATAGTAAACTGCAGGCTTTAATCAATCAATTATTTATGGTAAAAATATGCAAACGATTAGTAGTTATTAAGAAAAAGATGAAAAAAAAATTACAATTAGTGTTAATTCATTTCAAGTTGTAATTTCAATTATTTCGTTTTTACTGCGAAGTGATTAAATATTTTTTTAATAAGAACAATATGATGTGAAGATGTAGTGCGCTGCGAGTGGCGTCAATCAAGGCGATTGTTGGTTATTTTTTTTTTACCCTTTTTATTTTCAATATTTAACCCGAATTCTTACTGAAAATGCTCATAAAATAAAAACTACTAAGCCGAACTGAGACTATATGGAACCAAATGGCAGGTATAGTATACTGTATTGAATAAAAAAAAATATCATACTAATCATACCAAAGAAATCGGAGTAAGCGACTTAAATACAAAAAAAAAAAAACCGGCCAAGTGCGTGTCGGGCCACGCACAGTGTAGGGTTCCGTAGTTGCCCATCAAAATACTTATGCGAACTAATTGAACTGATTCGCTGAATTTAATTTTAAAAAGAAGAATTTTCAAAATCGGTCCAGGCGTCTTTGAGAAATCGGGGAAAAGACATAAAAAAAAATTACGACGAATTGAGAACCTCCTCCTTTTTTTGAAGTTAGTTAAAAATAGTTGACAATAAAAAAAACTTGAGAGGTGTCAAGGGACACCCGGATGGAACGAAGTTACTGTATACACTCAACAAAAATAATCGTCGCGACTCCACTCCAGTCCAGTCCGGTCCGGTCCGGTCCAGTCCAGTCCGGTCCGGTCCGGTCCGGTCCGGTCTGGTCCGGTCCAGTCCAGTCCGGTCCGGTCCGGTCCGGTCCGGTCCGGTCCGGTCCGGTCCGGTCCAGTCCAGTCCAGTCCAGTCTATTCTATTCCATGGTAATAAACACATTACCCTCCTTTGCGTCGCGCAGTCGGATAAAAGTGTCGTGACAACTTTTCGTAAGAATTTTTTCCGTCCAGCCCCCTTTCACAACGCGCGATAAGGAACTTCGTTCCAATAAAAACCTACCTATCCCCAAAACATACCCACCTATTATACCTGTAAAAATAAAGTTTACCAACTTACATTTGCAGTTGAAGAACATGTTCTGAGATACATTTTGTTTAGGAAAATATGCTATCCAAGTACGTTTTATAAGTTGGTCGACTATTACTCGTAAACTTGTAAAGCCTACTTAGTCATGATAATTTTCCTTCAAACTTCGTTATATATACTACTATTGTGAATTTTTTCACACCCCCAAACATAACCGTTTAGCTGGTAGAGGGGGGGGGACACTCGAGTCGAGCAAAAATTAGCACTTTAAAGCTTAATATTTCACAAACGAATCTTTTTATCAAAAAATTGTTAATGGAAACTATCAATATTTTTTAAAGACCTATTTAATGATACCCCACACTAAGGGGTACGCGAGAAATAAAAAAAACATCCCCACTTTACGTGTACAGGAGGTACCCTAAAAAAAAATATTTTACGAGATTTTATATTACCACTTTTTCGGCACAACAAATCCGTATATTTAAACCAAATTACAGCTTTCTAGTACTGGGCGTCTCTGAGCTAAACTGCGGACAGACGGACGGACGGACGGACGGACGGACGGACGGACATGGCGAAACTATAAGGGTTCCTTGTTGACTACGGAACCCTAAAAACGGAATCGCGTTTCAACATTTCATTAGAGACAATAGCATCTGTAAAACTGCTTATTTCAATCTTAATCTCTTCCCAGGGTCGCGGGACGTCTGAGAAGGGAAGCCGAGACCCCGAAACGTAAAGGTCTATCGAAAAATTTTAGTCAGTACGAGTCTGACAGTCCCTCCCGCTCTGCCCTGGGTGGGAGGACACATTTGATGATTTTACCACAATAAAAAAATACAAAAAAATATAGTCGGCCACATACCTCATCCCATCGATGGTACACACATACCTCATCCCATCGATGGTACACTTAGCAGCAGCCACGCTAGTCCTGGTTTCCCGGATATCCTTGGCGAGGTTGCTGGCCCGCAGCACCACGGAGCTGAGCTCGGCAGTCAGGTTCTGACTCTTGGATTTGAGGGAGAACACCTTGGTCTGTTCCTCTGTGCGCATGGCTTCTAGCTCGCGAATCCTGGTTAGAGAAGTCTTATTATAAAAAAATAAATGCAAAGCCCTGGTTTAGACCTGAACTATCAAGTCTAGGCTTATGTGCAGAACCATGGTTTAAAATTATCCATCATGTTCTTCGGTAAAAATAGTAGAAATACAACACCACAATGAATAAGATGCTGTGAAAAACTGACACACTATTGACAGCTACGGCTTAGACCATCGCTAACCTAGGGGGCGGCTTGGTTTAGTGTTAGACCATGGTTTAAGAGCGCTTATTTTGAAAGTAGGCAACGTCGCAAATGGCTGTCAAATATTTACAAGATTTAATTAATTTTACCTGTATGAAAATAAGAAATATGGCTCTGTAGTGCACTAAAAATTTATTAGGGAATACAATAATTAATATCGTCACACCGAACATAGTTTTAGACGTAAAAAAAGCATTTGGAAACATTCCAAATGTCTTTTATACACCTGAAACGGTTACAACATCAAATTCAGTGTTTTAATTGCATTCATATATCAGTTTGCTAGTGCACTACAGAGCCATATTTCTTATTTCCATACAGTAACATAGCCAAATTAATTAAAACTTGTAAATATTTGACAGCTATTAGCGACGTTGCCAACTTCCTGGTTATGCGCCCTTAACGCAAAATCACGTTTTGTAATAACGTTTTTGTGTCATAGCTTTACGAGATTTAGGCCTCGTTTTTTAGTTAAACCTCTTTTTTGTAAAACGGAAATAGTTTTATAGCCTTGTCGGGGTCTGTATTTCCCGACAGCTATAACCTTGTGGTCTTCAAGTCAAGAGTGAACAGGTTACTTCTAGGCAAGCGTGCTTCATCATCGACCACATCTTCACTTACCATCAGGAGACATACTGGTGAAACACGAACATATCGATAAATAATTAAAAAAAAACTTATGGACAAGATTTTTTAAAACCTTCGGCGTTTAATACAATGTTCATTCATCAAAAAATATAAAACATATTGCCCTAGAGATTAGGCACACAAAAGTATTTGGAAGGCCAGTGTGTGTATATTTATAATACACACTCTGAAAAACCTGAAAAAAAAAGGTAATTGGAAGATGGAAGCTTAAAATATATATTAATACAATAAATAAAAAAAACAAAAAAAGTGTGAACAACAAACAAACAAAATTTGAGAAATCATGCTAGGCGCCGAAAATATTAAAAGGATTGTAGCGGCTGCCTTTTCAAAAAATAGGTATTTAGAAAAACTCGTGCTGTCCCTCTCGCGCGTTGAAAAAACCCCCGATCGTGCGATAGAGAGCGTTGCAGCTCGCGACTGACTGTGAGTATTTTTTATATGAAATTTGTCTCTTGGGAGAAAACGTTTTTCACATACTAAATCACGTCCAATCTCTTAGATTCTATCGTCAATCGTTTTAGCATATTAAATTCTAGGTTTGTAGGTTTTGCTTTTTTTCTAAAACTTCTTTGTTTTTAAAATACAAAGGTTTTACTTCAATGAAGATTTTGCCATAAAAAAATTGTAACTTTTAGGCGCCTGTTACTTTCAAACTGTTATAAATTTTGAAAAAAATAAAACCTATAAACCTTGTTTTTTACAGTGTCAGAATACAGCAATCAGTCAAATATTTTAATTTCACATTTATAGCCATAACCTTATAAAAACTTCGATAGACTGCTCAGTTAGAGTTGACCGCTTGCATGGAGTAGAATAGAATAGAACCGACAAGAAATAAAAAAAGCCTTCAAAAACTACCACAAAAAGTGTAAAACACGTATTTAAAAATGCTATTTTTGGACTAAAAAAAAAATATCATTTTTAATTACGACCGGCTTCTTTGAATACCTCATATCTACTTATTTAGTAATTGGTATCACTTTTACCCAAAAAATTAGTTTTGAGAGACAGACAACGAATTGATTTTATAAGGATTTCAATTTTTCCTTTAAAATTCTTACTAATAATGAAATAATTTGTTAATCACATTTTATTTTCAACTTCAACTTGACAAACATATTTTTTTTCACATTAACAGGTCCCAATCATTAACAACAATAATTATTTTCAACTCTAATCCGCAATAAATTCCTGTAACACTAATTTCGTGACAATAATATTCATTAATCACTTGAACATCTCTGTATTACTTAATTACTTTCATCCTAATTACAGTACAGGTAATTAAAGGTACAACTGATTAGTGATTTTTATATAAATAGTTAAGTATTTTGAAATTCCAATCAGTATTCACTTGGCTTTTGCACAAGTACCACCTTGTGCAAAGCTAAAAGTTAGTGATATATTGTAAAAAAATGTTTAAATAGTGATTATTTCTGAAGTGATGTTTTAATTGAAAAAGTATTTTTAATTGTGATTTGTAAGATGAATTCTGACCAAAAATTATATTTAAAGGCGTTTCTTTATTTAACTACTTGTGATCAATAGTGATATGTCACTCAGTAGTAGTGATCACTCACTCAGTAGACATGTTTGTAATTCTGTCACTGGGTGCAGTGATAACAGATGCTGAGTAACCATAATCATCTCAAAATCCGTCACTTTAATAGCAGCACTATCTTCAAGTGTGTCCTCAGTAGCAGTGATCACTCACTCAGTAGACATGTTTGTAATTCTGTCACTGGGTGCAGTGATAACAGATGCTGAGTAACTATAATCATCTCAAAATCTGTCACTTTAATAGTAGGACTATCTTCAAGTGTGTTCTCAGTAGCAGTGATCACTCACTCAGTAGACATGTTTTTCATTCTGTCACTGGGTGGAATGTTAACTGTTGCTGAGTAACCATAATCATCTCAAAATCTGTCACTTTAATAGCAGCACTATCTTCAAGTGTGTCCTCAGTAGCAGTGATCACTCACTCAGTAGACATGTTTGTAATTCTGTCACTGGGTGCAGTGATAACTGTTGCTGAGTACCCATAATCATCTCAAAATCTGTCACTTTAATAGCAGCACTATCATCAAGTGTGTCCTCAGTAGCAGTGATCACTCACTCAGTGGACATGTTTGTAATTCTGTCACTGGGTGCAGTAACTGTTGCTGAGTAACCATAATCATCTCAAAATCTGTCACTTTAATAGCAGCACTATCTTCAAGTGTGTCATCAGTAGCAGTGATCACTCACTCAGTAGACATGTTTATAATTCTGTCACTGGGTGCAGTGATAACTGTTGCTGAGTAACTATAATCATCTCAAAATCTGTCACTTTAATAGCAGCACTATCTTCAAGTGTGTCCTCAGTAGCAGTGATCACTCACTCAGTAGACATGTTTGTAATTCTGTCACTGGGTGTAGTGATAACTGTTGCTGAGTAACCATAATCATCTCAAAATCTGTCACTTTAATAGCAGCACTATCTTCAAGTGTGTCCTCAGTAGCAGTGATCACTCACTCAGTAGACATGTTTGTAATTCTGTCACTGGGTGTAGTGATAACTTCTGCTGAAAGGCACCTATCTTCCTTTTAACAGATCTTAACAAGCTCTTCTGTATTTTTGGTTCTGTTGTCACTTTGAGACAGTTGTCACTCACTTAGTAGACATGTTTTTCATTCTTTATTCAATATTAAAAGTAAAATTAGTGACAAAGTGTCGTGATAACGAAAAAATTGATAATGATATTGACATTGTAGAATACAATCCGACCAAACTATTGTGTTTTCAAGTCTTATTCATTTTCCTACTTTAAAAGTAATATGTCTCTTTAGTAGTAGTTGTCACTCACTCAGTAGACGTGTCAAACATTCTGTCACTGGGTGTAGTGATGATTGCCACTGAGTGATACTTTTCATAATCAATATAATATGTGTGTGCTAATGTTATCATCGTCACTACGCAGTAGTTGTCACTCACTCAGTAGACATGTCAAACATTCTGTCACTGGGAGCAGTGATGATTGCCACTAAGTGATACTTTTCATCGTCTAATCAATATAATATGTGTGTTAATGTTATCGTCGTCACTCCGCAGTAGTTGTCACTCACTCAGTAGACATGTCAAACGTTCTGTCACTGGGTGTAGTGATGATTGCCACTGACTGATACTTTTCATCATCTAATCAATATAATATGTGTGTGCTAATGTTATCATCGTCACTCCGCAGTAGTTGTCACTCACTCAGTAGACATGTCAAACATTCTGTCACTGGTTGTAGTGATGATTGCCACTGAGTGATACTTTTCATCATCTAATCAATATAATATGTGTGTGCTAATGTTATCATCGTCACTCCGCAGTAGTTGTCACTCACTCAGTAGACATGTCAATCAAACATTCTGTCACTGGGTGTAGTGATGATTGCCACTGAGTGATACTTTTCATAATCTAATCAATATAATATGTGTGTGCTAATGTTATCACCCTCACTCCGCAGTAGTTGTCACTCACTCAGTAGACATGTCAAACATTCTGTCACTGGGTGTAGTGATGATTGCCACTGAGTGATACTTTTCATCATCTAATCAATATGTGTGTGCTAATGTTATCATCGTCACTCCGCAGTAGTTGTCACTCACTCAGTAGACATGTCAAACATTCTGTCACTGGTTGTAGTGATGATTGCCACTGAGTGATACTTTTCATCATCTAATCAATATAATATGTGTGTGCTAATGTTATCATCGTCACTCCGCAGTAGTTGTCACTCACTCAGTAGACATGTCAATCAAACATTCTGTCACTGGGTGTAGTGATGATTGCCACTGAGTGATACTTTTCATAATCTAATCAATATAATATGTGTGTGCTAATGTTATCACCCTCACTCCGCAGTAGTTGTCACTCACTCAGTAGACATGTCAAACATTCTGTCACTGGGTGTAGTGATGATTGCCACTGAGTGATACTTTTCATCATCTAATCAATACAATATGTGTGTGCTAATGTTATCATCGTCACTCCGCAGTAGTTGTCACTCACTCAGTAGACATGTCAAACATTCTGTCACTGGGTGCAGTGATGATTGCCACTGAGTGATACTTTTCATCATCTAATCAATACAATATGTGTGTGCTAATGTTATCATCGTCACTCCGCAGTAGTTGTCACTCACTCAGTAGACATGTCAAACATTCTGTCACTGGGTGCAGTGATGATTGCCACTGACTGATACTTTTCATCATCTAATCAATACAATATGTGTGTGCTAATGTTATCATCGTCACTCCGCAGTAGTTGTCACTCACTCAGTAGACATGTCAAACATTCTGTCACTGGGTGCAGTGATGATTGCCACTGAGTGATACTTTTCATCATCTAGGTTTAATGATTTATTTATTACTCATAAAGAACTCGGTTCACTTACAATGAGCTTAAATGACTAATTATAACTACTTATAGCTATTACAATGTTTTAATTTTGTACAGAGATCAAACGGCGTTAAAAGATTTTATCGTATACATGTTTTTTAAGTAATCTTTTAAAGATAGCAATCGATTGACTGTCCTTTATGTTATTTGGTAAATCGTTATATAGTTGTGCACCTTCATACGTAATACTTCTCTTACCGTAATTTGTTCTGTGTCTTTTTAGTTTAATTTTGTTTGTATTTCTTAGGCAATGATAGAAAGTTCTTTTAGTAAATTTTATTTCAGATTGAATTTGGCCAGTTAGTATTTTCCTCACTAGTATGCACATGGTGTAGGTGTAAGTCTGTCGCAGGTTAAATATTTGTGTTTCTGTGTATAATTGACGCGTATCAGTGAAACGGCTGTAATTAAACAATGATTTTATTACTTTATTTTGAGAAATTTGGAGGTCTTTTAAATTAGATTTCGCGGCACATCCCCATATTTCTATAAGATACTCTAAGTGGGACCTTACCAGAGAATTATATATAGTCATACGTACTGCATGAGGAATACAACCCGTGGCTCTTCTTAGAATTCCCGTAAGTGATGCTAATTTTGACTTGACGTAAGAAATGTGGCTTTTCCAGGAGAGTTTATCATCAAGTCGCAAACCTAAATATTTTTCCTGATGAGAACAATGGATTAAGACATTATTAATATGCAATGCAGGATACTGTGGGATTTTCTTATTTTTGGCTGTAAATAACATATAGGAGGTTTTACTGGCATTCACAGTCAGTAGATTACTCTGGCACCATATACTAAATTTATGTAAATCGTTTTGTGCTTCATTGACTATATCAGACAGATTTCGTCCGAAGTAAAAAAGACATGTATCGTCCGCGTATAAAGTAACATGGCCTGATAAACCTATTTTACTTATGTTATTCACATAAATCAGAAATAATAAAGGACCCAGGACCGAGCCCTGGGGAATACCACATGTAATCTTTTGACTGTCACTTTGATAATTTTCGATCTTTACAATCTGGTGACGATTTGTCAAATATGACTTGAATAACTCTAGTGCTTTACCTGTTACACCCAAGTCCAAGAGTTTATTTATAAGTATATCATGACTAACGGTATCAAAAGCCTTTTTGAAATCAATAAATATACCTAATACAAAGTTTTTATCATCTATATTGTTTTTAATTTTTGTTATAAGGTCAATTGTTGCAGATAAAGTATTAGATTTAGGCCTGAAACCGTACTGATGTTCGTACAAATAGTTAATTTTGATTAAATGTTCGTTTAGTCTATGATATATCACTCTTTCGAAAACTTTTGATATAACAGGCAAAACAGAAACGGGTCGATAATTCCCAGGATCGGCCCTGCTGCCCGATTTGAAGATAGGAGTAACTCTGGCTAATTTGAGGCTATCGGGGAAAATACCGATACTTAGGCATTGGTTTATGCATTTAGACAGACTTTCAGATATAATGGTAGCTACAGACTTTATAGATTTAGTATTAATTTCATCAATACCTGAACTACAATTCACATCTAGATCATTAATAATTTTTAATATCTCAGAGTAGGAACAGGGCCTCATTTCATTTAAGTAGGTTTCAATTGGATTATTACTGTAGGTTAGTGTGTAAAAAGAATTGTTTACGAATGTTTTTGGGATTTTATCCGCCAAGTCTAGGCCCACTTTTGAGAAAAAATCATTAAAATGCTTACATATTTCTACAGGATCTGTTATCTTCTTCGAATTGATCATTAGTTTGGGAGGAGCACAACTATTTTTATTTTTATTGCTTACTAGTGAATTTATTAGACACCATGTTTTCTTAGGGTTCTGGCAATTTTTGAATTCCTTGAGAAAGTAGCTTTCTTTTGTACGTCTTATCAATACTCCTATTTTGTTTCTTTCTTTATTGAATTCTTTTTTCAGTTCTTCATTTCCCTTGTCCTGTTTAAGCTGTCTCCAAAGTCGATTTCGCTGTCTTATTCCATTTAGTATTGATTTATTTATCCAGTTCTCTCCAGGTAAGTTTAAAACTTTGGTTTTAGTCGTCTTATTGTTTTTAATTTGCTCTAAAATGAACATTTCTAATTTAGAGAATGAGTTTTCCTTATTACAGAATCTGGCATCTAGTATACTTTGGTACAGGCTTGAGTAGTTGATGGCTGTGTACTGTAGTCGTTGTTTTTGACAATGTTTATATTGTGCAATTTCCAAGTATAACTGTTTGTGATCAGATAACGGTGAGTCAATTATTGTTAAGTTAAAAGCGCCTTTACTAATTTTAGAACAAACATGGTCTAAAATTGATTTTGAGGTGTCCGTTTGGCGAGTGCAGTAGTCCTCGTGAATGTTATTGATCACTTCATAGCCTGATTCTTGTATCATAGATATGTAGCTCTGAACGTCATTGCCATTTTTCAACAAATCTATATTAAAATCACCAAAAACTAAGCCTCTTTTGTATCGGTCAAGTTGCTTGGAGTATGTGTCTAAGAACTCATTTGTGTTTTTCTTATTCGGTTTATAAATCGCCCCCACATGGAGGCCGAATCTATGTAAATAAATCCATATGTAATTTATTCCATTACAGTATAACTCCTCAGATATGTCATATTTAATGCTTTTGTGTACATATATAGATACTCCTCCGCCCCTCTTATCTTTTCTATAACTGTAAACATGTGAGTAATCTGGTAATGAGAAATAGTTTGCTTCCGAATCCGATCGGATCCATGTCTCTGTTATTATCACTAAGTGAATTAGGTTATTTATTGCCTTAAGAATGCATTTTAACTCATCATATTTACCTTTTGCTCGTATACTCCTTATATTTGTATAAAAAACATTCAAAGATGATGGATACGTAGATATATTTTCATAAGTAGATTTTACACAATATGTGATTTGATATTCTAAATTCTTCCCTAGTGAATCTAGTTTTTTGCTGACTTTTTAATAATCTTTGGGTGGCCATTAACATATTTGATCACAAGGTTCGATTCACCACCAGCCTGTCGTTTTTGTAACTCGTCTTTTAGACCTCTTACGTAGTTTAGTTGGGCGGGTGTTTGGTCGACGTAAATACGAACATCACTGCTCATTTTCGACCTGTTTTTATATATGTGTTTCACGATATCTGCAGACTCAAAAAACGCTTTTAGCGGTCGGTTTTTTCCGTACTTATACTTTCCCAATCTTATTACTTTGGTAGGTTGTGGGCAATTTTCGTAAATACTTATAAAAGTTCTCATAATTAAGTCATGATCGTGTTGTTTCCTTATAGTTGCATCGGAGTCACTTATTTCCGGAATACCCACAATAATTAAATTCTGCAGGCGTCGTTGTCGTTCTTGTACCTCAAGGATCAGGTCTTCGTGCGTGGCGAATGGCGGGCCAGTGAGTGTCGCCGCTGCCGCTTGTGATAACGTTATACCACTTACGTTATTTTCATTTTCTTTAAGTGATTGGATTTCCGTCTCCAAGTTTTGCATTTTTTCCTTAATTTCTTGATTTTCCAATTTAATAGTTGATAACTCTTCATGAATGTCATTATAATTCTCAGAGAGATTTTGAGTGACATTTTTCAGTATTTTTATTTCGTTTTTAATTTCAACCAAATCTTGTTTCAGATCACCAATGTCCGTTTTTTGTGATATAGCAAATTCTTTAAAAAACGCCCTTATTTCTTGCCGAAACAAGCCCAACTCAGCCGTAATATCAATATCAATGTTTGGCAGCTTTCTTTTCCTTTGGCTAGTATACATTTCATCACGAGTAGGTGTGGATAAATCAGGTTGTGAAACACTCCCGCTACCGCTCATAAGACCGCCACTCTTTGGTGACTGTGCACTCATCCTTAAGACTGATAAGCGCACGCGCAGCGATGATGTTCCAAAGGTGTGAAGAGCACGAAAAATGGTCACTGTGCTCTTTACCCGAGGGGGTGAGGAGGGCACCTTACTACACGATTACCGCGGATTTTGGGTTAACTTAGCGTAACTGCTTTTACTTTGACTACACAAAATTCACTTTTATCACAAAACTATTGAGCATACTTTTGAACTGATGCAGTAAATTATTTTGCGTAATTAAATTATAAATAGAGAAACACGTCCACACCGTTCAATCACTGTACGATTCATCATCATCATCTAAGTAATCAATACAATATGTGTGTTGTTATCATCGTCACTCCGCAGTAGTTGTCACTCACTCAGTAGACATGTCAAACATTCTGTCACTGGGTGCAGTGATGATTGCCACTGAGTGATACTTTTCATCATCTAATCAATATAATGTGTGTGCTAACTATCTCTTCATAACATGTCAAACATTCTGCAGTGGATTTGTTCGGTTCGCGACGCAGGCGTAAACGCGTAAAAAATATATAGATATTATTTTACATACCTCTTTTTCTCCCATTCTAGTTGGCACTGTCGCTCCATTTCTTTTCGTGCGGCTTCGCGTTTTTCCTAGAAACGGAATTGAAAATTGAATATTTGTTCACAAACCAACTGATGGTGGCGCGTGTGTCGGATCATTTAGTTCTCTTCAAAATGATTGAGCTGATATATGTGTCATGTTCGGGGGAATATTTTTTGTTCTAGTTTTATTTGTCTTTGGACAATTCAAATTGCCTGTAACTAGCATAGTTGAAAATAATTATTTGAATTCGAATCGGATGGCAAAGCGTCGCTCTCACAAAAAATCATTTAAGTATAGTATAAATATTTTATCTTACTTGCTCTTCTTTCTGCTTCCTCATCAACTCTTCCTGTTCCCTCTTCTGTATTTCTAGACGCAACTTCTCTCTCTTTTCGGCTTCTTCTCTTTCTTTACGCTCTCTTTCCGCCTAGAAACAACGCGGTATATATTATTTTAAACATTTATATAGCTGAAAAGGAACAATCTACTCTATTTTTTTCTCAAGCATTAATTAATTGTAAATCTAATTGGTCCGTCATTTAGAGTATTGAAAAATAATGGTATTTTTTCTTTTGTTAAATCAATTAATACTTACAAAGATATAACGCATCAAAATTCGAGTCTCATGACGTCAGAAGCAAGTAAAAATTGTGATATATTCTGATTGTAAAAGCGTCGTATCTAAGTCAATTTAGGTTAATGTAACAAAAGAATGAATACGTGTCAAATAATTATGATAATCCAAGGGTCAGGTCACAAGAAGCGACGCGGCGCGACGTGACGCAACGATTGCTGGGGAGTTTGTTCCGCCACTTCTTCTTCCCAGCCAAAACACTAGGAAGTGTCGAAGGACCCCGCGCTTTGGAGGACTGTCTTATGTAAAAATTTACCTTCAAAAAGTGCTGATAAATCAGCCTAATTTGAATAAATGACTTTTGATTTTGATGACTTTTGATTTTGATACTGCAAATGTGTATCTTTTCGTGTAGAAAATAGAGTTCAATTTTGATTAGCTCTTTTATTATTTATCTATTGAAATGTGCGCGCAGCATCGCGTCTCGGTGTGACTTGACCCTAACTGACGGACTTATAAGATTTTTTCAAATACGGGGTAACTGACTAGACATTAAAACCCTATTGGCTACAAATAACAAATAATGTTTACCTCAGCTTCCTACGTGGCAATAGGGAAACAAATAATATAACATTAAAGATCGTTTTTTATGCTTCTAAGTCAAACTGAATGATTTTTTATGGGCGGGCACAAATGACAAGTATACTGCATCGAACAAAAAAAGGATCAGACAAATTGGTCCAGAAACCTCGAAGTAATCAGTGTTAATATCTTCGATCATTAATATGGACTAGATACACAATGAGCGACAAAAATAAATAAATAAAAAAAAAAAAAAACAAAAAACCCGACTGCGTAATAAGTTTTTTTTTTTACGTAAACATGCCTTCGTGTTCGTTTAAAAAGTGCAAAAATCACTCTTTTAGGACGGGAAAAAAGTATGAAATTTCATTTTTTTCGGTAAGTATTAATAATATCAATATATATTAACTATCACTGTATTATAAATACTGATATTTCGTCAAGAAATCGCCGTAGATCATTTATTTTTTAAATTGTTAAAATTATCAGCAGGTCATAAAAAGTACTTCAATTGAAAATACTTTTATAACACATTTGGTCGTAAAAGGTCTCTTACTGCACCAATTTCAGTATCGTAATGTATCTTTACTCAAAAATGCATGTAATGTGGTCATTATTTTGACAACCTTGTTTGAGCAAAGTCGACCTTGCCGGTCTGTTTCAAGGAGCGGCCAGCAATGTTTTTGCTGGCCGCTCTAACAGGCCGGCAAAACATTGCCGGCCGCTATTTTGACGTTTCAACTTTTTAAAAAAACAAATGCAAAAAGATTTTATTTAAAACACAGCGGTTTGTATACAAAGAGATAGGTTCATAAAGATTTTATTCCATAATTAAAAAAAAAAAAACAAAGAAGTTACAAAAGCGCGGTTTAGCGAAATTTTTATTTTTATTTAGTGACTTTTTTGCTATAAGTAAATGAAGTAATTAAATGAAGAAATAATACAGCAGTCAAAAACCGCATTAAAATTATCGCAAACTAATAGTAATATGAAACCGGGAAAGTCGGTGTTGAATTTTAGTAACTGTACTTTTCAAAATTGTCATTTTAATTAAATTTCTAGTTAATTAATATATTATATTATATTTTATTTACATAACTTGCTGGTTTTAGTTAGGTTAGGTACTTGCATTTTTGAGTAAAGCACTATACAAGCCTTGGCCCACTATGTCTGCTTCGCTGGTCACGCTATGATTGCCTCGAGCTAGCCTAGCTACGCTTTAGACCTTCCAGCTTGGCCATCATTGCAGCCCTTGCTGTCCTCGCTGTAAAGGCCTCGACCTACGGCCTCGGCCTTTATCTCAGCTCGTCCATCAAGTGCTGCATGCTGACCGCGCTGTGTCGGCCTGGAGCTGCGCTATCAGCCATCATCAGCGCGACCAGCAAAGTAGCCATTATAGACCGCGGCAGTAATGTACTATATTACGCACTAGTGCGTAATGGTAATGTAAAACGCACGGTTTATCAAAATGCTCCGTCTAAAACGAACGGTAATTTTTTAAATCTTAGCAAAGAGTTTTTATGTCAGAAAATTGGTCAACATTTTATGAATAAAATTAACTTTGGGAAATGAAATATAATAAATAAACATTTTATTCCAAATGTGTTATAAAACGTCGTATGACATATGTACGGTTTGATAATTACAGCCTCTGCTTTCTTATAGCACTCACCTTACGTCTCGTGCTACCAATATCGCCTCAGCTGTAATTATCAACTTACCGCACTTATATCATAATGTACTATTACTAAACGTACAGTTTATACTGTCGCATGGCTACTTGATTTACTCGGGTGACATTGTTGATTCGAGTCGCGGTCGTAAAATTTAATGTGTTTTTTATGACCGTTCTAAATCCGACTTTATCTCATTCAAATATGGTTTAATTTCTTTTGGTATATGTTGGCCAGTTATGTTTCTTTCTCTTTCTATTTTACGAACCCACTTGAGGACAGTTTTAGGATCGTTTTTGTACGGGACTGTGTATTTAGTTCTATTAAAGATCGAAGGTTAATACGCATTGAGAACCTCCTCCTTTTTGGAGTCGGTTGAAAAAGAAGAAATCTAATTGAATCCACGGTCTCCTTCAATTGGCCTTTACGTTCCACGGTAACCTGTTTATACAGAGGCCTTATCATGAGTTTACAGTTATTCTGACGTAAACTGGAACTTTGACATTTTCTAATTTCAAGGAAAAAATTCGTTCCTTCTTCGCACACCAGAGGCGCTGTTCCACTTTTCCACACAAGAAACGCTGTAAATACTGGAAAGACGCTGTAAAGTAAAATAGTGAAAATTCGTGATAAGGGTACAGTCCCCAAGTATCTTGTTTCATAATTATGAATGTAATAACTGTACCTTTTCTTTCATCTGTGCATCAGCCAGCTGTGACCTCCTCCTCTCCAACTCGGCTTGTCCTCGAGCCATGTTCTCCCTCCGTCTCTCCTCATAAGACTTGGCGCTTGTATTTGAAGTGATTGAGTCGCGTCTACAACGAGATTTTTTTTTTATAATATTCCACAACTATCACACAACGCCATCTAGTCCCAAGCTAAGCAGAGCTTGTGTTATGGGTACTAGACAACTGATAAACATACTTATATATTTCTAAATACATAAATATGATAGATAGAATAAAAGAGATGCATCAGGTCAATGTGCGGTCTGAAGACAACTGATAGCTGTGTTCCCCATTTCAAGTCCCTGAAAATTCTAACTTTACCTTCTTTATACATACTGGAAACGGCCTTGTTTGTGAAATGTAACCCTCAATTATTCCGTAAAATGTCAGAGGTCAGAATAAATCCAATAAGAACACAGTACATAAATAAATTATGCCAAGCTAAATGTAAAACTGCATTAATGCGAAAAAGTATTTTTGGTAATGCCCCTCGAATATATAATAAAGTACCGAATGATATTAAAAATATGACTGTAGTACAATTTAAAAGGGCACTAAAGGAAATTTTACTAACAAAATGCTACTACACGATTGACGATTTTCTAAATGATGATTCACTTACTGATGGACATACATAATATTACTTTGATTGAATTGATTATAGTAGGTTTGACATGCTTGTAATATTCTAATTTATTTCTTTTGACTTTTCTGTAATTCTTGCTGGGCTGACATATAATTTCCTAAATAAATTATTCCTAAGTAATTTTGATATACCAATGAACATATTGTACACTGTTTGCATACCCATGTCGGTAAAATATGGAGAACTTAATTATAAAGAAATAACATCTATGTACTATACCCATGTTTGCAAAGAAATAAATGATTTGATTTGATTTGATTTGATTTGATAATTACACCCAGACACAGAACAAAATATGATCATGCTCATCACACAAACATTTTTTGTCCTGGGTGGGAATCGAACCCACGACCTCCGGCATAGCAGTCAGGGTCACTAACCACTACACCAACAGGCCTGTCATATTATTTATTTAATTAGCTACATTACATTGACCCTCATCGCTAAGTACGGTGGGGGTTTCATAACCGATTGCAACGCTCATGGTGGCATTATTATTGTTATAACCCGGTTCATTGAAGAAAGGAATCTTAAATGGCGGCGCTTATCGTGTTCTCTCGCTCGCACACTAGTGCCGTCTATACTCAATCCCGCGCGTAGCGTAAGCAGAAAAAAAAACCGGCCAAGTGCGTGTCGGGCCACGCACAGTGTAGGGTTCCGTAGTTGCCCATCAAAATACTTATGCGAACTAACTGATTCGCTGAATTTAATTTTAAAAAGAAGAATTTTCAAAATCGGTCCAGGAGTCTTTGAGAAATCGGGGAAAATACAAAAGAAAAAAGATTACGACGAATTTAGAACCTCCTCCTTTTTTTGAAGTTAGTTAAAAATAGTTGATGATGAAAACCTACCTATCCCCAAAAAACATACCGTAAAAACATACCTGTTAAAGCTGACAAACTTACATTTGCAGTTGAAGAACATGTTTTCCGATACATTTTGTTTAAGAAAACATATTATCCAAGTACATTTTATAAGTTGGTCGACTATTACTCGTAAAGTTGTAAAGCCTACTTAGTCGTGACAATTTTCTTTTAAACTTCGTTATATATACTACTATTGTGAATTTTTTCACACCCCCAAACATAACCGTTTAGCTGGTAGAGGGGGGGGACACTCGAATCGAGCAAAATTTAGCACTTTAAAGCTTAATATTTCACAAACGAATTTTTTTATCAAAAAATTGGTAATGGAAACTATCATTATTTTTTAAAGGCCTATTTAATGATACCCCACACTAAGGGGTACGCGAGAAAAAAAAAATCCTCACTTTACGTGTAAGTACTGGAGGTACCCTAAAAAAAAATATTTTACGAAATTTTATTTTACCACTTTTTCGGCACAACAAATCCGTATATTTACACCAAATTACAGCTCTCTAGTACTGTGCGTCTCTGAGCTAAACTGCGGACAGACGGACGGACGGACGGACGGACGGACGGACGGACGGACATGGCGAAACTATAAGGGTTCCTTGTTGACTACGGAACCCTAAAAATAGTCTCGATGTCTTGACGCGTTCAGTGATCTTTTTTAAGAATAGTTACTATAGTTTTCTGTTATTTTTCCGTTGTTACCTGTTTATTATTGTTGTTTTATTGTTAGGTTAAATTTGAGAAATTATTGTGATCCAATCTTGTTTTTATTATTTTCAATTTGAATTTTTTTTTAATTTGAAATCTTATATGCTGACTGTACTATCTGTCAACGCAAGTACAAGCCGCCATTTTAGAATCCTTTCTTCAATGATAAATGATAAATGATAAATGATATTTATTTTGCAAGTTGGTTGTTAAAAAACACTTTTACACGTCAAATCATATTTTTTAAAGCTAGATGTGGCCGGTGTTTCGTACCTGACTACTCTGAGAAGAAACATCCGAAACAAACTCAGAGGTCACAGTCTCTTTTAAAGTCCAGACATCATACTTTTCAAGCTATGCGAAGACCATGCAGGTGTCTGAAATGGTCTTTTAAGGAAAGAACCACACAGATTTGAGTGGACCTGTCCAGTCAGTGCAAGCATTTGTCAGTTATCGTGTAGCTCGACTCATAACTCAAGGAGCTCAACGAAACGACGAACAGTACCAAAGACAGGACATTCGGGTAGGCCGCATAGAGTACTCAAATTGTCAGACAATTCAATTAAATAATAAATAACACAAGATGCCTGCATTGGTCCTAACATTCACAAAAAAACAAAAAAAAAAAAAAATACACAAAATAAAACAAAAAATATAAAAAATAAAAAGCAAAAAATTACAATAAGTAATTCATGTCAACTGATAAAAAATAGGACAAAAAAATAAATAAAAAGTAAAAAAAAATAAAAAATTACAAAGTAATTCATGTCAAGTAGAATAAAAATTACAAAATAATCAATGTCAAATAATAAAAATAAAACAATTGTCAATGTGTAAAAAGGTACATAAAAATATAACAAATGTCATAGTGTAAAAAAAAAATCAAATGTCATGGTGTAAAAAATAAATAAAATAAACAAATGTCAAGGCGTATACTATATAAGCTAAAAATAATAATGAACTGACAAGGCAACATAAATTCGACATTCATTGAGTAAATTATATTGGAGCAGTTTAATCCCAAGCATTTTTGTCCTCTAGGTAAAGTTTGACATGATAATAAGCTTTTTGACATAGCTTCCGTTTTACAAAGGATTTGAACTTATTGATGCTTAGCTCTTGAACATGACCTGGTAGCTTATTATAAAAACGTATACATTGGCATTTATACGTACCCCCTATTTTTTTGAGCCGCGTAGCTGGAACTATAAATTTATCTTTATTTCTTGTGTTTATACTATGGACATCACGATATTTTTTAAAAAGATTAACATTTTTATGGGCGTATAACAGATTTTCATAAATAAACTGAGAGGGCACAGTCATTATATTAATCTCTTTAAACTTTTCTCGAAGGGAATATCTCGGATTTAGTTTATAAATTGATCGAATTGCCCTTTTTTGCAAAACAAAAATTGTTTGTATGTCGGCGGCACTGCCCCATAAAAGAATACCGTATGACATTACACTGTGGAAATAACTAAAGTAAACTAAACGTGCTGTCTCCAAATCTGTTAAATCGCGAATTTTCCTAACGGCGAATGCTGCAGAGCTAAGTTTTTTGGACAATTTATCTATATGGGGGCCCCACTGAAGTTTTGCATCCAAAGTTATTCCTAAGAATACTGTGGTATCTTCTGGTTTCAAGGCCTGATCTTTGATTAGAATATTAGTATCCACTTGTTTAACATGAGGTATTGTAAATTTAATACATTTAGTTTTCTTTTCATTTAGAAGAAGATTATTACAATTAAACCAATTTACTACTTTTAAAAGGGCACTATTTACATGGTCAGTATCTAGCTGCTGACGTTTTAGTTTAAATAAAAGAGAAGTGTCATCTGCAAATAACACTATATCATGATTATCTTGTATGAGGTAAGGCAAATCATTAATATAAATTAGAAACAAAAAAGGGCCAAGAATTGAACCCTGTGGTACCCCCATTTTAATTACAGAACCGGGAGATCTTTTTCCATTTACATCCACTCTCTGAATCCTATTACTCAAATATGAAGTAAGAAGATCCAGGGAGGCGTTCCGGATTCCGTAGTGGTGGAGTTTCCTGATTAATGTTTCGTGAAGAACGCAATCGAACGCCTTGGACAAATCACAGAAAATGCCCAAGGCGTCGCATTTATCCTCCCACGCATTATAAATATGTCCTAACAGTTCAACACCCGCATCAGTAGTTGAACGACCCCTTGTAAAACCAAATTGTTTAGTATGCAGTAACTTATGTTTATTGAAAAAAAATTGCATTTGATCTAATATAAGTTTTTCGAAGATTTTACTGAAAGTAGGTAGTACAGAGATAGGTCTATAATTAGTAGGGTCTGAAGTACTACCTGATTTAAATAAAGGTATTATTTTACTATTTTTCATCAGATCAGGAAACTCTCCACGGTCAATACTATCATTAAAAATTTGAGCTAAATAAGGTGCTACTATGTTTATAACAGACTTAGCAACTTCCACTGAATGACCCCAAAGATCGGCGGTCTTCTTAACATTTAATGTATGGAAAGTTTTGATAACATCTTTACAAGTTACATATTGAAAATTAAATTCGGAATCACAATGTGGAACGTTTTCTTTTAGCAAAGATTCTGCAGCAGCAGGAGATGAGTTTAGTGACTTAGTAGTCGATACAGGAATGTCAGCAAAGAAACTCTCAAAGGCTGTGGCAACTTGAGCATCTGAATTTAAAATTCTATCATCAATAGCAAGGCTGTAGTCGCTATTTCTATTGCAAGACCTTCCCGTTTCGCTATTGATAATGTTCCATGTTGTTTTAATTACATTAGTACTATTTTTAATTTTTGAACTCAAATAACGGGACTTTGCTATACAACAAACCTTTTTGAATAATTTTGAATAATTCTTAACATATAGATTAAATTCCGTGGTGTTAATAAAAATCCGCTCTTCATACAGTTCATACAGTCGCTTTCTACTCTTATGAATACCAATGGTGGCCCAGTCGTTAAAAGAAGCATTACTATTGACTGAGATAGTCTTGGGAACAAATGTACTATCAAATTGTTTGCAGTATACATTGAAAAAATTATTATATTGTTGATTGGGGTCTTTTTTATTACTCAAAACTGGTAATTTATGTAAAAGTTTAGTCTTGAAGCTTTCCAAACGACCTTTGGTTTTTGGGTTAACAATGATATCCTTTTTAATTAGTTTTTTACTCACATTTGAAAAAGTAACAAGTTGCCCGCAATGATCTGAATCTAGGAGGTTTATAATTGCCTTGTGAGTTGGTATTACATCTGTATATATGTTGTCCAGGCAAGTGGCACTGGTGGGGGTTATTCTAGTAGGCTCTAAAAATTTATTTTCAAGATTGTATGACTGGAATAGGCTAATAATTTTAGTGCTCAACCCATAATTTTCTAATAAATTAACATTAAAATCACCACAAATTACAATTGACTTTTTTTGAATGCACCGGCTTATACGTCGATCGTATTGCTAGACCAATCTAAATCCTTTGTTAATAACCCTCCTGGCGCAGTCGGGTAAAAAGGAATACACATACATTGTTGAGTTCCGACATCCACGCGGACGAAGTCGAGGGCAAAGTTAAATATTTTTTGATCTAACTAATTCGATTTTTTCAGCGATTGTTACTAAGTCAGATTTTCATATAAACAAAGTTATCTTACCTGAAAGTAGGCGGTATCAACTCAGGCGGTAGTTTGGCCGGCACTGGTTCTCCCTGCGTCGCCTTCTCACAGAGATACATCGCTAGCACGAACTCCTCACAACCTATGGAATAAAAAAAAGACAGTTTTAAAGTTTTTCTCGTTAATATGATGTACGCTTTGGTACAGAGGAGCTCAAGTCTAAATAAATACAGCCGCACAGGCCGATCTTCCGGTCTAAGCCACGCTTGTCGAGGTTGGTCTGTCGGTGGGTGACCATCTGTCATAGCGAGTTTCCTCCGTGCGAGGAAAGTCGTGGTCCCGGCTGTCATTTGTAGATCTTAGACAGTCGTTACTGTTAGTCAGAAACTCATAAGTCTGACAACCAGTTATTTAGTTATTTCCAATGAATATTTCATGTTGCTACAACCACCACTGTAACATGTTGCTGTGTCGCACTTACCGAGCTTGCCATCCGAGTCCAGGTCAGCCAATGCCCAGAACTAAGAGAGCGCTTTTTGCTGCAACCACCACTGTAAAGTGTTGCTGCAACCACCACTGTAACATGTTGCTTTGTCGCACTGACCGAGCTTGCCATTCGAGTCCAGGTCAGCCAGTGCCCAGATCTGGGCGAACGCTTGTTGCTTCAAAAACCACTGTAACATGTTGCTACAACCACCACTGTAACATGTTGCTGTGTCGCACTGACCGAGGTTGCCATTCTAGTCCAGGTCAGCCAGTGCCCAGAACTAAGAAAGCGCTTTTTGCTGCAACCACCACTGTAAAGTGTTGCTGCAACCACCACTGTAACATGTTTCTGTGTCACACTCACCGAGCTTGCCATCCGAGTCCAAGTCAGCCAGTGCCCAGATTTGGGCGAGCGCTTTTTGCTGCAACCGAGCCTGTAACATGTTGCTGTGTCGCACTCACCGAGCTTGCCATCCGAGTCCAGGTCAGCTAGTGCCCAGATCTGAGCGGTCGTTGTTGCTGTAACCACCACTGTAACATGTTGCTGTGTCGCACTCACCGAGCTTGCCATCCGAGTGCAGGTCAGCCTGTGCCCAGATCTGAGCGAGCGCTTGTTGCTGCAACCACCACTGTAACATGTTGCTGTGTCGCACTCACCGAGCTTGCCGTCCGAGTCCAGGTCAGCCAGTGCCCAAATCTGAGCGAGCGCTTGTTGCTGCAACCGAGACTGTAACATGATGGACCTCGCTTGTGCTCCGGATACGGCGCCTGTCTTAGCACGATCCGTAGCGTTGAATAGTTGCGTGTATCTGTACAAAGAGATAAATAGGAATTAATTTATTTTATTTTAATAAACATAATTATTCAACTTGACATGAAATGGAGCAGTTTTGGCCCAGTGGTATAGGTCCCGACTTACGAGTTGTAGGTCGTGGGTTCGAATCCGACCAGGCGCATTACTTTGTGTAATTTATTTCATGCCCACTGCAACCGGCATGTCGTAGAACCAAAAATTTGAAGACATGTGACATCTACCAACCCGCACTGGGCCCGCGTGGTGAATTGTGGCCTACTCCCTCTCACAGAGAGGAGGCCAGTGTCCCAGCAGTGGGAACATTATAGGCTGATGATGAAGCTGTAATTATGAGGCCGGTGTTTCGTACCGGACTATTCTGAGAAGGAACAGCCGAAACAAACTCAGAGGTTGTAACAACTATAAAAGTAGTTATTGATTATTTTAGACGGGTAGCGCCCTCTAGTGACAGAAGCGCAAACTGATAGTGAATAGTTACAGATTAATTGGAATAGATGGCGTTAGAGAGTAACATATTTATTTTCTCGAAACTTTAAATTCTAAATAAAATATAATAAGTACATAGATAAAATTCAAATAATTCATTGTGATAGATTTCAGTTGAATTAAGTTTAAGTATAATAACGCATTGTCTAAAAGGCAAAAACCTAGAAGCTAGTCTGAGTGCGTAATGGGTTGACGTGGAACTGATGGCGTCTTTTTTCTTTGGAACCTGCACATACGACGCTGACTGTTAAAAAATAGAAAGGATTTTAATTAAATATTAATGACGCGTACTAGGAGTGGAACAGCGGCTAAGATGAAGGTGTACTGATTTAAAGGAACCGCATATGCGTATGTATCCATAATTATTTCCCGTTTTGTTGCAATCACATGGCATCACCCGCTATGATGGTGTATTGAAATGCTCACGGATTTCTTTCTGATATTGTTCTCAGGGTTTCATCCATTAGTTTAAGCATAATTGAAAAACAATAAAACGTCTTCTCAACGATTGGCACATTGATTATGAAGTAAGCTAGGACAAGCTCTGGTTTCAAGCCACGTATGATATTCTACAAATCACACAGGCTGCGAATGCTGTCTGCGATACATATCCACGGTTCGACCTGGATAGATGGTAGTATGTTCTATCACAGTATAAATATCTACAGTAGTGGCTCTCGGCCGCATGATAGAAATAAATACCTACAGCCGCGCGGTACGTAAACATGCGTTAGGGCTGTCCGACGCCCGTCTCCAGCATTTTAATTACATTTGCCTACTTTCTGTTTCTATATAATGTTGTGATTGTAAATATACTTTTCTTATATTTAAGTAAACAAATAAAATACTTTGTATATTGAAAAGGAAGTTTTCAATAAAAATGCGTGTTGTTTTTTATTAATAGATTTAATTTAAAAACAAATGTTTGTTTGAAAAACAAATTGTGCTTATAAATTTGCGACCGAAAAATATTTGCGCCTTGACTGACTCGTACGAAATGCTTTATTATTGAATTTTAAAGTATAATAAACTCGCATTCTAATAAAAAGCTTTCTTCTTTTTAAAATTAAATTCAGCAACTCAATTTAAGTTAGTTCGCATAAGTATTTTGATGGGCAACTACGGAACCCTACACTGTGCGTGGCCCGACACGCACTTGGCCGGTTTTTCTAGTATTATTCATACACAAAACACAGATAATAAACTAATATTACTGTAGCGCCGCGGCCGTTACGTAAAACGCACCCGTGACGATATAACAAGGGTCTGATTACGTCGTCGTGTGGATTCGCGTCAACCGCTCCTTCAAGGTCAGTGCGCCGCTCGCGCTACCTCGTACAGCGCATCGCTCGCGCAGGCAGTCGGCCTAATGCTACTAACTCTTACGTTCCAAGATTCATGACTGTGTTAAAGTTTATGTAGTACACTGAATATACGTTGATTGTACACCGTACCGTAGGTAAATGAAGCTCACTGCTTCATTTCCGTGCCCGCCGACAATCCCACCGCGCCGTTACACCATGACTTTACTTTGAATAATACAAACTAACAAAACACACATGCACTGGAGTTTTAACACAAGAGTAAGTACCTACCGTATCATGATTCATTCAGAACCGCCTATAACTTAACTATTTAACTTGCCTCAGTAACTTTCCTTTACTTTATTCATTTTACTGTATTTATTAACCCAAATACCCTTTTTTTCGTGAGATAAAGGAAAATACATAACCATTAAAAAGTCACACATTATGTACCTACCTACTAGCACGGCTACTAGCTACTAGTAAGTAAAATTATTTTATAGTTAGTACTCACCTTTCAGAGGTTGCAGGTAATTTAAAAAAACTTATGTCTGGATGCGTTATTGTTGACGTTAAACACCCAAACACAGCACAATATTTTCTACTTGTCATATTTGCTAAAAAAAAACAACGCACCGTCCGTTCATCACTACGGTACGGCCGTGACTGTCTGCGCCCCGAGCGCGCCCCGACATCGAGGCGCGTAGGTATAGCTCGCGTTTCGTCCGTTTGTAGGGAGATCCAATACTGTTTATACTGTGGTTCTATCTAAAGTAAGTGTTAAATCCGTAACCTAACATTGTAAGGAAACTTGACAAGTGCTGTGATCCTGTGCTTATTGAAGTGTGCACCAACAAATTAAATAGCTGAGAAGACAAGCATCTCTTTTATTTCAATCTACACCTCATGCGAACAGAACCCGTTTGTCTCATGGAAATCTACGCTGGCAGCTGGTGGTAAGAGACCTAAGGACCTTACAAGGTCACAGTCTCTTTTAAAGTCCAGACATTATATTGGTAGTCATACGAGGACCATGCGGGTGTCCGAGATGGTCTTTTGAGGAAAGAACCACACAGATTTGAGTGGACCTCCAGTCAGAGCAAGCATTTGTCAGTTACCGTGTAGCTCGACTCATATCGATCAGATTAAAGACATGGTAAGATTAGTAACTCTGGACCATGATGTAACAAATTTTAATGTTCTGTAATAATTTTGGCGATCTAAAAGAGTGTCCATGGAGTTTCTTGCCCGTTCTTCTCCATAGAGATCTCAAGAAGTAGAATGGGCATCTACGGTACTTTCACAGTTATTATGTCTTGTGACTGGGACTGTAGCAAGGGTGTCGCCAGCTTATGACTAAGAGGGTTGGCAATGGAGCTGAATTATTCAGAATAATGAAATTATTCTGAATAATGAAATTATTCTGAATAATGAAATTATTCTGAATATTTCAATTTTTTCTACAATATACAAGTACATTAAGCCTAGTGAATTTATTTACGTTTTTTCATGCGATGCGGAGTTTATTAATAGGTAAGGAAGTCCTTTGGTTGCTTTGCGGCTAGCTACATTTTGATCTCTAGGAAGGGGGGGGCGCCGCCCCCCCCTTGGCGACGCCCTTGGACTGTAGCACCATAAATTAGTGTTTAATTACATTTTTATTTGTCTATGACAATTCAAAAGTGCCTGTTACTGGCCTACTTGAAATAAATGCTATGATTTTGATTTTGAAAAAATAAAAACTTACTTGAGCTTCTGTGGTTGTGGTATCCCCCACTCGACTGTTGCGGGGGGACTCATCACCCCCATAGGCATTTCAGTGGGGCTGGTGACCAAAGAACCTGTGGGTGTTTTTTATTTATAATGTGAGCATTAGTGTTACCGTTCCTAATATATCACGGGCAATAGGCTATTTTACTGAAAAAAAATAAATATTAGCCCGAAATATCAATCAATATTTATAAATATCAATGCCACTTTTCGTTTTAATTTTATAACTCAAGAACGGGCTCACCTATCCAAACCAAATGTTTAGGATTTGTTCGGACTATTTAGTAGATGGTTTATGTGAAGTTTGCACAAAATCACATTTTTTTTATTTCGCTATATAAACGTAGCGAAGCATGTACCGGGCCGATAGTAGATTATAAAAAAAATAGATTTAATATTGACGAAGATACAACGCTATAAATCACAAAACGTCACTCGGTCGGTATAATTTTACAAGCGTTATGACGTTACAAGCCTCCACTGCTGAATTTCGAAGCGTTTTATATTTGACAAATTTCATTGATTTAAAAAATACCTATTATACGTGTCCATTATTTTCAATACTTTGACTTATTTATTTATGCTGTAAAATACCCTATTTGACAGCATCAATAAATTACAAATTTAATTAATCAATCAGTCACAGTTTTGAAAAATAATGCTAAATGAAATTTATTTTGTAAGTTGGTAATATAAACACTTTTACAAGTCACAACCAATAGTTTTTAAAGCTAGTTGAGGCCGGTATTTCGTACCTGACTACTCTGAGAAGAAACATCCGAAACAAACTCAGAGGTCACAGTCTCTTTTAAAGTCCAGACATTGTTTTGCTCAGGTCAGACGAGGACCATGCGGGTGTCTGAGATGGTCTTTTGAGGAAAGAACCACACAGATTTGAGTGGACCTGTCCAGTCAGTGCAAGTATTTGTCGGTTATCGTGTAGCTCGACTCAGAACACAAGGAGCTCAACAACATAATTATAATGAACATGTATTTTTTCTGTCCTTGAACCAATGCATATTTACAAAGAAATAACGCACCAAAATACAAGAAGTCTACTCGTGTCGTCAAAAGCAAGTAAAAACTGTACTTGCTTGTGACGTTTTACCAATTTTAAAAGTATTGTATCTACATCAATTTTCGTTTACATAACAAAAGAATAAATACAGCTTGGCCAGAACGTCTTGAAACGGAACTAATCTTTTTGTTTGCTGACAACGTTTTAAAATCTTTGATATTTGATGTAAACAAAGACGCAGGTTTGTTAGATTTATTATTGTGCAATAAAACTAACGTAATAAGTGAAAAAAAAATCATTTGTGCTGGTAGCGAGAGCACAGTGGCGACTTCCGGTTTTCTACTCTAATTTGCCAAGCTGTACGTGTCAAATATTTTTTGATAATCCAGTCAAATACCCTCGCTTTAATGAATTTTAAATTTAAACTTTATTATTATAGAAAGAAAAGCTAAATTAACTTACTCGGTTTTGACATACTGTCACTTTTTTGCAAGGCAGCCAACGGTGTCGACGTTACAGGTTGACTGAGCATACTGCCTCCACCATTGATCCCAGACGGGGGACTATTCATCAAAGACCCCAATCCAGACCCCGAGGACATGGGCTGGGAGGTCAGAGGAGACTGGCCAGCAATAGGCTGAGCAGCAATGGAGGTCTGGGAACTTTCAGGAGGTGACACAAAAGACCTGTTTTGAGCTGGAGGCAAAATCGGCTGAGTAGACATCGAAAATGCCTGATCTATCGGTAAATTTGGAATGAGGGGCGGTTGTTGGCCTATTAAAGGATTCATTAATGGTTGAGACGGTAGCATCGGTTGCTGTGGTTGTCCACCAACCAGAGGCTGCGAAGACATTAATGGTTGAGTAGGAACCATGGGTTGAGACATCATAGGTTGCGAAGCCATAGGTTGAGAACTCATTAATGGTTGCGAAGGAACCATGGAAGGTTGAGAACTGATCAGGGTTTGTGAACCAGCCATAGAAGGACCACCTATCAACGGTTGCGTGTTAACCAGAGACTGCGAAGTTAAAGGTTGTCCGGGCTTCACTCCAGAAATCAAATCAGGTACATTTGGGACGATAGGTTTCACTGGGGGGGCTATGGGTGGGATTAAGGGGGGTTGAGCAACCAGAGGGGGTCCTACTAAATCGCCTAGAAGCGAGTGGTTGCTTGTGGTTGATGATAGGCCAGAGATTAGTGGTTGTTGTGGTTGAGGGGGGATGGCTGGCATGGGGGGGATCGGTGGTTTGATTGGTGCGGGGGTGGGGGACGTGAATTGAGGTTTTTGAGTCGCTGTGGAGAGAGAAAAATAATTATTGGTTATTTCTGAACATGTTTAAGTTCGTCAATCTTTTTTTTTTATTGTGGCAAAATCTTCAAATGAGTCTTCCCACCCCGGGCAGAGCGGGATTGACTGTCAGACTCGTACTGACTAAAATCCACGGTGTCCTTCAATAGCCCTTTACGTTTCGGGGTAACGATAATTCGTGATTCCCGCGACCCCGGCAGGCTTTGGCCCTCTATGGGAACCTCGTCAGTTTGTTGACAACTCTTTGAGGCGCGCGTGGTTCACGATACGCCTTCGACCCGGGCATGGTCCGCATGCCCGCGCATGTTGTAGCATCCCTAACATTTAGTATTTAGGTTAAATAATATACACACATCAACAGAATCTAGGGATATTTTATATTTCATCAAATATCTAAAAATCTATGAAGAATTTTCTGATATTGTAAATGGAAGAATGATAGGTTATTTTAAGGTCGATAGTAAAAAGTAAAAATCATTTCGTGTTTTTTTTGTTTTAAATAAAAATTATTATTTTTTAATCGCCGTAGCAAATTAATATGGTAAATAAAATCATTTCTTCTTAGAAAACTATTAATTTTAATGAAAATTGGATAATTCTTATAAAATCTAATTATTAATAATCAGTGTTGCCACCTCTAACATTAATTACACATCGACATCGATTGTTCATGCTTAAAATTAGATTGTCAATGTCTTGCTGCGGTATGAGGTCCCATGTTCTTTGCAAGTGTTTGTAAAGTTTTGTTCTGTCGTCTAATTTGGCGGAAAATCTCTCAAAGATTTTCGTTGTAACATGTCCCAGGCATGCTCGATAGGATTTAAGTCGGGCGACTGTGCAGGCCAATCCAAAACTTGAATATCGTGGTCTCGGAGAGCGGCCGACACCATCCGCGCCGTATGGGAAGGAGCATTATCGTGCATGAGTAGAAATTCCTGGCCCATTTGGATTCTGTGTGGGACAATAACAGGCTCTACCACCTCCTCGTGGTATTTTTATGCAGTCATGCTACATTGGATCCAAATGAGCTGGGTTCGTCCGCCAAGACGAATTCCTGTCCACACCATGATTGTCCCGCCTTGGTATGAGTGGACCTCCTGAGGGTGCCGTAGACGGCTAACTCTCCCTGGAGTTCTCCAAACGCGTGTTCTTCGTGAATCCAGATGAAACCCAAACCGGGACAAGTCGGTGAACAGCACCAAAGACCATTGTTCGTCACTCCATGGTAAATGCTCCCGAGCCCACGAAAGCCGCCGACCGCGATTACCACGTCGCAATGCTGGATCACGTAGCGGTCTTCGAGCAAGAAGACCAACTTCATGCAACCTCCTTCGCACGGTTTGGTCGCTTACCAGCAGCTGGTGGACCTCCTGGAGCCTTTGTACTAGTTGCATCGCTGTGATATTGGGTTGTCTTCTAGCGGTCATTTGGAGAAATCGATCCTGTCTCTGCGTAGTAACGTGATATCTACCCGTGTGCCGTTCAGCTACATCTCCAACGAAAAGCTTTGAGAGATTTCCCGCCAAATTAGATGACAGAACAACAACTTTACGAACACTTGCAAAGAATATGGGACCTCATACCGCAGCAAGACATTGACAATCTAATTTTAAGCATGAACAATCGATGTCGATGTTTAATTAATGTAAGAGGTGGCAATACTGATTATTAATAATTAGATTTTATAAGATTTTTTCAATTTTCATTAAAATTAATAGCATTATAAGAAGAAATGAAGTTTTTTACCTTATTAATTTGCTACGGCGATTAAAAAAATAAACATTTTTATTTAAAACAAAAAAAAAACACGAAATGTTTTTTATGTTTAACTATAGTCCATAAAATAACCTATCATTCTTCCATTTACTATATCAGAAAATTCTTCATAGATTTTTAGATATTTGATAAAATATAAAATATCCCTAGATTCTGTTGATGTGTGTATTATTAATAGCAATTAAATATGTTGGAACTTACCAGTAGGGCTGAGTGAGGCAAGAAGTGATGATGGCAAGGCTTTCGGTACTTCTATGTTGTGGAGCTTCAAGTTTATGATCTGAAAGAAATATTTTATTGATTAAAATCTAAATATAATATATCTAAATATATAAAACTCAAAGGTGACTGACTGACATAGTGATCTATCAACGCACAACCCAAACCACTGGACGGATCGGGCTGAAATTTGGCATGCAGGTAGATGTTATGACGTAGGCATCCTCTAAGAAAGGATTTTGATCAATTCTACCCCCAAGGGGATAAAATAGGGGATGAAAGTTTGTATGAAACTTTGACAATTTTATATAAAAAACACTGTTAAGTTCCGATATCCACGCGAACGAAGTCGCGGGCACAGCTAGTTGTAAATAAACTTCCAGTAGAAGTTTATTTATCTTCTAAAAAACGTTGCCCCATTCTTGATCGGACGGCGAGTTACACATTACTCACTGACCGCAACTCTGCGCCTACGCATCCCAGTTCAATGACCCCTTTTTTTTTTTTTTTTTTTTTTAGCGTGGTAAAATCATCAAATGAGTCCTCCAACCCCGGGCAGGGCGGGAGGGACTGTCAGACTTCTACTGACTAAAATCCACGGTGTCCTTCATAGCCTGTTAAGTTCCGGGGTTACGGTAAGGGAATAATCCCGCGACCCCGGCAGGCTTTGGCCCTCTGAGAGGGTGGCCCCGTCATTGTGCTGACGCTCTTTGAGGCGCGCGTGGGACACAACGCGCCGTCGACCCGGGCATGGTCCTTGGTCGGGCAGCGAGTTGCCCTTTACTCGCTGCCCGCATGCCCGCGCCTACGGTGGCCGGAGATCATCTAGCGACGTCCGTCGCCGTGGGCGCCTACCACTGCGGCTGGGGCGGAGGGAGGACGCTGTCCTCTCTCGCTCGCGGCCTGCCTCCTCCTTTACGAGCATTACTGCCTCGCAGAAGGAGCTGACCGCTTCCCACTCCGTCTCGCCCCGCAGCATGGCCGCAACCAATGCCGGGCGCGAGAGGTCTCCGCCTATCGCAGCCGTGAGGACACGTCGGTGCTCCGCCCAAGCTGGGCAGTCTTGCACCGTATGCTCCACCGTGTCCTCCGGGCGATCTTCACAGTGGTGACACCCAGGCGTCTCCTCCTTTCGCATCAGACACAGGTACCTCCCGAAACTTCCGTGTCCGGTGAGGACCTGCGTCAAGCGGTAGGTCAGGACGCCATGACTTCTCTCCAGCCACTCCTCAAAGAGGGGTCTTACCGCCGCAATTGCGGCGTGCCCGGTTCAATGACCCCTTAGGAGATTTCTGGTATAAACGGCTGGTAAGTTTTTTATGGATTACATTTCTGATTGACCCAGTGGTATCGGTCCCAACTTACGAGTTGTAGGTCGTGGGTTCGAACCCCGCCAGGCGTATTACTTTGTGTAATTTATTTCATCACCACTGCTCTCAAAACCGTGAAGGAAAACATCGTGAGTAAACCGGCATGTCCTAGAACCAAAAATTCGAAGACATGTGACATCTACTAACCCCTGGGCCCGCGTGATGGATTATGGCCCACTCCCTCTCACAGAGAGGAGGCCTGTGTCCCAGCAGTGGGAACATTATAGGCTGATGATGATGATGATGATGACATTTCTGATAGAACTAAGGGTTAAGCCACGCTTGCCGAGGTTGGTCTTTGGATGGGTGACATCTGTCATAGACAATTTCCTCCGTGTCTCGGAAAGCACGTAAAGCCGTTGGTTCCGGCTGTCATTTGTAGATCTTTGACAGTCGTTACTGTTAGTCAAAAGATTTAAAAGAGTAAGGACGGAGTTTCTTGCCGGTTCTTCTCCATCGAGACGACCAATTCGAAAAGTGCCATTTTTTCGACCTTTTATAAGGCCCATATTTTGATTTTAATAAATACTGCCGAACCGATAATGCCGACCCGCTTATAACATCTGTAACATACCTTGCAAGCGATGGAGAACTCTCTGAGATCCAGTTTGCCGTCAGCATTGGTGTCTGCGAGGGACCAGATCTGTCCCAGAATCGGAGGCGGCAGTTGTGACTGAAACAAGCATATTTTGTTAAAAAAATGAACTATTAAATGAACTTTGAAATGATAGTGATAAGGTTTAAAAAAAAACACAAATATGATTACTATTCGTTTCAAGGTTTGAACACAGAATCGGTCGACACGGCGCTATTATGTTTTCGTTGTAAAATCATCTAATGCGTACTACATCACCAAAAAAAAAATGGAAATTTATAAATTCAATATGGTTTCATATATAGAAATAGTCATAACAATCAAATTGTCTGTATTAATGAACCAAAAAACATACAATACAGGACATTACTGTATTTAATGAATCGAACAATATTATAATACACAATACTGTACGACATTACGTAATATCCTAATTGTAAACATCCTGCATACTTGATGAATCATGGATACGATATTGTCATAATTTGAGTATGCTAAAAAAAGTAGCTACGGCATACCCATCTTGTGCTACGACGTAGCACTGTGTTACGACGTTACGGTCGTAAAGTTACATAAAGTGGCCTACACACGGCCCTAAAATCAGAGGCGATATCGGGGAAGTGGTGGGGGAGCGCCCTAGATCGTTCCCTAAATCGTATCGTGTGTAGGCATATCGCCTCTGATTTTAGGGCTGATTTTGTTGCGATTTGCCTACACACGATACGATTTAGGGAACGATCTAGGGCGCTCCCCCACCACATCCCCGATATCGCCTCTGATTTTAGGGCCGTGTGTAGGCCACTTAAATCTCAGCCGATTGTACGTCATAAATTTTTACTGCTAGGCATATAGGCAGGGCATGTGGACGGCGAATAATGGGCGACTTGCCGTCCGATCATGGACCATGAGGTCGATGGCACGTCGTGTTGCACGCGCGCTTCAAAGAGCTGGTAGCAAAATGACAGGGTTCCCTTTAGAGGGCCAAAGCCTGCCAGGGTCGTGGGACTAACAAGTAACTGTGGCTTCAGAACGTAAAGGGCTATTGAAGGACACCCTGGATTTTAGTCAGTACAAGACTGACAGTCCCTCCTGCCCTGCCCTGGGTGGGAGGACGCATTTGATGATGACCACATAAAAAAATACCAAGCTCGTAACAATATTAATATTAATGTACCTGCAACATGAAGCGTTTGGCCTGCTCTCCGGTGAGGTGTCCATTGACCGGCCCTAGGTTACGGAAGTGCTCCGCGAACTTGGCAGCTTCGTGCGGCTGCACGATCCACGGGTCTGACGCCATGCTGCAAAGGAAGCGAGGAGTTCATGAAGGAAGACATATAATAGGTTTATATGACACAAAATAAAGAAAATTTCAAATTTTCAAAAAGAAAATTTTAAAGGCACTTTTGAAATCATTAAAACAGAATTTTTTTTTTTTTTTTTTTTTTTTTTTTTTGTTATTATTATTATCTGCAATCAGTGCCACTTTAAGCAGATTTGATGTAGGAGCTTGACACGGCGAGTGTGATCTCCAGTGAGACCATCTACTCCTTATGTTTATCAGACTCAATGGGCGTTTTTCCATTTGGGGAAGCAAAAATGTATGAAAATGTACGGCTCGCTTTTCCACTTACCGGCGCCGGCGCCGGCACGGCTTTCATACATTTTCGCTTCCCAGCACCGGCACTACGCCGGCGCCGGCGCCGGTGCCGGTGCCGTGCCGGCCAATGGAAAAACGCCCAATCACTACTGATTACATCTTTCCTTTTTAATCTTTTTGTATAGCTTCGACATTTTAATTGTGAAGCAAGAGGGTTGGGGTGATTTTGCAGCCGTTGCTGGTAGGTTTGCGTAGTGCTTTTGATTTCATCCTTCACAGTAAACATGTTGAGGTTATCATGTATTTCATCATTAGTGATGAACCAAGGTGAGTTGCTAATAGTGCGGAGTATTATATTCTGCATTCTTTGCAGGATGGATATGTTCGAGTTACTGGCACTTCCCCACAGCTGTATGCCGTACATCCAAACAGGCTTCAATACTGTCTTATAGATTAGAAGTTTGTTGTCTATGGAGAGTTTGCTGTTACGTCCAAGCAGCCAGTGGAGGTTTCTGTATCGTATGTTTAGTTCTTCTCTTTTGGCTTTGATATGGCGCTTCCATGTCAGTCTTCGATCTAGGTGCAATCCTAAGTACCGAACGCAGTCAGAGTGGGGTAATATGGTGTTATCTAATATTATCGGGGGGCAGTTTCCTTTTCTCAAGGTAAAGGTTACTTGTACCGATTTTGACGAGCTAGCTTTGATCTTCCACTTTTGCAGCCACTTAGTGATTTCATTTAGTCCATTCTGGAGCATTTCTGAGGCACGTATTGGGTCAGTGCTGCTGGCTAGTATGGCTGTATCATCAGCAAACGTAGCGGTGGTGATGCCGTCTACTTGCGGGAGATCCGCTGTGAAAAGGGTGTAAAGGAGAGGGAGGAGGGTGTGCTGGGAAGCACAGATCCCTGCGGGACTCCAGCCAATATGTTATAAAACTTTGAAGTTTCCTCACCTTCCCTTACTTGGAATAGCATGTCTGCTAAATAGGATTTTAGTAAGCAATAGTATGAGTGAGGGAGGTATGATTTAATTTTAAATAATAAGCCCTTGTGCCAGACCCTGTCAAAAGCCTGCTGAATATCTAGGAAAGCTGAAGAGCAGTATTCCTTGTGTTCGAGTGTGTGTCTTATCTTGTTATAGACTCTGTGCACCTGTTCCACCGTAGAGTGCTGCTGGCGAAACCCAAACTGGTGGTGGGGTATTATTTGATTTTCCTCCAGTATCGGCAGGATTCTGCGTAACAGGACCTTCTCAAAGACTTTAGATGTAATTGGTAGCAAACTGATGGGTCTGTACGATGTAGAATCATTAGGCGATTTTCCCACTTTATGAACCATTATTATTTGCGACACCTTCCATAGCTGGGGAAAATATTGCACTCGCAGAATTGCGTTAAATATAGTAGTTAGGAACACTATTGCCTTCCTAGGTAGTTGGATCAAAATCTCTTTAGTTATCAGGTCAAAGCCCGGAGCTTTCTTATCCTTGAGTTCCCTTATAGTCTTCCACACTTCTCTCGCTGTGACTGGTTTCGGAGGTAGTGAGAGCTGCATAGCTTGATTAAGAGTCTCAGTGACTAAAGCCTCGTGAGAGTTGTCCTGCGCATCATTCGGAGTAAAGACTTTTGATAGATGACTAGCAAAAGCGTTAGCCTTTTCTTGATCCGTTTTAGCCCAGCCATTGCCTACTCGAATAGGTGGCTTTGCCTGTATTGGTCTGTCGTAGTTCTTGGTAAATTTCCATAGCGAGTAGCCAGTGGAAACAGTAGCTGTGAGCGTTTCCAGCTTTGTCTCGAGAGTGTCATTGTGCCAGTCTTTAATCATATTTCTAAGATTCTTTGACGCTTCGTCAAATTGTGCTTTATCATGTGGATGTCTACTTTGGTGCCAGATGCGTCGTAGTTTCCTCTTGTCTAGAACGGCATTCTTTATTTGTAGCGGGACATTGAGAACTTTACTCTTCGATTTTAGAGCAGGAGTGCACTTCCAGCAGGCTTCTTGTATTAGAGATGTAAATATCTTTACCTGATCTTCAATATCATCTGCGGATTTTAGAGCTACTTTGAGTTCTAATTTACTGTCTATAAGCTCTCTAAATGAGGTCCAGTCCATATGTCTGTTGTACAGTGTCTCAGTCTTCTTACGATCTATTAACATAGTGCTCACTGTCAACAAGACTGGAGTATGGTCTGATGAGCTATCCAAACAGCTTTCTGCTTTTGTATAGTGTCTACCTAGGCCTCTGATCATAAAAAAGTCTAAGAGGTCTGGAGTTTTATTTGTATCAGTCGGCCAGTATGTGGGCTCGGCAGAAGATGCCCAGTGGAGGTTATTAGTTTCTGCGCTTAATTTTAGTTGTCTTCCTCTAGTGCTGGTAAGCCTAGAACCCCATGACGTATGTTTGGCGTTCCAATCACCTCCAGCCACAAAGCGACTTCCAAGTGTCTGAAAGTAGTGATTAAACATAGGTTCCGTAATTTTATATTTTGGGGGGCAATAAACCGCAGACACCAACAAGCATCCACAGTGATCTTCAACTGCAATGGTTGTTGCTTGCAAGTGATTGTATTTATACTCTGGCATAAGGTGATGTTTTATAGTTTTCCTAATAATTATTGCAGTACCTGCATGGCTAGTACCATCAGGATGATTTGTCAGGTATGTCTGAAACTCTTGGAACTTGATGGAACTAGAGGATGTGCAATGTGCCTCCGATACAAGGACTATATCAAGTTTGTGCTCTATCATAAGTAATTCAATTGCATATTTATTGGGTGCTAAACCATTTATGTTCCATGTTGCTATTCTAAGAGTTGTATACGCCATTACGTTAACTTATCAACGAGCTTAGCTATGAGGCCCATTAAGGTACTCATTTGTTGTATGATAAGTTCAAATTTTTCTGATAGTTTCAGTAGCATTTGCTCAATTGTAGTATTAACTATTTTTCTCATATCGTTGGTATCTTCTACTTGAACCTGTCTGTTATGTGTCTTTACAGTTTCTGAGTAAGTTTTTATCATTTCTTTAGGCTTGGTAATGGATGGTATCTGCTTATCATTTGTCATATTATGTGCATCAAGCATTTTGTGGTTTATGTTAACTATCTGAGATGGTGCGGTGGTGAATGCGGTCGTCTTTGTTCTTCGGGCTAAAATTTCTTTATATACCGCACAGCCTCTGTAATTAGCGGGGTGCGGGCCACTGCATAATGCACACAAAGCAGGAGTTTCGCGATCATGTTTCTGGCATTCAGAAGTCTTGTGCGACTGACCACATTTAACGCAGCGGTAGGGGCGCATAAAAAAAATACAGAATAATGAATACACACACACATACACAGAAAATATGGTGCTAGATGATAATAAAACCAGGTATTAACGTAACAGCACACTTGTAACAACCGAAATGTTTGCAAGAAATGGTCAATCTCGCAGTTTTGCATTCCTGTGTTATTATTTACATGAAGGCAGACACTGGCATGATCAGAGGAAAGGACGAGTGGAGTAAATTAGTAACACAATGGTACCCAAGAGAAGGTACAAGGAAAAGAGGTAGACAACAAAAAAGATGGGACGATGATATCAGGCAGGTTGCAGGCATAACATGGAGTAGAGTGGCTCAAGAGAGACACGAATGGAATAGGTTGGAGGAGGCCTTTGCCAACTGGCAAATGGACCTACAAAAAATAAAGAAACACGAAATACGTGAACAATTTTAATTACTAAGGAAAGTGTAAGGTCACGAAATTGTAAAATTTATTGTCCGAATAAAAGGCTTTATTATTATTATTTAATATTTATAATTTAAAAACACTGGCAAAGCGGCAACACATTTTGATAAAGACTTTAAACCGAAACTTCGACAATTTAGTATTAATAGGTGAAAATTTGTGATGGATTGGACATAATTAATTTTTTGTACTGTCTGGCATTTGAATTATTGCCTAGTTGAAGGCAATAAGCTTGTCCCCTATAAAATGGTACTTAGGATGCTTGTACACGGTGCATGTAAAGCTGCGAAAGAACAATACCCAAAACGTCCCCACCCTTGTAGCACCTTAAAACCTATGTCAATCGAAGGATCATAACCGTCTTATCATTTTATTGTTCTACGGCGAAACTGAAATGTGCATCCGAAAAAAGTTATATCGACATGAAGGAACCGAAATCAGTCACAATACTATGTTCCCATCACGATGGTTTTCTTCTTTAATTATTACTGTGGAATGATTTTGTTCGTTCGTGGCTAATTGAGAAGCTCGCGGCTAAATAATTACAGCCGCACAGGCCGATCATTCGGGTTAAGCCGCGCTTACCGAGGTCGGTCTGTGGATGGGTAACAATCTGTCATTGTAGTTTCTTCCGTGCCTCGGAAAGCACGTAAAGCCTTTGGTTCCGGCCATCATTGTAGATCTTTGACAGTCTTTACAGTCAGAAGCTCTTAAAATCTGATCACCAGTATTACCATTTGGTATCGTATTACCCAGTTACTGGGTTGTGGAGGTCCGATACGCAGTCGCTCTATATAAAATACTGATATTCAGCTGCATTTGGTTCAACTAGAAGCCGACCCCAATATAGTTGGGAAAAAGCTAGAAAGGTGGTGGATGATTTTGTTCGGAGTTTTCAAACAACTCTTTGGAACTAAATGGTGACTTCCGCACGGAAACAACTCACGGAGCAGAAAAAAGTTCAATGAAGAATTCTAATGAATATCGTAACCATTCACCGTTTTTTAGGAGTATTCAAATAAAAGTATCTTTTTAAATACAAATAAAAACGTTGTTTCAGTGTCTATTGCAATTTAGTCTCAGGCACTGGCTAGCCCAACGAAATTCCCTTAATGCCTTCCAACCCTTAAGTACCAAACGCAACTGACGACATGCGCGCAGCCACCCAGTGTCGAAAACCGGTTCCTCAAGAAAGTCAGGAGACCTTAAATTCCTCACAATTCTTCAGTTCATGAAACGCCTTTCCAAGCGTTTCTTTGAATTTTGCTGCAAACCCCTAATCGCATCGGCCGCCCGATACGACCCATCGCGTATTAGTATAAGTCGCTGGCCCAGGCATACCCTAATCACTCCGGGCACGCCGCAATCGCGGCGGTAAGACGCTTTTTGAGGAATGGCTGGAGAGGCGCCTCGGGCGGCGGCCTCACCTTCCGCTTGACGCAGTTCTTCACGGTATACATAAGTTTCTAGATGTTCCTGTGTCTGATAGGGAAGGAACAATTGACTGGGTGTCATCACATCACTACGACGCTCGCTCGGAGAGGATACGGTGCAGGTCTACCCCGCTTGGGCAGAGCATTACCGTGTCCTCACGACGGCGATAGGCGTGCTAGTGAAGGATGAGGCAGGCGCCGTGAGGGACAGGACAGCTCGATCTCACAACCGAAAAATGTATTTGTTGTGATAAAAAGTAAACGATTTTATTTCTATTTAAAAAGATATTTTTATTTGAATACTCCTAAAAAACGGTGAATGGTTACTTCACAATAACGATATTCATAAGAATTCTTCATTGAACTTTTTTCTGCTCTGTGAGTTGTTTCAGTGCGGAAGTCACCATTTAGTTCCAAAGAGTTGTTTGAAAACTCCGAACAAAATCATTCACCACCTTCGTAGCCTTTTCCCAACTATATTGGGGTCGGCTTCCAGTTGAACCAAATGCAGAGCAGCTGAATATCAGTATTTTACATAGAGCGACTGCCTATCGGACCTCCACAACCTAGTAACTGGGTTATACGATACCAAATGGTAAGACTAGTGGTCAGATTTTAGAGCTTCTGACTGTAAAGACTGTCAAAGATCTACAATGATGGCCGTAACCAAAGGCTTTACGTGCTTTCCGAGGCGCGGAGGAAACTACAATGACAGATTGTTACCCATCCACAGACCGACCTCGGTAAGCGCGGCTTAACCCGAATGATCGGCCTGTGCGGCTGTAATTATTTAGCCGCGAGCTTCTCAATTAGCCACGAACGAACAAAATCATTCCACAGTAATAATTAAAGAAGAAAACCATCGTGATGGGAACATAGTATTGTGACTGATTCCGGTTCCTTCATGTCGATATAACTTTTTTCGGATGCACATTTCAGTTTCGCCGTAGAATAATAAAATGATAAGACGGTTATGATCCTTCGATTGACATAGGTTTTAAGGTGCTACAAGGGTGGGGACGGTGTCCATACATTTTTGAACCTTGTTCTTTGTGTATACTATTTATTAGATACACCTCTGACTAACACTTCAAGGATTACAGCCGTGATATTATAGTAAAGATCATTAACATAAGGGTAGGTCCTAATATTCTAAATTAAAAGCCTGGGGCGAGTTACGTCACTAACTACCCTAATGGTACCCACCCTTAAGGATAATTGTAAGAAAACTATAGAATAATAGAAATAACGCTATAAATCTACATTATATACTTCCTGTACGTATATAATCGTTTACACTACGCTATGGTACAAGATAAACTATCGTAATGACGATTTCTAATCCGAAAACAAATAGTTTTGAACATTTTAGATAAAACAACTTTCTAAATGGATAATTAGATGTTTGAAGATAAGTTGAGGTGTTGTGGCCATATTAAATGTGTTTACTTACATGTCCTGTGTTTCTTGGAAGGTATGTTGGCTGTGATACGCCCCTCACAAGTTAATTTGTTTGAAAAACACGAAAAGGATATCTTCCGCCTGTAATATTGATCTTGGTTGATCTGTCATGCAGCGCGTTTCAAGTCTAGTAACCTACTTTTGGTAAAGCGAGATAGCGTATTAAATCTGCTAATAGAGTAAGAGAGTAAAGCGATAGTTTTAAGTTTCAAATTACAATAATGAAGGATAAGGTTTTGGAACGCTGAAAAGTCAGTTGAGGTTTCGTTCAGAAATATTTTTTTTGTTTACAAAGAAGTCATATTTTGAGATTTTTCCCTTCACATTTTTTGCATTACAGGTTGCAGGTGTTTGAGATCCAAGGTCGCGGGACTGTATGTTTAAACAGGAAACCGTGGTACTGGAACGTAAAGAGCTACTAAAGAAACTTCGTGGAATTTATTCAGTACAAGTGTGACAGAGACAGTCCACCCACACCCAAGGCGGGAGGACTCATTTGATGATTTAACCAAACGGTCTGACTCTCAATAATACAAAAATTGTTTATGCATGTTTTGTGGTTTATAACAAATGAAAAAAAAAAAAGATAATTCTTAGATTAAAACCTCATGAATAGAAACAGCTGTCCTCACACTTCACAGTGATTATTAAACGAAAATGTCAACGTCAAAATATAATCACATGTTTTGACAGGTTGTGCGTAGTTTTATTTTCTGTATTTCAGCAAAATATTACAAAAAACTACGAGAGAAACACTGGAGAAAAATGACAAAATCGGTAGCCGACAACGTAAACCCCAACATATACGAGAAAGAATCTGAGCGGGAGAAGACTGCAGCAGACTATGACGAAGATGTCGAAGATTTGTTTGATGAACGTGAAATTTTCGATTTAATTCGTAATATCAATGATCCAGAGCATCCTTTAACGTTAGAAGAGCTCCATGTAGTCGAAGAGAGTAATATAACAGTGGATAATAAGGATAATACTGTAATTGTGAACTTTACGCCGACTATTCCTCATTGCAGCATGGCTACCTTGATTGGTAAGTTCTAGCTGCTTCTGTTTGTGGTTAAATCTCTTAATGACCCTCTAAACAAAGACATGTCATCCTGTTATTGTCTTAAATAGAATTTGAATATTTTCTTGACAAAATCTATCAAGATAATTATTGTGGTATTTATCGTGGTAAAAAAAATAAAAAAAGACTGGTAAGTAACTACTGCTACCATGTTGATTAAACCTGTGATGGTTTTGACTTCATACAGGCTTTTCTAACATTTTCACACTTAATTATGCGATAATCTACTGCTGATTATGATGAAACTGTTTTTGGTAAAAACATGATTTTCAAGTGGCCGATGACAGAGATCGTTGACGTTTTCATTCTTATCATTTTCCCATAGAAGTCTTACCAATTCCAATTCACCATAATAAAAACCCATTCTCCTTATTTCAGGCCTTTCAATCCGCGTCCAGCTCCTACGTGCCCTACCGAGCCGTTTTAAAGTCACCGTGGAGGTATCAGAAGGCTCCCATGTCTCCGAGCATGCGGTGAACAAGCAACTAGCTGATAAGGAACGTATAGCAGCTGCGTTGGAAAATAAGAACCTCGTGCAGATTATTAATCAGTGTATTGCGGCTGCTTGATCGGGAGAATGGTGATATTTAAGTATGTAGTTATATTTTTAATTATAAAACTGTGTTTTTACTAACGGACATGTTGCAGAGACGTGTTGCTGGACTTAAGGGTGTATTTAACTCAAAAAAAATATTTAGTCCGAAAGTTAGATTATCAAAAAATATTTTTTGTTTGTTAAGTAAATCAAAAACTTCGAAGATACAACACTTCTAAAAATCACAAAACACCACTCGGTCGGTATAATTTTAAAGGCGTTATGACGTCATAAGCCCCCACTCCCTAATGTAAATATTTATAGATTTAGAAAAAAAACGAAGTGTTCAATATTTTTTAATACGCTGTAACTGACGGAATAAAAAGATTTTTAATTTATACTTTGTGGGATTTAGTCAGTGATTTATCATCCATCAGCCTATAATGTTCCCACTGCTGGGACACAGGCCTCCTCTGTGAGAGGGTGGGCCATAATTCATTCACGCGGGCCCAGTGCGGGTTGGTAGATGTCACATGTCTTCGAATTTTTGGTTCTAGGAAATGCCGGTTTCCTCACGATGTTTTCCTTCACCGTTTTGAGAGCAGTGGTGATGAAATAAATTACACAAAGTAATGCGCCTGGCGGAGTTCGAACCCACGACCTACAACTCGTAAGTCGAGACAAAGAAACTATTTTATTAACCAAAAATTATACTATCGTCATTGTGATAAGCCCTCAATGTTGATATTGTCAGCAATTGATTTTGGATATTATTGTAAAGTAGAAAAAGTCGATAATAATTTAACAGTGTAAAATGCTCTATGCTGCGTTCCACCATGGCATAATTATGTACACAGTGTACACACCAAGCTATACAAAACCAGTATAAGCTGATCGTTGTATGCGCGGAATGATCATACAAAACGAGACCTCGAAAAACTGGCCCCTGACCCATAAATCTTATAAACCATATTTGTAAGCCGGAAACGGCAGAATATTATGATCGTAATTATACATAACACCTAACGACTTTGTACAATATTCTGACAAATAAACGACTTCTATTCTATTCTGGTTTTGTCTATCTTAATGTGTAATCGTGTGTACACTAGCCCTTAGTTACAAAACTAAGAATAAAAATTAAAAAAAAAAATTTATAAATTATAGTTTATTTTTCCAAAGCCTGATACGATAACATGTAAAACATTGGTACTTATAATAAAAATGTAAAAAATATATTATGATTTAATATAAATATTTTTTGTCTTATTTCTACTAGGAATTCTTCTCCATCGTCTCGTTCTTGATGTCTTCATAAGATGTTTGGTTCTGTAAGAAAAAGTAAATATTTAAGTAATCTAATCTAATATCTTTAAACGAGCAATTCTTGTATATTTATATATAATCAGGATCTCGGAAACGGCTCCAAGGATTTTCATGAAAGTTACAGATTAGGGGTTTTTCGGCTCAAGGAATCGATTTATCAATCCCAGGTTCGAGAAAAGCTCGGTTCCCAAGATATAGACATTTTAAAAACCGAGCGGATCTCGGTCAACCAGATATTTTTGCATTAAATAGTATACATTTTGATTTTGGAAACATACAATAAGCACAACGGCACGGTTGGCTGAGCGATCAACTGCTGTTCAACTTGTCGCGGGTTCAATCCCCGCACAGAACAAATATTTTTATGATCCACAAGTACATAGTTATTTCCGGTCTGGGTGTTTGTGTATGTAAGTTTCTATGTTTGTAAAGACATCCATGATACATGAGAAATTACTAGTGTGGGGGCAAAGAATTAATTTAATAAAAAAAGCAGTAATAAAAATACAAATAGAATTTTGTGCTGATCATGCCCACACCAAAAGGGTTACCAACTCAGCATTTGCTGGGCGAAAGAGGGTGTCTTTCGCGCTGATTTTTAGTTGAAATAATCTACTAACTACGGGTACTTCGTGGTTTATTATAGCCCACTACCTCTCACAAACTGAGTCACTCAACGAGCAATGGAAAGAGCTATGCTCGGAGTTTCTTTGCGGGATAAAATCCGGAACATGGATATTCGGCGAAGAACCAGAGTCACCGACATAGATCATAAAATTTGTTGCAAGTTGAAGTGGCAAAGGGCAGGCCACATCGCTCGTAGAACTGACAACCGATGGGGAAGAAAAGTTCTCTTATGGCGACCACGGACCGGAAGACGCAGCGTAGGCCTCCCACTAGGTGGACCGACTACATCGTGAGGGTCGCGGGCAGGCGATGGATGCAAGTGGAGGATTGTCGTTCGGCGTGGCGCTCTAAGGGGGAGGCCTATGTTCAGCAGTGGACGTCTTCCGGCTGATGATGATGACCTCTCATCTCACAAAGAGGAGGCCTACTGTGTCCCAGCAGTCGGAATATTAAAGGCTACAAGGGAAGCTGCACTAATTTTCCCGCATAGTGGCTTTCACATTGACTGTAAGACAGAAGGCCTGTGTCCCAGCAGTGGGAACACAAAAGGCTGATTATGGCCGAAATACTTACATCCCACATATCATTGTCCCATTCAGGGAACAGCTTCTTGAACACGCTGGGTTCCTCTCCTTGCTTTACGAAGACCACCAGGGCGGTGTCCACAGTACGGCCCAGACCGTCATCTTCTATGTACTCCTGAAAAAGAAAAATAAAGTTGACATAGTGGACAAAGCTCGTGACTAAATATTACAATCGTCCATCTTCAGGACATGTGGCAGACGGCGAGTGAGCTTGCGTGATGACGCAATGGGGAAGGCCGGTCAAAGCTAATTGTAGATGGCGCCACCATAGCTAAGTCCTAATCCGACCAATGAGGTAGTACTATTTTGAAGTACCTATAAGATTTGAACCAATGACGATGCTTGGAACAAGCTATACTAGCGCCATTCGTTCCCCAGTTGCCATCCCCATTTGACCGATTCCAACAAGTGAAAATCATCCTTACCGCTACGATGTGCGATTATCTACGAGTAGATGAAAAACAAAACACGCTCGCCACGACGACGTAAGTCAGTCGAATTGCATCTTTATATCGTAGTAGCAAGGACTTTTGAATTTTAATTTTTAGTTAGTAGAAATTGCAAATCGCACGAGCGACTGAAGCGTCATGATCAAGCTCATCGTGGACCATACGGCCATACCCGGGTCGACGGCGCGTCGAGTACTACGCGTGCCGTGCCCTAAAGACCTAGTCAGCAATCTGACGGGCATAGTTAGAAGGCTAAATGCCTGGATCACGGAACTGTGACCCAGAAACGTAAAGGGATATCGAAGGACACCGTGGATTTTAGTCAGTATAAGTCTGACAGTTCCTCTTGCCCTGTCCTGGGTGGGAGGACTCATTTGATGATTGTACCACACTAAAAAAAAGGACATCGCGTTTGTGGACGATTATACGAACATTTTGAGACCCGTGTGGCCCGGTTATATACTTTTAATGAAGCATGGATTCCGTGCTATCCGTGCTGATAGATGTGGTTCAATCTATAAGGGACTTTGAACATGACACGTCCGGGGAGCGGCAGCGTTTTATTTCGCAACTGTGCCGTCGCTGCCGCGACGAGACGACGTGTGTAAACAGCTTAACAATTGGCTGACCCGCAGGAATCGCTCACAGGTTTCTCGCCAGTTCACTTTAAAACCCATTCAAGTACTTAATGATTACCAACTTGACAAAAATCTAGACAACATTATTGCTACTGATAATAATATTTACCTTGACAATATCGCTCTTGGCCTGTTTCACTCGCTCAGGGATGTTCTTGCCCTGCCACAGGTACAGCTCCTCGCCGGTGTCTAGCACGTAGATACCATCATCAGACAGAACCTGGAAGACATAGCATTAATAAATTGTCAAGGTTTTTCTTCAAAACAAGTAGCATAATTAGTTATGGTGCTTTACCACCGACGGGCTAGATAAAAAAGAAAGAAAATGGTGTTTATTGGCACTAAAACTAACTAATCAAAGTTATAACAAGAGCAATACAATAAAAAAGTCAAATAATAATTCAAAAAAAAAAAAATTAATGCCAAAGGGCCTCAGCTCGGGTTTGTATCCACGGATCCCGGTATCAGATTGAATTAGCCACGGATCACGGCGACTTGTTTCCACCGATACCGTGATCCGTTTCCAACACAAAAAAATAAAAAAAATGTAGCCACCGATCACGGTATCCGATAACCCAAGAAAAAAAAACAACAGGCTTGAAAAACATTTTACTCTGTTTTTTGTCTCTGCGCATCGAGATCAGTTTCCAAAAATAATACAATTTATATCTTGTAGCCACGATGATCGGTGATCGGTGGCTACATTTTTTTTTTTTGTGTTGGTAACGGATCACGGTATCGGTGGATACAAGTTGCCGTGATCCGTGGCTAATTCAATCTGATACCGGGATCCGTGGAGACAAACCCCTCAGCTCAGCATAATGCCAGATGGCAACACTTTGCCACTGACGCTGATTTCCAGCTGCAGCCCACGAGTACCGTTCACTCTTCTCTGTGGTCGCGGGACTGCCTCATCAGCTAACCGAGGTCCCGAAACGTAAAGGGCTATTGAAGGATAACCGATTTTATTTACGTTGTGAAATCATCCAACGAGTCCTCCCACCCAGGGCAGGGCAGGAGGGACTGTCAGACTTCATCATCTGCCTTGCCTTTCCCCAACTATATTGTGGTCTGCTTCCAGTCGAACCATCTGGTTCGCAGCTGAATATCAGTATGTTACATGGAGCGACTGACTATCGGACCTCCACAACACAGTAACTGGGTAATACGATACCTACTCCATGGTAAGACTGGTTGTCAGACTTTAGAGCTTCTGACTAATAGTAACGACTGTCAAAGATCTACAAAGTACAGCCGGGACCAACGGCTTTACGTGCTTTCCGAGGCACGGAGAAAACTCGCTATGACAAACGGTCACCCATCCACAGACCAACCTCGGCAAGCGCGGCTTAACCTGGAAGATCGGCCTGTGCGGCTGTAATTATTTAGCCACGAGCTTCTTCTGAGGGACTGTCAGACTTGTACTTACTAAAATCCACGGTGTCCTTCTATAGCCCTTCACGTTCAGGAGTCACGGTAGCTCGTTAGTTCCGCGATTCTGGCAGGTTTTGGCCCTCTAAGGGGGGCCCTGTTATTGTGCTGACACACGCCATCAACCAGGGCATGGTCCTTGTACGGACAGCGAGTCGCCCATTACTTGCCGTCCGCATGGAGATCGTCCTGCGACGTCCGTTGCCGTGGGCGTCTCCCACGGCATCTGGAGTGTACCTCAGCCTATGATTAAAATGTGATCCCAGCAAAGACAATCCAACTACGTATACCTGCTGTGTAAACTCCGTATCAAGATCCTCGAACTTGATCTTCTTGGTGACACTGACAGTGACAGCTGTCAGAGTGCGCGGAGTGTTGATCTTCCTGTTCACGGCGTTCCTCCAGCCCGAGGGGTCTTCCTTCTCTTCGGGGGCTCCACCTGGGGGGGGGGGGGAGAGTTGGGAGCTTTAGTTGTGTCATTGATTTTATTATACACCGTCACTTTATAGTCATCTTACAAAAGTGGTCCACTCAATGTTAAAAAAGACCAAGACACATTTTTCATGTCTCCTGAAGAAATATTTTGTAATTGGCAAAATTGCACTTACCTAAAGCGTCCCAGAATTCGTCAGGCTCCTCTCCCTGCTCTATGGTAGAGATCTCCTTCTCCTTCACCACCTTCTCCACAAAACTGGCGACTGCCTCTTTCTCTGTGTCGTTGGATTCCTGTAAATACGTGTTTATGTATATGATATAAGTTATGGTATCAGGCCTTACATTTTCTTTGGAAAGAAAAATTCGAACCGCGGACAGGATTCGAACCTGCGACCTTCGGATTCAGTACATCCGACGCTCATTTCCAACCGAGCCACCGAGGATCGTAACCGCCACGGCGAATTCTTCATTCCATTTCTAACGTCTCATGGTGACGTTTTTCTTTCCAAAGAAAATCTTTGAAAATTCGCTACGCATGCGTTAATGCGTTTAATATTTAAAAATATTAGGCCTTACATATTGAACGTCCATTCTTGGGATTGAAGCCAGAGAAACACGGTAGAAAAATTATACCCCGTTGTTCGATTCCCACGTAAAACAAGTGAATATCTCAATGAAAACATTTGAATGTGTGCGTGGAGCTCACTCACATATTTGTAAAAAGTGGCTTCACTAAAAACGTTACATTTTATTTCGAACACGGAATCTGGACATTTTATAATCTAAAGGCGTTCCCTCACCGGGAGCATTCGCGTGTAATGTAACATTGTACATAGATTCGTATAGATTTGTAATGCTTAAGTCGAATCGATTTTATATTTTTTATAGATTCGACTTTGAGCATTACATAACTCGTACAATACTACCTCCCTGACTGACAAGCATTCGCGTACCTACATCTAATATATTATAAAAAAAATCAATGCCACTTTTCGTTGGAATTTTATAACTCAAGAACGGGCTCACCTATCCAAACCAAATGTAAGGCTTTGTTCGGACTATTTAGTAGATGGTTTATGTGAAGTTTGTGCAAAATCGGTCAAGCGGTTCTTCATTTATCGCATTTTTTGTAACAAATCAATTCAATAAATGGCGGATCATTTTGTTACTGGAGATTTTGCTGTGAAAGTAGTGAAGCACCGGGCCGCTAGTTTAGTTTCGATTTGATACAAGTTGCGCATTGTGATGCTCGATTGTCTTCACTCACTGATGAAATGTTCGAATCTGTAACGTTACATTTGGTACAGGTGAATGCTCCCGGTGAGGGAGCGCCTTAAGAATCAGGTTGTTTTTCTCACCTTGCCAATCCAGACATAGACGGTATCTTTCGTCTCCAACACATACACGTCGTCATCTTCCAGGTTGTCGGTCGTCTCCGGGACCTGGATGACTCTCATGTCCATCCCCAGCTCTGTACCTTCCACCTGTCATGAGACACGTTATGACCAAAATTCATATAGATCTATCTAGTTCATTTTGAAATTACTCAAAAACTCGCATTAGTGCACTTTGAGTCAATGGGCTAATTTTTCGGTCGATTTGTCGATGGTACGGCAAAATCGACCTCAAAATTTAACTGTGTTAAATGTCCTAACCAACAGTATTAGGATTATATCAAAATATCGTATATTTTGTTTTGTAACGTCAGCTTTTTATCATTAAAGAGTCCATTATCAAAAAATAATTAACACGTATTTTTTCTTTTGTTACGTGAACTAAAATTGACCTTTATAGGAATCGTTAGTAAACTGTTCTTACTCTGAATAGACGAATGTTGTCATCGTCATACGAGCCTTTGGAATTATCAGGCTGGTCTTTACTGCCAAACAAAATCACCAGATTGCCTGAAAAATAAAACAATATGGGCTATTGAACTGATCAATTCTAATAAGTTCGTCACCATATTGGGAACACAGACGCAGGTAGTGAGTTCCACGCTTTTGCTGTGCGCATTATGAAGGAAGATTGTGCGAATAAATTACGCTAAGTGCGAATTGGTGGAGCGGTGACCAAGTCATCATCATCATCAGCTGGAAGACGTCCACTGCTGAACATAGGCCTCCCCCTTAGACCGCCACGCCGAATGACAATCCTCCACTTGCATCCATCGGTTGCCCGCGACCCTCACGACGTCGTTGGTCCACCTAGTGGGAGGCCTACGCTGCGTCTTCCGGTCCGTGGTCGCTATGAGAGAACTTTTCTTCCCCATCGGTTGTCAGTTGTACGAGCGATGTGGCCTGCCCATTGCCACTTCTACTTACAAATTTTATGAGCTATAGCGGTGACTCTGGTTCTTCGCCGAATATCCATGTTCATCCGGCGACCAAGTTTGGATAGTAATTAAGCGAACTTCCGTATAGCAGTTGAATTATATATGGGTACATATTTGAATATCGAAGATTAAAATATCTACGCTTAAAATATCGATGTTCAAAACATCGAAATATTAAATATCGATTGTAACAAAATATCGAAAAATGTTACATCTACGCTTAAAACGTCGAAGATTGAAATGTCGATTGATCAAAATGTCGAATGATTCAAAATATCGAATGACATTATGCCTAAGTTCAAAATATCAACGTTTAATACATCGAAGTTCATAATATCTACGTTAAAAATACCTACAAGTTGAAATATCGGACAGAAACCGGATAAAAAGTCGGACTCGCTTTTGCATCCTTAGTCAAATTGCTGATTACCACCTATCAAGGTAAGTAGACGGAGCCCCGCTTCGCGGGGCTCCTATTTCTGTTTGCAAGGTTTAAAGTAACCTAACACGAAGAGGATGGCGGGGTCTGAAAGACCCCGCCATCGCCCGACCCCCGTCGTCCTGCCTTGATAGGTGGTAATCAGCAATTTGACTAAGGATGCAAGAGTGAGCGAAGCGAGCTTGAGACTTGGGGCATCCCGACTCGGACAGGTTAGGTTCGATATTTAGGACATTCGATAATCTGTACTTCGATATTTAAGACATTCGATAATCTGTATTTCGATATTTTGATCTTTCGATGTAAGTTTTGTAGATATCTAGATTTTAGATATATTGGACGTAGATCATTTAACTATTCGATATTATAAACTTTCGATATTTTAATTTTCGATTTTATGGTCGTTCGATATTTTCATTTTCGATGTTTTGAACATCGATATTTTAAGCGTAGATATTTTAATCTTCGATATTCAAATATGTACCCTGAATTATGTCAAATAGCAAGATCAAGAAAGTTGAAGTGGAAGTGTTCAGGCCTCATAGCACGGAGATCTAATGGCCGATGAGGCCGTAAGATTCTCGAATCGATTCTGGAGACCACGCACCGGCAAGCGCAGCGTAGGACGTCCACCCACAAGGTGGACAGACGATCTTATGAAGACCACAGGATCACGCTGGATGCAAGCCGCGTCAACCAGTCCTATTGGAAGTCTATAGGGGAAGCCTATGTTCAGCAGTGTACCTACGTCGTACGCCTACGCCGCACGCGCGTCGTACTACGCCGCTATGTTCATAATTCTGTCGAAAATGGTGATCCAGCAAAAGTCTGGAAGTTTCTTAGATCAATGGGAGTTGGAAAGTCACGCCAAGATTCTATTCCTAAAGATGTAGATCTTGAACAACTTAACAAACATTTCTCAATTTCTTATAATTTTAATAGCGCTACTAAAGCCAAAACTCTGAATAATCTTTCATCTCTTCCTACTCCTGATTACTCTCCTTTCGTATTTAATCAATTCTCGGCTTGTGATGTTAAGAAGAGTATTTTATCAATCACTTCAAATGCTGTTGGTAGTGACTGTGTCAGTCGCAAGATGATCCTTCCTATCCTGGATGAAATCCTTCCTGCCATCGGCCATATCCTTAACTATTCCATATCCTGTGGTGTCTTTCCTTCATCTTGGAAAGAAGCCCAAATTACCCCTCTCCCTAAAAAGTGTAATCCTGTGTCTTTTTCTGAATTCCGTCCTATCTCCATATTACCGTTTCTATCCAAAGTCCTAGAACGTCTCATTTATAACCAGCTTAGTTCCTTCCTTTGTAAAAACAGTCTCCTTAATGCATTCCAATCTGGATTTCGTGCAGGACACAGCACTACGACAGCACTTGTTAAAATTGCTGACGATATAAGGTCGGGTATGGAAAATGGAAATCTGACGGTCCTGTCCTTATTAGATTTTAGTAACGCGTTTAACACCGTAGATTTTGACATCCTACTCGGCATACTCTGCTCTCTTAACATATCTCCAACGGCAATTGATTGGTTTCGAAGTTACCTGTGTGGCCACCGGCAGCGAATTTGCATTGAAGGCATGTCGTCTTCTTGGTGCAATACCTCTGCCGGCGTACCGCAGGGTGGCGTTTTATCTCCTCTTCTTTTTGCAATTTTCATTAATTCTATTTCCAATGACCTTATTTCATCCTACCACCTATATGCTGACGATTTGCAAATTTATACTCAAGCTCCCTTAGACGAATTGTCGGAGGCTGTTAGTATGATGAATAAGGATTTGGCACGCATTTCTGAGTGGAGTACCGCTTATGGCTTAAAAATTAACCCAGCGAAGACGCAAGTCATTGTTGTTGGCAGCCCGCGTCTGCGTTCAAGAATCAATTGGTTACAGCTTCCACAGATTGCATTTGAAGGTACTACTATCCCTTATAGCGATACGGTTAAGGATCTGGGCATCTACATAGACAAAGACTTCTCTTGGGTTCCCCAGATACAAGAAGTTAGTCGCAAATTGTTCGCATCAGCAGGGTCATTGCGAAGGTTGCGTAATTTTCTTCCAACTGCCACTAAGACTGCGCTTGCCCAGTCCCTCCTTCTCCCCATCCTTGATTATGCCGATGCCAGCTATCCAGATCTCACAGAAGCACAGTTAGATAAGCTTGAGCGACTTCAAAACTTTTGTATAAGATTCATATTTGGTTTGCGTAAATATGATCATGTTTCAGAATTTCGCAAAAAACTCAAGTGGTTACCTATCCGCCTTCGCCGGAATACTCACATTTTAACAATGCTTTTTAACATTCTTTTTAATCCCGCTACCCCTTCTTATCTAAAAGAGCGTTTTAAGTTCCTGCACGATGCACACACTAGATGTTTGAGGTCATCGGAAAATTTGATACTGTTGATGCCTGTGCACTCCACAAAATTTTATGATGACTCTTTCACAGTTCAGGCTGTCCGTTTGTGGAATGCATTGCCGCTGTCAGTAAGACAAGCCCAGTCACTGGTTTCTTTTAAAAGATTAGTCATAAATCATTTCCTTTCTCTTTAATGTGTATATGTATATATACCTACATATATATTTAAATGTGTATGTGTATTCTATATTACAATTAACATTTATGTGTATTGTATTTATATTATAGGTTAATCTGTTATTTGTTGTGCATCACTGCCTACCCTCTTGTATTGTTTAAAGTTCTTTAAGTCCATCCTAAGGTTGTCTGGAAGATATCGCTATTAGCGATAAGACCGCCGTTGTACCCTTAAAATTATCAATTTTTGTAAGTTTGTTTTCATTTTGGTGTACAATAAAGTATATTCTATTCTATTCTATTCTATTCTACGTCTGATATGATCGGTCTTACCTTTGAAAATAGTCAAGAAATGTTTATTCTCCTTCCCTTGAGGAACCTTCACGACGGTAGAAGCTCCTTCCAGCTCCTCCTCCAGCTGGGAGACTAGGTCCAAAGCTGCTTTCTTGTCATCGGCACTGGCTTTTGAACCCTGAAAGCAAACCATATTATTAACTTGTAATGTTCCAAGTGTTCCAACCGAGTTACCTACATAGCTGTTAGCAAGTTGAAGTGGCAATGGGTTGGCCACATCTAAAAGCTCCAATTATCGTAATACTAACATAGCTCAATTTTCAAAAAGGCAATACGTAGTAGTTATAACTGAACTATCAACTACGATCAGTCGATCAGCATTCTCAATTTTCTAGCTCCCTTCAAAATTCTCGTTGACATAAGTTTTAGGAATATTTAATTCAAAATCAAAAGTAATTTATTCAAATTATGCTGATTTATCAGCACTTTTTAAAGGTCAAATTTTACATAAGACAGTCCCCCAAAGCGCCCCCCCTTCGACACTTCCTAGTATTTTGGCTGGGAAGAAGAAGTGGCGGAACAAACTCCCCAGCAACACATCTGTCTGAACGGTTAGAAGAACCAAGATTTATACAATTTAATAGAACATTCACATTACACATCAATCCGAGATTACACCTCAATCGTGACTAGAAGGCACATAAAGATTTTGATCGACATCAAGTTGTCGTTCGGTTGTAGGCCCCGTATCAAAATTTGTTTGGGGCCCTTATAATTTAAGTGTATAGTTTGAAAAGTATAGACAACAGCATCCTGACTCGTGTAACTAATGCTATTACTGATGTTATTAAAAGAATTTTGAAGGGAGCTAAAAAATTGAGAATGCTGATCGACTGATCGTAACTGATTTATGACAACTACATAATATAGCGTCTTTGATAATTGAGCTATGTTAGGAGTTCGATCGTGGCGGAGAGCGCTGAAGGGTCTGCGCGTGAGCCCGCTTGGAGCCTCTGTCGGTGCAGATATTGGTGGTAGTAGCAAATACTCCAGCGAGGCCCTGGAGGACTGACGTGGAGAAGGGTTTCGCGTAAACAGTAGTTGCTTTCGAGTCAGTCGATCCTAAGCTCAAGGATAAATTTTATGTTAGGAGTTCGTTAACTGCAGCTTTATGGCCACGATAAGTTTTCATTTAAGAGCAACATTTTATGTTTTTATTGTTATTCCAATGGTCGGGGCCCTTGATATTTGAGGCCCCCGTATAATTAATGCGGCGGTAGCTACGCCTCTGCACAGTCCATTCTCTAAATCAATACTTGCTTATCCGGAAAGAACACAGGTTGAAGTTAAAAACTACCCTAATCAAACAGACCACCCCGGAACGTTCCTGGCACAAAAGATCCCAGAATACTTGCGCGCTTGTAGTTAATTTTACTTGCCGAAAAAAGAAGAATGATGTACTCACAATCCAATAGTAAATAATGAAGGCATCAGCTCCATTGGCATCAGTGTACTCATACTTGACCACATACACGTCATTCTGGTACAGCACCGACACTCCTGATGCGAACTCTTCTGACACATCCTCCTGATCACCACCCGATATCCTGAGGAGAGGGAAGTGTCCTTAAGCTTGAATTCCTGATGGCCTACCAATATCATCTGCCTGCCTTTTCCCAACTATATTGTGGTCTGCTTCCAGTCGAACCAGATGCAGCTGAATATCAGTATTTTACACGGAGCGGCAGACTATCGGACCTCCACAACACAGTAATTGGGTAATACGATACTCCATGGTAAGACTGGTGGCCTACAATGAGATCTTAAAGCGAGAGTGGTTCCGTTCAGGGAACGAGACGACTTGTATCTAGCTCTGTGCCTTTCTCACACTGCCTCACACTGGTAATACTCTCGTTTTAAGATCTCATGGTATGTCACCAGGCCCTGTAGCCATAATACAAACGATAAACGCAAACGCTGAGTAGGCTTTAATAGATTTTCAACTTTATATGCTCGGTTATAACGTTGAAGCTCTAGTGAAGATTGCTTTTCGTTTTCGATCTTTCCTGTCGCTAACGCTCAGAAATCTTAAATAGATTTTCAACTTTAGGCGCTGGGGTATAAAGTTGAAATTATATATATTTAATGCATACTTAATTTGTATAATTAAGTATGCATTAAATATTAATGTTAAATGTTTGTACACCGAATATCTGTCCTCACTAAAATAATAATATCTCTATCGCTCTAAGGTTTGCTGTTAGAAAACCCAATTCTGGGTTAAGCTCGCCTTTTTTTTTTTTTTTTTTTTACGTGGCAAAATCATCAAATGAGTCCTCCAGCCCCGGGCAGGGCGGGAGGGACTGTCAGACTTCTACTGACTAAAATCCACGGTGTCCTTCAGTAGCCTGTTATGTTCCGGGGTCACGGTAAGGAAATAATCCCGCGACCCCGGCAGGCTTTGGCCCTCTGAGAGGGGGGCCCCGTCATTATGATGACGCTCTTTGAGGCGCGCGTGGGACACAACGCGCCGTCGACCCGGGCATGGTCCATGGTCGGGCAGCGAGTTGCCCTTTACTCGCTGCCCGCATGCCCGCGCCTACGGTGGCCGGAGATCGTCCTGCGACGTCCGTCGCCGTGGGCGTGCACCACCGCGGTTGGGGCGGAGGGAGGACACTGTCCTCTCTCGCGCGCGGCCCGCCTCCTCCTTCGCGAGCATTACTGCCTCGCAGAAGGAGCTGACCGCTTCCCACTCCGTCTCGCCCCGCAGCATGGCCGCAACCAATGCCGGGCGCGAGAGGTCTCCGCCTATCGCAGCCGTGAGGACACGTCGGTGCTCCGCCCTAAGCTCGCCTTTGTACATAAATTACCCATAAGTGAAGTGTTATTTTCATTATACGTGTGTACAATAAAGAATAAGAATAAGAATTGAAAATCTATTGGGAAGTAGTGGAAGTACCGAGCGTTTACGATTATCGTTTGCGACTTCTTGCGTATTGGCTAGGGGTGCTGTTACGCGACAGTTCAATCAATTGCGTATTTTAGTAACGAAATACAATATTTATTACGCGCCGCTGACGTAAGCGTCGCACTATTTTTAACCGACTTCAAAAAAAAAGTAGGTTCTCAGTTCGACCTGTATGTATGTATGTATGTATGTTTGTCCGCGATTATCTCGCGTTTGACTGAACGGATTTTGATGCAGTTTCCAGGAAAGTGTTCATTACATTCTGGAGAAGGTTTTAGTATATAATACTAATAGATATCCCGTGACGTTGCCCGCGTGGATCCGTTTTCCTTACTTGGATCGAAGATTTTCAGGGACGATTGCATGTTTGTCCGCGATTATTTCGCGTTTAGCTGAACCGATTTTGATGCAGTTTTCAGGAAAGTGTTCTCTACATTCTGGAGAAGGTTTTAGTATATAATACTAATAGATATCCCGTGACGTTGCCCGCGTGGATCCGTTTTGCTTACTTGGATCGTAGATTTTCAGGGACGATTGCATGTTTGTCCGCGATTATCTCGCGTTTGGCTGAACCGATTTTGATGCAGTTTTCAGAAAAGTGTTTGTTACATTCTGGGGAAGGTTTGAGTATATAACAATAATGGATATCTCGTGAAGTTGCTCGCATAGATCCGTTTTTGTTGCTAAATAGGATTGTAGATTTTCAAAGAAGCCGATTTTATGAAGATTTTTGTTGAATATCGCAACTAAAAAGGGAAAAATAAAAAACTTTTTTAAAAAAAGGGAACCGACTTCAAACCAAACACAAAAAAACGATAAAATAACTTTTCTTTCGGAAGTCGGTGGCCATAACTCAATGAAATAAAAAAAAACAAAGCCACCGACTTCCGAAAGAAAAGTTATTTTATCGTTTTTTTGTGTTTGGTTTGAAGTCGGTTCCCTTTTTTTTAAAAAGTTTTTTAAAGTTAGAGAATTTAATTGAATTGCAATCTCTCAGTATTTGTTGCCTATCTGAACACGAAAAGTGGTCATAACTTTTGAACCGTAAAAATAGCACCACAGATAAAAAGATTTGAAATGACCCCCCTCATGCCCGGTTCAATTTGATCCTCACTTCCTGGTAAAACGTCTTTTGTAATACAAACAGCGAAGGAGTGGAACTCTCTGCCTGCGTCTGTATTCCCGAACACATACTACAACCCTAATCTCTTCAAAGTTAGAGTGAACAGGCTTCTTCTGGGTAAGCTCGCTCCATCGTCGACCTTGTCTTAGTTACTCCTGACCAAGACTAAGGCCAAGAACAAATCCAAATAACATAAAAAAACCCCATATAAGTGTCTGTGCATCTTTGTTCTTGGTATTAAAAAGTCGGCGCAGACATGCGTGTTTGCGCAGACTACTGCATTGTGTGGTCTCATGTTCAGACTTGTGGGTCAACTTACGACAACTTTGGTTGTTTATGAATTCATAGTTTGCTTTGTTTTTATTATAATAACCACTTTTTCGACCATTTATAGCGCTTGGTATGTGTTTTTCCTAAAAAAACCGTAAGAGCAGCTAGTTGTAGTAAACGACGCCGTCGATTGATATCTGGCCGTCCGCACACCACGAGATTTAAAGAACAACTAACATGTCTGTATCGTTTGGACGATATGAGTCGCACATACTTTTGTCCGTGCAACAGTCTGCGCAGCGCAAGTCTGCACCGTCTAGACCCAGGTGGTAAGTCTTACTTGGTGACAGTTATACTGCCCTCTCCCTGATCTGGCATGTATCCTCTGGCAGCTGCACTCTTGCCAATCTGCTTGGCTGCTTGAGCGGAGTGCTCAGCGTCCTCGGAAAAGTAGCCAGCATCTGTGAAGTACCACAATTAACAGGTAAGATATAGTTCAGGCCTGTTGGTCTAGTGGTTAGTGACCCTGACTGCTATGCCGGAGGTCGTGGGTTCGATTCCCACCCAGGACAAATGTTTGTGTGATGAGCATGATCATTTGTTCTGTGTCCGGGTGGAATTTATCTATAATGTATGTATTTAGAAATATATAAGTACTAGCTTCCGCCCGCGGCTTCGCCCGCGTGGTGTTTTGATAAAAAGTAGCTTATGTTGTTTTTCAGATTTCAGACTATCCATATCCAATTTTGTAACAAACGGCTCAGCAAATTAGCCGTGAAACAAACATTTACACAGTTATAGTAAATTAATTTGAATATTAGGGATTATATTAATGGAACGGTATAGATTTGGGTATAGCATTTGGTTAAAAGAGAGTAGGTATGTTTAAAAAAAATATAAAATATCTGTTTACAGTAGGTTTATGGTACCCATGTATTCCATTAAGTGGCAGAAAGTACCCAGGAAAATTTATTGGTCCCTTATGTCCAAGAGACACTTCCAGGGGCCAGCATCACGTTGTGTACAAAAATATTTTAAAATGACCTAATTTAAAACATTTTTGTACACAACGTTTGCTGTTTTGTTATTATTTGTTAAAATGTGGAGATTGTTTGGACTCGACACTCGCGAGCAGGCCACGTACAGTAAGTTGGCCATGCGAAAAACAGTTTTTCTCTAAATGGACACCTGCTACTTTAAGTGTTTGCCCTTGCGCTTTGTTAATGGTCATTGCGAAGGCTGGTTTGAGGGGAAACTGGATTCTTTTAAACTGAAAAGGTAAATCTGTAGGGATCATGGGTAGGTATACGGGGAATTAAAACTTCTTCATCTTTAGCTATTCCTGTCATTATAACTGCTCTAATAATATTGCGTCCTAGCTGCGTAATTTGCAATCGGGTCCCGTTGCATAGTCTCGGCGCTTCGAGATTTCTCATTAACAAAACTGGAACCCCAACTTTCAGTCTCAGCTTATGAGACGGCACTCCTGACAGCTCTAAAGAGTTTAGAAACTCTGTAGGATAAGATGTCACCTGTTCACTGTCCATGACAATTTATCTACTGACAAATATTCGACAACATCGCCTTGCACATGTGACATCATTCGTTCATTGATCTGTCCCACGATTTCATTGGTCGGTGCCAATATTGCCATGATGTTCCTAGGTTCAGTGGTTAAAATTTTGTATACAAAAAGTTTGGCTTCGTAGTTCCCGTTCCGAATCCGTTCCGTTCCGTTCGAATTTCGGGAATTCCGTTTGTAGAATTTCACCCCCACGGTGGTAAAAATTTCAAAATGCTAGAACAAACGATTTAAAATTTCTAAAACGCTAGAACAAATTGTTATTTATTTCTTATCAAGTTCCTAAATATAATGTTTCATGGTTTTATCCCCAGAAATGACAAAATCCCATACAAACTTTCAACCCTTATTTCACCCCCTCACGGGTCGAAATTTCAAAAACGCTAGAACAAATGTTTAAATATATCTTATCAAGTGCTTAAATATAAAGTTTCATGGTTTTATCTTTTAAAATTAAGAAATCCCATACAAACTTTCAACCCTTATTTCACCCCCTCACTGGTCGAAATTTCAAAAACGCTAGAACAAATTGTTATTTATTTCTTATCATGTTCCTAAATATAAAGTTTCATGGTTTTATCCCCAGAAATGACAAAATCCCATACAAACTTTCAACCCTTATTTCACCCCCTCACAGGTCGAAATTTCAAAAACGCTAGAACAAATGTTTAAATATATCTTATCAAGTGCTTAAATATAAAGTTTCATGGTTTTATCTTTTAAAATTAAGAAATCCCATACAAACTTTCAACCCCTATTTCAACCTCTTCATCCCCTTTTTCACAATAAAAGGTAGCCTAAGTTCTTTCTCAGGGTCTAAAGATTGTCTGTGCCAAATTTCATCAAAATCGGTTGAGAGGTTTAAGCGGGAAAGCGTAACAGACAGACAGACAGACAGACAGACAGACAGACAGACAGACAGACAGACAGAGTTACTTTCGCATTTATAATATTAGTTTGGATGTTTATCAGTTGTCTAGTACCCATAACACAAGCTCTGCTTAGCTTGAGACTAGATGCTGTTGTGTGATAGTTGTGGAATATTATTATTATTTTTCTATTAGTAAGCACGTTGAATGCGATACCAGGTCTAAACACCTTGTATACGACTTTCTTACAATCCGGCTAGGTAAATCATAGACTTAGGTATTTGTCGTGCGGAAGGCATAACTTTAACTTTGGTTTGGTGTAGGAAAGAGATGAATATATATCAACCCAAAAAAAGGGTTGAAGTTTCTTAAATGTTACAGGGTCTATAAGCCTGGTACCACAACAAAGGAAGTTTTATTACCAGGTTTATAGACCTGGTACCACAGGAATGGAAAGTGTAGAAAAATCACTGCCGCAGCGAATGTGCTAGCCATCGTTGGAGACGTCCAGGTGATTTCCGGCCACCGTTAACTTGCGGTGGCTCGATGTCCGATCAAGGACCGACAAGGACGGGGGCCCTATAGGGTTAAGCAAAAATCAAGTTTGTGTTGTACTTTAATGTACGTACCAGATTCAGAGACCATCGTAGAGTTGGTGGTGACGGACTCCCAGTTGCTGAAGTATTGCTGGAATGTGGAGCACTCGGAGCCTTCCGACACTTTGGTTACATTCACCTGTAAATAACAATACGGTGAATGAGGCATGATCACAAATAGACTATTTTATTCCGGTCGGATCCCCCTTAGCTAATACCTTGGTGTTTGAGGAGATTGGCACAGGCCGATCGGATTGATGTTTAGTTTTTCAAAACTGCTAAGCTGAATTTAGAACTCCACTGCCTCATCCCACCAGCCCCCTTCTATCATCGCACAGATATGCGATCTAATTAAAGGTAATTTGCTGTGCGTTTAGATAGACGCACGGCAAATTACCATCCTTACCTCATTGCTATACCACCAATTCGCACTAAGCGTTTCCAAACGTCTTTATAATACGGACAGCGAAGGAGTAGAACTCTCTGCCGTCTGTGTTTCCGAACACAACCCTAATCTTTTCAAAGTTAGAGTGAACAGGCTTCTTCTGGGTAAGCTCGCTCCACCGTCGACCTTGTCTTAGTCACTTCTGACCTAGACTAAGGTCAAGAGCAAACTCATTACGCATAAAAAATAATGCAAATAAATCTTTGACTTTGAATTTGAAAAAAAAAGTTGGAAAGTGGGGATTTTTGGATGAAATACTTTTATTTATCACTGGGGATTTTTGGAATAAAGTCTTTATTGATCGAAATAGTGGTAGTCCATCGAGAGCAGGTGATCAGGGCTCTTGAGAGAGGATCCTGCTAAGGAAGTACTTTTTTCTGAATCACAGCGGTTGATCCTACAGCCTACCGAGAACCTCCTTAGATAACCACTGGTGGGGAGTGGGTATTTCTGAAATAAACCCAATAAAGAGAATAATAATCGACACTTACCCAAGAAGGATAGTTCTTGGCTTCGAAGTATTTGTTAGAAATGTCATGGTACGCCTTCTTCACATCTGCACTGACGCCGGAACCCATCCAAACGTACACTCCGGAGTCGGGAGTATCCAGGATGTAGACTTCCTGCAAATTGAAACGAAATGGTGACGTTTTATGGACTATTGACTTAGAACTGAAGGTAAAGTTTCTTAGACAAGAAGTGTCCAACAGCTGTATAACTAATATTTTTTGTAGTAACACTTGTCCGACCATGGACCATTCCCGGGACGACGGCGCGTTGTGTTCAGCATAATGGCGAGACCCCTTAGAGGGCCAAAGCCTGCCGGGGTTGCGGGACTTACCGAATTACCATGACCCTGGAACGTAAAGGGCTATTGAAAGACACCGTGGATTTTAGTCAGTACGAGTCTGACAGTTCCACCCGCTCTGCCCTAGGTGGGAGGACTCGTTTGATGATTTTAACACGATAAAAAAAAAACACTTTTCCAATAGAACTCGTTAACTGCAAAACGACATTTGATTGACATACGGGTCGTTTTGCAGTTACACTTTTATCAACTGTTCAACAAATGTTTAAGGGGGATGCTCCAACCTTGCAGGCCAGTGACATGTTGTAGCTTTATAAATATATGAGTTGCGGTAATAACAAGTATAATTTTAAATATAAAAATTATCAAAAAACTCGCTCCATCAGCTCTCACATAGAAAAGAAGCATCATGTTAAAATCTCCGAAATCTAACTACGATGCACCTTTTCTATGTGAGAGCTGATGGAGCGAATTTTTTGATAATTTTTATATTTAAAATTATACTTGTTATTACCGCAACACATATATTTATAATGTTACAACATGTCACTGGCCTGCAAATTGCAAAAAACGTAAAACAATTTGAATTTCGCGGGCTACATCGAAGCAATCACCTTAAATTGTGATACGACGGCCGAAGACTGTCGTACCACAAAGAGTGCTTGTATTTTGCAGTTGACCTTTGTTTAAAGACAAGTGTTCAAAAGATTTTTAACTTTTTTGTAGGACTGTAATTTAATCATTGCCAGCTTATAACTATTGGGTAGTGTATCTTTGTGTCCAAATTATACTGTAGTGATGATTCTTTTCATGCTATATTTCAATTGATCTACAGTCTTCTAAATATATATAACTCAAAGGTGACTGACTAACATAGTGATCTATCAACGCACAGCCCAAACTACTGGACGGATCGGGCTGAAATTTGGCATGCAGGTAGATGTTATGACGTAGGCATCCGCTAAGAAAGGATTTTGATCAATTCTATCCCCAAGGGGATAAAATAGGGGATGAAAGTTTGAATGAAACGTTGTCAAAAATACATTGTTAAGTTCCGACATCCACGCGAACGAAGTCGCGGGCACAGCTAAATAAAGAGAGAAAAGAATCAAGAATTATAACGGTTGCAATTAACGTGTTGCCTGAGTGTGCAGCTTTTCGTGGACAAGAAGTTATTATGACCTAATTAAAACATAGTTACTTACGTCAGAAGACAGATGCTTCTGCTTGTAAGGCTTGTTCAACGCTATGAGGTCCAGCTCGTCACCGACCACCACTCTGTACAGGTACACCGCTGAGATGTCCTCGCGGTAGTTGCTCTGAAAGAACACAAATCATCAGCCTATAAATGTTGCCACTGCTGGAATACAGGGCTCTTCTATGTGAGAGGGAGTGGGCCATAATCCACCGCGCGGGCCCAGTGCGGATTGGTAGATGTTGCATGCCTTCGAATTTTTGGTTCTAGGACATGCCGGTTTCCTCACGATGTTTTCCTTCACCGTTTTGAGAGCAGTGGTGATAAACTAAAGTACACGAAGTAATTCGCCTGGCTGGGTGCGAACCCAAAGTCAAAGTCAAAGTCAAATCATTTATTCCAATTAGGCCATCAAAGAGGCACTTTTGAACGTCGATATTTAAATTTAAAGGGAATAGGAAGGGAAGGGATTGATTCTACACCCATTCGCTAAGGTAGGTTGTATGGAGAAGAATGGGCAAGAAACTCCATACTTACTCTTTTAAAAAAAATGTTTTACAATATTTTTTAACAGCGTTTGAAATAATTAATGTCAAAGCAATGTACCTTGAAAATCTAGACTAAAAATTAAAAAAAAATTAATAATAAGAAATAAAAAAAGCAAAAAGGTACATGGCGTTCACATTTTAACAAAACATTGAAATTACACAATTTACAAATATAATATAAGTGTGTGAGCATTCAAATTTCAACCAGTTTGACCCTGTTTAAGCCCTACATTGTTCTATGGAGCAGGACCAGCATGTTTCCAAACATTTTTATCTTGAATATAATCTTCTAATTTATAATATGCTTGTTTACTAAGGGTGTTTTTAATGTAACTTTTAATTTTTTTTTCATTTAGATTTAAGATCTCACTCGGTATTTTATTGTAACATTTAACACAGAACCCCATAAAAGATTTTTGTACTTTAGACAATCTAAAATATGGTTGATCAATTTTATCTTTATTTCTCGTATTAAAATTATGTCTGTCGCTTATTTTATTAAAAAGATGAAGATTTTTCCTAACATGCATTATATTTTCATAAATAAATTGACAAGGCACTGTCATTATATTAATCTTTTTGAATAATTCCCTAAGAGATTGCAACCCCCATGACCTACAACTCGTAAGTCGTGGCCGATACCACTGGGCCACCACTGCTCTGCAGGTCTGCTGGTACCTTTTACTTAATAGAAAAATGTTTGTGATCACAGTCAGAGTCAATGTACGAAATTCCTCCTGCTCTGCGACCGGACTTTAGTATTAAAATAAAATACTTACAGAAGTAGAGTCATCGCTGGCGATTTCATCCTTAGACCCTGAGCCGAGAGCTTCGAAGAAGGCTGCATAATCATCATCAGAAGAGTATTCATCTGTAACAATACGCAGAATTTATGACATTGATCAACGGAATTAAAAATGCGACACACATATATTTGGTCAAGGATATCGGCTACACGAAAAATCATCATCTGCCTTCCTTTTCCCAACTATATTGTGGTCGGCTCCCAGTCGAACCAGATGCAGCTGAATATCAGTATTTTACATGGAGCGACTAACTATCGGACCTCCACAACCCAGTAACTGGGTAATACGATATCCCTTGGTAAGACTGATTGTCAGACTTCACAGCTTCTGACTAACAGTAACTAATGTTAAAGATCTACTAATGACAGCCGGGACCAACGGCTTTACGTACTTTCCGAGGTACGAACTTACGAAGGAAACTTGCTATGACAGATGGTCACCCAACCACAGCCCAACAATTTGTAGCGCATTTACCTGGAAGATCACTCTGTGCGGTTGTATTATTTATTTATCTAGCAAAAACTATGACTCAGCGGACAAAAAGACATGAATAATCATGGATATCACACAAATAGTCAGCCAAAATCACCTGATTTACATCAAATTGAGCTGATAATGCGATAAAATTATGATATTAACTCTTTCCCGGAAAGTGATAACACAATTTTCGTACATAGCATTTTGGCTTTTCCCTTTATCACTATCAACTGGATTGGTGATGCATACAATAATTTTAATAAATTGATCGTTATTTTATCTATTTGTTTAGTTTTGCCGACTGCAATAACTTAGTGATTAGGTATTGATTCATTATTTTTATAATGCAATTAAAGAAACCGTCTGGCCTTGAGAATAGTCGTAGTTACAAAAGTATTTACAAGAGAATGTATACTTTTACACGATTTTGTCACTGTGAGAACATAGCGCGGGGCGACGAGCGGTATGGTAATATAAAAATTAATAGATTTTAAAAAATCTAAAAACCCACGTTTTTAAATATCCTAAAAATAAGAAAATAATCCTACGGGGTTAAGAAAGGGGCCACTCAAAACGTGGGGGCGTATAGTATTTAAAGGATTATTTATGGGATATAATATGTACGCCCCCACGTTTTGAGTGGCCCCATCCTCAACCCGTAGGATTATTTTCTTATTTTTAGGATATTTAAAAACGTGGGTTTTTAGATTTTTTAAAATCTATTAATTACTTTATTATTTTTATCTTTGTTCATCGGGTTTGAAGCTACCCTGAAAATTTCAGCCAGCTAACTTATCGGGAAGAGCCTCAAAGCCTGTCCGCCATCTTGGACGTCCGCCATATTGGATTTAAGTCTCATTACTATTTTTTTCGTATTCCTGACAGCAAACCCTTTCATTTGATACCCATATCATTGGGGTGGATTTCAAACAGCCAGTCTGCCATCTTGGACGTCCGCCATATTGGATTTAAGTCACGTGACTATTTTTTTCGTACTCCTGACAGCAAACCCTTTCATTTGATATCCATATCATAGGGGTGCATTTCAAATAGCCTGCCTGCCATCTTGGACGTCCGCCATATTGGATTTAAGTCACGTGACTATTTTTTTTCGTATTTCTGACAGCAAACCCTTTTATTTGATAACCATATCGTGGGGGTGGGTTTCAAACAGTCAGTCCGCCATCTTGGGGAGGCCGCCATATTGGATTTGTTATGACGTTTGTTAGCTAGTCATGTATTGTCATCAGAATTCAGAGCGTGTGCAAAATGTCAGCCTTCTAGCTTATCGGGAAGTGCCTCAAAATTGAGTTGCAAAAGTCCAACCGGAACGACAAACAAATAAACAAACAAGAAAAGTGAGTTTATAAAAACGTGGGAAAATGTTTAGAAATGTTTACAGTCGTTACTTTAGTCAGAAACTACAAACTCTGACAACCATTCTTATTGTTGGATATCGTATTACCCAGTTACTGTGTTGTGGAGGTCCGATAGTCAGTCGCTTCATGTAAAATACTGATATTCAGCTGCATCTGGTTCGACCGGAAGATGACCACAATATAGTTGGGTAAAAGCAGCTTAGGCAGATGAAGATTTACAGGGAAAATGTCAATAGGAATTGTTATTGTATTATCAGCTCAATTTGATGTAAATTAGTTGATATTGACAGCTTGTCTGTGTGATATCCGCGATGGTTCATAGTATCTTTGTACGATGACTAATTTTTGTACGACGGCGACGTGCCGTCAGTGTTTCGACTGAATTTTGATAAGTACGATAAACTTAATGTACTGACTAGAACTCGTACTGACTAAAATCCAGTGTCCTTCAATAGCCCTTTGAGTTTCAGGTTCGCGGTTGCCTGATGAGCCAGTCCCGCGACCCCGGCAGGCTTTGGCCCTCTAAGGCAGGGCCCCCGTGGTCGCGGGACTAAACAACTACCATGACTCTGGAACGGTTAAAGGACTCCGTGGATTTTAGTCAGTACAAGTCTGACAGTCCCTCCTGCCCTGCCCTGGGTGGGAAGACACATTTGATGATTATACCACGATTAAAAAAAGTGGTGTCGTCAGATTGCTGAGTTCGCGCGTGGAACTGACGCGCCGTCGTCGTCCCGAGCATGGTCCTCCATGATCGGTCAGCCAGCCATCCGTTAGCGTCGCCGCACACGAGCCACTCGCAACAGCCACAAACGCCGCCACGAGAAGCTAGACGCGGCTACAGAGGTAGCTGAATCACGCGACAGCCATTTGTGGCCGGTGGCCGACACTTGTTGTTGGCTGCTACTTTTTAACCAATCATTACTGAGGTAAGACAGAGAGGGGGGCGGAATCGCGCGAGTGGTGTGTGGCGGCGTTTTGTGTCGGCGACCGGCGTTTAATGGTAGGCCTCAAGAAGCGAGCAGTGTAGCGTGTGGCGGCCACCAGCGTCAACCGTGTGCGGCGATGTGCATTAAAATGTATGAAAACTACAGGAAATCACTACCGGCGCGGGCGTAGCAGCATTTTGTGGTTATGGCCGGTGGCCCGTGTGTAGGAGCCCTTACTCGCCGTCCGCTTGGCCGCACGTATGCTGAATCTTGAAGAGGATAACTGTGAGAAGAACTCACCAATAATCTCAATGGTAGCTCGTCCATTGTGGTCTTCATCACGCAGCTTGTTGGCGACGCTGATGATCTTTCTTCGCTGTGTGGCCTTGGCGCCTTCTGGTACCAGTACGAAGATGTCGTGGTCTACTTCTAGGATGAAGCAATGTTCCTTGGTTAAGGAGGAGGAGTCAGCTTCTACCTGTGAAGGAGGGAGAGGATTTTTAAGAGACTTTTTCTTACAGTATCAATTTCGATCTTAAGAGCCTGTGGGCTTTCGGACGGGCCGGCGAGTAAAGGGTGACTCGTTGTCCAATCAAGGAACATGGGTATGTTCTACGTATGGTGTGTAAAAAAACATATCTATCGGAAGATTGTGGCATAAATGAATTTTAAAAAAGCCAGCGACTTCTGAAAGATAACTTATTTTTTTTTTTTTTTGTGGTCGTTTTTGAAGGCGGTTAGTTTTTATAAAGTTTTTAAAACATTACATTCGTAGAGTATTGACAGTAGCTAAATACACTGATTGTTTTCTTAGATTTTAATTAAAACGGACGTAATCAAACTTATCTTTTTTTAAATAATGATTAGGTAACAATAATCACTGATAATAATAATTTAACTATAATTATGGTTGGTGAAATTGGCATTGACATCCGACATCGCTATTTTACAAACTATTTTTCCCTACTCACCTACTAACCCTTTATTTTAACCGACTTCAAAAAAAGGAGGAGGTTCTCAATTCGTCGGAATCTTTTTTTTTTCTGTGATCAAATCTAGCTTATTTTACGATTGAGCTGAAATTTTGCACTTATACCTATGTATATGGCATAACGATAACAATGTAGGTAATATTATGATGACATGGAGCTGATCTGATGATGGAGCGGGAAGGTGGCCATAGGAACACTGTTTTCGTCTTCACGGGTACTTTTCTTAACTGTTCATCTTGACGAGAACTTTGTCTTAAAATAACTAGTTACCGTTATTTTTTTTTTAATTTAATTTTTATAGGTCGCTACATGTAACACGGTGAAGGAAAACATCGTGAGGAAACCGGCATGTCCTAGAACCAAAAATTCGAAGACATGTGACATCCACCAATCCGCACTGGGCTCGCGTGGTGGTTTATGGCCCACTCCCTCTTACAGAGGGGAGGCCTGCGTCCTAGTAGTGGGAACATTATTAGGCTGATGATGATGATGATGATGACATGTAACATACTGATATTTAACTACAACCAGTTAGATTAAAAGTCGACCACATACGCACACTTATATGACATACCTACATAGTTGGGAAAAAATGAAATATTGGAAGTCGGTGACTTACTTCTTTATTTGCTTGACTTTTTTGCCAACGACTTATTTTGTGGTTTTTTAGAAGTCGGTTTAATTTTATTAAGTTTTTATTTTACCCTTTTTAGTGGGTACAGCCGTAATCTTTTGTTGTGTGATTGCATTAACATTGCATAGATATTGTATAGCAGCAATCGTCGTTGATTTTCTGTAATTTATTGAACAATTCCCTCGATTTCTCCAAGATCCCATCATTAGATCCTGATCTGATTACCATGAGACCTGTGAGGTATACCCTTTCAAAAAAAAGAATTTTCTCAATGTGTCCAGTCGTTGGAAACCAAGAAATCGAGGAACATACATAACAAGAAAAAAAAGGCCCCATCTTTTTTGAAATCGTTTAAAAAGGCTTATTCGTACCTAGCTTGGAATTGATCTTACAACCTCGTCCGTAAGAAGCATAGCAGAAGAAGCAGAAGCAGATAATTATCGCCACTGCCAATGATGATGAAGGCTCTACCATACATTACCTCTTCAATTCTCATGTTATCACAACCAGACAACTTGAGGAGTCTCTTCTCAGCTCCAGCGTTAGTTTCCACCTCCGTGAAGCCAGACTCGTTGCCTCCTTCAACGTACCTGATGGCTAGAAATTAATATTTGTTAATTTCGTCATCATCCAAAAGTCACTATAGTAGTGACGAATGGACTAAAATCGTGCGACAACCACAGCCATTCGTGCTGAGTGATGACACTGCTGCTTTAAATATTTCATACGCATTGCGACTGCTTTTGTGGAAAGCAAAAATTCAATTCTGAGTAGGATTTTTGAACCTGCGACCATCTGTGGATGTCAAAACGTACGAGGTTTGACCTCATAGTCGCGGATGGAAGGTCTAACCGTTGCTGGGCTATCTAGAACGAGGAGGCTTACAACGGAACGATTTCTTCCGAAGACCTTTTTATGGTTTTATTTTGAACGTTCCATTCCTATCAGGTTTACGCTGTTCTTTCATGTTTTTGTAAACACATTGTACAACTCGTAAGTCGGGGCCTATACCACTGGGCTACCACCACTGCTCCAAACCACTACAATATGTTGATAGATTTCAAATTTCTTTGATTTTTTTATTCAAAGATATGCCAATTTCCTGGCGACTCAGTTTCCTGAGTTTTCCTCACGATGTTTTTCTTCACCGTTTCGAAAACAGTGGTGAAATAAATAACACAACGGAATGCACCTGGCTGGGTTCACACTCACGAACTACAACCTAAGTGGGGGCCATTACCACTTAAGCCACCACTGTTTACCATTTCACACAGGGACACAGGCCTCTTCAGTCGCTCTCCATTCGATCATCGTCTACTCCCAACCAGCTGTTCCTGGCCAACTTGCGACTTACCAGGTTTGAAATACCCCAGGAACTTGCTAGACTCGTGTCCTTGGACTTCCCTGTGATGTACAGCCTTTCCTCCCAGCATATCATCGAGGGTCACCGTCCAGATGGCTGCAGATCCCTTCTTGTCCTGAGTAGTCTTGCTGCCAAGCCAGAAATGAGCGTCGTAGTTCAATGTGGAGTTGCTTTGTCCTGACGTCTGGAAGTAAAGAATATGTTACCAGAAAGCTTCAAGTATTCAACTAAACGCTGAGTCGAACATCGAGATTCTACAAAGGTTCCAATCTAAAAAGCTAACAATAGTTGACGCGCCTTGGTACACCAGAACATCCACTAATGTAAAAGATCAAAACAGTATCAAGAAATTAAGAACAGTATAAAAACATATTCTGTGCTTGATGAATCATCCGAACCCATTAGCAACGGGCACGCTGCAATCGCGGCGGTAAGACCCCTCTTTGAGGAGTGGCTGGATAGGCGTCACGGCGTCCTGACCTACCGCATCACGCTGGTCCTTACCGGACACGGAAGTTTTAAGAAACATGGTCTATACCGTACCTTGAGAACAATGTAAGAGTCTCCGTTGTAGAATTTTCCATATTTCTTTTCGTCTACTGCCACCGGTTCGAATTGCTGAAAAAATTACCGTCAGTTTTATTGTCAGTTAAGTTTCATCAAATAAAAATTGGTAGGAAAGTCAAAACTGTACATTGATTTTTTTTTAAGAATGCTTGGGGTGTGATCTACAATCGATACCGAAGCCAAAAATATAGTTTTTAGAAGTCTGTATGTATGTCCGGGATAAATCAAAAAGTACTACATGGTTTTACTTCAAATTTGGCACAAATATTTATTAAGAAGTTGATCAATAGGCTACATATCATCACGCTATCACCTACGGGGAACGAGCAGTGAGCCTTTATTTCTTCAACGCATTCTGTTACAACGTTCACGCAGACGACGTCACGGGCAGTAGCTATATTTTAGTAATCATTACATTCGTAGGACGTCCACTACTGAACAATAGGTCTCCCAAAAATAATGTAATTAAATTTTTTGCCAGATATAAAATAAATATTCTCTGAATATGCTAATAGCTTGTTCTTTCAACACCTCATGATAAGTTATCTCGTAAATATTAATCTTTTTGATATCTAATCGATTTGATGTCACTGTACAACGGGACTAATATTTATATAAATTAAATTAAATTAAATATTCATTTATTTCAGGCTCTTGTCCCATAAAGTGTTAGTGTACAATAACTTAAACTATGTTAGTAGGTGCAAATTATAATCTTCTATTTTCCAATGATTATATAGCTTCTGCCTTTTTTATTTTGGTAAAATCATCAAATGTGTCCCACCCATTACTGTCAGATTTGTACTGACTAAAATCCACGGTAATCCTTCAATGTCCTTTACGCTCCAGGGTCACGGTTTCATGATGAGACAGTCCCGTAACCGAAGATCAACATACAAAATAAAATGTCTCATTACGCGCGGGAATCAAACCCACGACGACTCGCACTACAGCAGTCCAATAGCTCAACAACCACGCCAACGATGCCGTAAAAAAATGCATTCACGACACTGTATTAATGCTAGAAGGAATTTTGAATTCCGCGGGTTATCTTAATCAGATGCAAAGTTTAAATTTTCATAAAAGTCAAAATAATATATAAACATTTCAAGTAGAACCAGTTAAAATGGGCAACTCGATGTCCTAATGGGTGACTCGCTGTCCGACCATGGACCATGCCCACGTGCGCCTCAAAGAGTGTCAGTCACAATGACGGGGGGGCCCCTTTTATAGGATCAAAGCCCGCCGGGGTCGCGGGACTAACGTGTTACCGTGACCCCGCAACGTAAAGAGCTATTGAAGGACACCGTGAATTTTAGTCAGTACAAGTCTGACAGTCCCTCCTGCTCTGTCCTGGGTGGGAGGACTCATCTGATGATTTTACCATGCTAAAAAAAATAGGCCAGCCACAGGAACTTTTGAATTGTCAAAAGACATTGCTACGTGTGGCGAATCCGATTCATTTTTTTTAATTTTGTGCTACATTTTGCTATGTTATGTCCATGCCGTAAAATATTAATAATAACTCACCTCAATAGTCCATATTTCAATACCGGGGCCGGATCCCGCCTCAGCGAATGCCGCGTGGTCCATTTTTATGCACTGCACTTGACTACGGATCAATACTAAATGATTACATATTTTTGTGTACGAAGTCGTGGTGGTGATACGTAATCTTCTTATCTACTGACTCATGATACAGATAATGATAATTTTATAGTGATTGTGTTATCTTAGGCAAGGTACACACATCAAAAAAGTTTGTGATCAATAGCATAAGCTGATATCTATAAAAAGGAAATTAACAGTTTTATTGATTTATATTCTAAATCTCTCAGTCGGTCTAAACAGAATTTCGATTTATTTATGCAGTATGGGAAATGAAACGCACAACTTTACCTTTTAACACTACTCAACACTAACCACTAATCTGTTTGCACACGAAATACCGAATGTCTTAATAATGTAGTCAAATCACGTCTGTGTATTGTTTTGAGTGACGATGACGTCATGTTGCGTTGACAGAATCAATAGCGCCATTAATAAGTATTTCTCTATCTCTTCCCAACCAATTAAAACCAAAAAAAAAACTGCACCCAAATCCAAATCCAAAGCCACACACGAGCCACTCGCGACAGGCACAAACGCCGCCACGAAAAGCTAGATGGAATTTAAAATGTCACTTACGGGATATCTTCCGTGATTATTTATGATTTTGAGTTCCCGATATTTCGAGGCTGTTGCAAGCGCCATGATCGCGGGATGACTGGAGAGTGCGGGTGGATGGAAATAAATTGTTAAGAGCAGACAAATCTGTCTACCCTCTTTCTCTAAACATAAATAAACTCAAAATCATAAATAATCACGTAAGATATCCCGTAAGTGACATTTTAAATTCTGAAAATAACCGTGATAGCCTAAAACAGTGTTTAAAGCTAGATGGGGCTACAGAGGTAGCTAAAGTGCGCAACAGCCAATTGTGGCCGGTGGTCGACACTTGCGGTCGTTGGCTGCTACTTTTTAGGGTTCCGTAGTCAACAAGGAACCCTTATAGTTTCGCCATGTCCGTCCGTCCGTCCGTCCGTCCGTCCGTCCGTCTGTCCGCAGTTTAGCTCAGAGACGCACAGTACTAGAGAGCTGTAATTTGGTGTAAATATATGGATTTGTTGTGCCGAAAAAGTGGTAAAATAAAATCTCGTAAAATATTTTTTTTTAGGGTATCTCCTGTACACGTAAAGTGGGGATGTTATTTTTTTTTCTCGCGTACCCCATAGTGTGGGGTATCATTAAATAGGTCTTTAAAAAATATTGACAGTTTCCATTAACAATTTTTTGATAAAAAAATTGGTTTGTGAAATATTAAGCTTTAAAGTGCTAAATTTTGCTCGACTCGAGTGTCCCCCCCCTCTACCAGCTAAACGGTTATGTGTGGGGGTGTGAAAAAATTCACAATAGTAGTATATATAACGAAGTTTAAAAGAAAATTGTCATGACTTAGTAGGCTTTACAACTTTACGAGTAATAGTCGACCAACTTATAAAATGTACTTGGATAATATTTTTCTTAAACAAAATGTATCGGAGAACATGTTATTCAACTGCAAATGTAAGTTTGTCAACTTTATTTTTACAGCTTTAATAGGTATGTTTTACGGTATGTTTTTGGGGATAGGTAGGTTTTTATCGTCAACTATTTTTAACTAACTTCAAAAAAAGGAGGAGGTTCTAAATTCGTCGTAATCTTTTTTTTTAATGTATTTTGCCCGATTTCTCAAAGACTCCTGGACCGATTTTGAAAATTCTTCTTTTTAAAATTAAATTCAGGGACTCAGTTTAGTTAGTTCGCATAAGTATTTTGATGGGCAACTACGGAACCCTACACTGTGCGTGGCCCGACACGCACTTGGCCGGTTTTTATAACTAATGCATTACTATGTATGAGAGAGAGGGGTGCGGAATCGCGCGAGTGGCGAGTGGCGGCGTTTTGTGATCCGTGTGCTCCAGCACTGCATTTTTTTTGTGTTGACAGAATCAATAGCGCCATAAATAAGTATTTCTCTGTCTCTTCCCAACCAATTGCCGTCCACTGCTGGACGTAAGTCTCTCCTAAAGAATGCCAAGTTCCAGTACCAGCCAGCCAACTTGTTTAGATCATCTGTTCCATCGTTCCGCCAATAAGTAAGTTAACGTAGTCAGCGGGAGCGAGATGGTCAGATTCGCCTTTTTTTTTAAATAGTTATAGAACTCCCACCGCTGGGCAAAGGACTTCCTCATATTTATTATGCAAGTACTCGTTTTTGACTTCGCTTAAGTTTACTAGACCATTCCGGTTTCGTAATTGTGTTCATAGTTTTTCATCGTACGATTACTTATCTAGTTATTATTTTAAAGCTCAAGCAACTCATTTATTGGTAAGTATTTAAATTGAAACGCAATAAAACACTTAAAATAAATCAATAATCTTTTATTATAAGACAGACAATTTAGCAATTACTATACACGCACAACATACATAATTTTATAAAACATTTTCTTTTACATATGTAACACTTCGTTAAAATCAGTTAACTCACCAATGTGACAAATATATTTACATCATCTATGGTCCAAGTATGAACCCTTGAAGTACACCGCAATACTTTCTACATTGCTAGCTATCAATTTAGAAAAAACAAAATCGAAATTAGAATTGATCCCAACATACACCCTTGAGGAACCCTCTCCTGATTCCATAGAACAGTCAATACTTTTTCAGAATTAGTGAGTTAACTGAGTGCTCATGTCAATCGAATGCTTCTGTCAATTAGGAACATATGAAAACATAAGATAAGATCGCTGTTATCAGTAGGATGCCGTTGCTGATCACGCGGAATGCGTTTTTTTTTTCGGCACCTTTTGGGTCAGGCTGTGAAAATAAATTGTTTAGTTCAATGGACACTTCTTTTATAAGTATTTTTTAAAGAGTAACGGTTAAAATGAGAACAATCTGAGAATTTAAACAATTCGACGTTTACGTTGACGATAGACGGCAGTGGCTGAGGTATGACACTGCGAATTACAGGTTCGGTTCACGCATGTAACAAATATTTGTATAATCTCTACAAGTAGTTGTAATGGGTCTGCGTGTCCATGAATGTAAGTTCAATGTTTTAAAACGCAACCACAATACAGGAGAATCCAGACGCCAGCGCTGTGGCCAACGAATAACGCGGCCCGGACTGGGAATCGAACCCGGTATCTCAGCAGCCTTGTAACTTCATCATCATCAGCCCACATTTAGTGTTCCCACTGCTGGAACACAGGTCTTCTCTCTGTGAGAGGGAGTGGGCCATTATTCACCACGCGGGCCAATTGCGGGTTTGTAGAAGCCACATAATTATCTTCGAATTGTTGGTTCTAGGACATGACCGGTTTCTTTCACGTTTCAATACTCAATACTCAATACATTATTGCTTCCACAAGTGTACTTAGGTGGTAGGTTTTACAAAGTTATGAACATTGTGGACCCTGTCGGGCACTGCAATATAGTAGGAGAGAGGAAGAGGGCTTTTATTTGACTAAATTCGAATAATCCTAAATGAATTATTTATAATGCAATCTATAATTTATTATCTATTAAAATAAATAAGTATTTGTCTAATTTAAAATTTATCATTTAAGTATTCATTGAGATTATAATAACATTTATTTAATAGAAACTGTTTTAATTTATTTATGAATATATTATTCTTTTCTATGTCTTTAATTTTATCGGGTAGTTTATTATATATTTTGATCGACATCACATGGGCACTCGTTGAGTGCATTTTTAGTTTAGAGCTTGGTATGTTTAACCTATTTTTATGGCGCAGTGTAAATTTCGATTGTATGTCCTCTCTTGTCGTGTATAGGTGTGGGTAATTTCGCACGAATTTACATATCTCCAAAATGTATAGGCAGGGGAGGGTCAATATCTTTTGATTCAGGAAGTGGGGTCTGCAGCTGTCAGTGTCGTCTATATTTACTAATATTCTTATTAGTCTTTTCTGAAGTGTGAAAAGTCCCGGTGCCTCCGTGCTGTTTCCGTTCCGTTGTGAGAGTACTTGTTGAAATTAATAATTTGTGTTTTTGTAATATTATCAAACTGTAACAATAAAATTGTAAAAATAAAATATTTTAAAAAGAGTAACCATGGACCGAAAGAACCGTGCCATTTTTTGACGTTTAATAAGCTCCCATTGAGATCCATGTGAAATAAAATATTATTTTGATTCTTTTGTATTTACCCCTTTTTTTTTTTTTTTTTTTTAGCGTGGTAAAATCATCAAATGAGTCCTCCGGCCCCGGGCAGGGCGGGAGGGACTGTCAGACTTCTACTGACTAAAATCCACGGTGTCCTTCAATAGCCTGTTACGTTCCGGGGTCACGGTAAGGAAATAATCCCGCGACCCCGGCAGGCTTTGGCCCTCTGAGAGGGGGGCCCCGTCATTATGCTGACGCTCTTTGAGGCGCGCGTGGGACACAACGCGCCGTCGACCCGGGCATGGTCCATGGTCGGGCAGCGAGTTGCCCTTTACTCGCTGCCCGCATGCCCGCGCCTACGGTGGCCGGAGATCGTCTGCTGACGTCCGACGCCGCGGGCGCCTACCACTGCGTTGTATTTGACCCTGAGAAAAATATTGGGATCTAGATAAATAAACAATGACTCACAGTAACATTTGCCTTTAGCTTCTGCTTATTCTGGCAGCTAACTTCGTCGATCGAAGTGCGGAACCTCTCGATAGACGCCCGATCCGTGGCGTCCGGTTGGAATTTGAAGCTGTTTATGAACATTTATTAATTATTAAAGAACAACCAATAAAGCATACACCAATAGTAAACGCAGAAGATACTAGATTTTTATGTTAACATCCATAAACGCACGCCTTCTTCCCATGGGATAGGCAGACACTACAGAGCATCACGTACGATCCTTACATACATACTAGCCAAACAAGCTCGCTGACTCCGAGTACTACACACCCGACCTTTCTGAAGCACTTCACCAATACGGTCAGTGTAGGTCTTCCTAGGACGTCCCCTCCTGGCGTTTCCACTCACCTCTGCCTTATAAATTCCTTTCGTTCGTGTCTCATCATTTCATCATGACAAAACCATCGAAGCATACCATTTAAAATTTTTGTGACTACGTCCTGTTTTGACCTTTCAAAATCCTCCTTCTCTCCTCTTTTGAAAATCGAGAGAAAATTTCCTCCTACTTGCATTTCTATCAAATATCGTAGCTATGCCGTGTAAAGTCACTCACTTGCCCCTCTGTCTTCCAACAGGCAGTTCTGTATCTGACTCCTCAGCGGAGAAGTCTTCCTCCGTCTCCTGTTTGAAGGTAGTTGGAGGTTCTGTTTCTTTTACCACTTCCTTTTCTTCTGCACTGTCCGATTTGTAATCTGTATCAAGTGTATTATTATTTTTGACTTTGTTGTTGTTCTTGTTGCCAAGTACGGTGGCTGAGCATTTGGTTCGATTCCCAGGTTGGTTAAATTGTTATTGTAGTTTTATCTGATGTTAATGTAGCATTTTTTTTTTATCTTGGTATCATTAAATGTGTTCTCCGGGCCGTTCTCGTGGATTTTAGTCAGTACGAGTCTGACAGTCCCTCCCGCTCTGCCTTGGGTGGTTTGTTTATAAAAAAAGTGTACTACAACTACAATTATTCTACCATTTGCACTCACCGGCAGTATCTTTGTAGATCTCAGACAATTCCTTCTCTATCCTCGCTTCGTCTTCATCTGAGTTCAATGCTTCCATTTTCTCAATTTTTCTCACATCTTTCTTTAGTAAAGCCTGTAAAAAAAAAGATGTTGTTTGTGCTTTACCTATTATTATTTTGAGCTCTTTGTTCGTGTGTGCGATGTCTTAATTGAAAAAATAGAATTAAAAATAAACCATAGTGTTTAAAAAGTTGTTGTAGGTACATTCTGCAAGTAGTAGTTTCGGATTTGAGTGTTTGTGTATTTGAGTTTTAATGTTTTATACGCAGGGCCGGATTAACCATCTCGGGGCCCCTAGGCACAGCTCGTTTTGGGCCCTCCCTTTTTCATACCACAACAACGCAATTTGGAAATTTTTAACCGACTTCAAAAAAAGGAGGAGGTTCTCAATTCGGTCGGTATGTTTCTTTTTTTTATGTATGTACTTCGATTACTCCGAGGTTTCTAGTCCGATTACTGTGATTATTTTTCCGATTATTTTGTTCGATGCAGTATACTTGCAGTTTGGTCCCATAAAAATTTCATCCAATTTGGTTAAGTACTTTTTATTTTGTGAGCATTTTATTAAGGGTCTATAGTACTTCAGTATAATCTTACTCGCTCGCACTTGCACGTACCACGCACTATTGCTTGCTCTTTCTTTTAGCTGTCTATACGCAAATCTATTTATTTTACGGCGAAAAAAAGGGAAATTCAAAAAAGTAAATAACATAAGACCTGCTTTATAGTTAGTTCAGTTAGTATAAAAAGTTTCATGATGTAATTTTATGTATTTTCTGATTGCCAGCGTTTTATTGTTCAATTTAGAGGTAACTTTGGGATTTTTTTCTATCGAGAAAATTTTATGGAATCATTTCGGCTACTTGGATGATCTTTACTTTTTGCGTGTTTGTTACGCGATTACTCCGCCAATTTTGGACCGATTTTCAAAATTCTTTTTTTGTTGTACTAGATATTGTTCACCTTAAGGAATACTGTAAGTTTCATCAAAATCTGTTCAGCAATTTTTGAGATAGGGAGTTTTATTAGCTTATTGTTACATGAGCGATGTTAATACCGGTGCCACGGATTACAAAATTCTAGTGCACATGTAAGAAAATGATGTATTTGACAAGAATTTGGGTTGAATATTTAAACTTAAGGAGTAAAATAAAAAACTGTTTTCAAAAAAAATTAACCGCCTTCAAAACAACCACAAAAAAGAGTAAAATAACCTTTTAAAGTAACCTAACATGGCGGGGTCTAAAAGACCCCGCCATCCCCTTCGAACCTAACCTGTCCGAGTCGGGGTGTCCCCAGTCCTGAGCTCGCTTCGCTCGCTCTTGCATCCTTGGTCAATTTGTTGACTACCACCTACCAAGGCAGGTCGACGGAGCCCCGCTTCGCGGGGCTCCTATTTCTGTGAGCAAGGTTTAAAGTAACCTAACACGAAGGGGATGGCGGGGTCTTTCAGACCCCGCCATCCCCTTCGAACCTAACCTGTCCGAGTCGGGGTGTCCCCAGTCCCGAGCTCGCTTCGCTCGCTCTTGTATCCTTGGTCAATTTGTTGACTATCACCTACCAAGGTAGGCCGACGGAGCCCCGCTTCGCGGGGCTCCTATTTCTGTGAGCAAGGTTTAAAGTGACCTAACACGAAGAGGATGGCGGGGTCTTCCAGACCCCGCCATCCCCTTCGAACCTAACCTGTCCGAGTCGGGGTGCCCCAACCCAAGTCCCGAGCTCGCTTCGCTCGCTTTTGGATCCTAAGTTCTCCTAATAACAATAAAAATCCTGAAGGCAAACAGTGAAAGCTAAGAGGATACGCCTCGCCACTCCGTGCCTACACAGGCTTAAATAACACTCTGGGAGTACGGTAGACAAAACTACGTGGAGCCGGTTTTGCACAAATTCGTTTCTGTCACTGACTTTGTAGGATGAGAAACGAAATTCCGATTTTCAATATTCCGAAAAAATCTGTTTATTCGGAATATTGAAAATTCGGAATTCCGTTTTTCGGAATGAGAACTCATCGAACATTACATTTTTCGAATATGTGAAAATCGGAAAACGAAGAAATCGGACATACGACTTTCGGTCAAATAAGTTTCGAGATTCTTAATAATAGATATTGTAATTTTTAGGTATTATGATATTCGGAGTTTTGAAAATCGGAATATCGAAATTCGGAATAAAATATTTCGGAGTATTTGGGTGTTCCCGAATTGAGAACCTCCTCCTTTTGGAAGTCGGTTAAAAATAACTTTTCTTTCGGAAGTCGGCGGCAAAAAAGACACCAAAATAAAAAAAAACAAAGCCACCGACTTCCGGAAGAAAAGTTATTTTGTAGGTTATTTTACTCTTTTTTGTGGTTGTTTTTGAAGGCGGTATATTTTTTTAGTAAAAAGTTTTTTATTACTGTCTACTTTACGAAATAGAATAAAGGTAAAGTCATTATTTGCATTTTATCATCAAATCGCAAAGGTACACGCCTTCCAAAAAAAAAATAGTTTGATTAATTTCAATAAAAGTAAAAAATTCAGTAATTCACCATCACTCTTATAGTGTCAATAACGGGGGCTTTTACCTTATAATATGGAAAACCCCTTTTTTAGGGTTCCGTAGTCAACAAGGAACCCTTATAGTTTCGCCATGTCCGTCCGTCCGTCCGTCCGTCCGTCCGTCCGTCTGTCCGCAGTTTAGCTCAGAGACGCACAGTACTAGAAAGCTGTAATTTGGTGTAAATATACGGATTTGTTGCGCCGAAAAAGTGGTAAAATAAAATCTTGTAAAATATTTTTTTTTTGGGTACCTCCTGTACACGTAAAGTGGGGATGTTTTTTTTTTCTCGCGTACCCCTTAGTGTGGGGTATCATTAAATAGGCCTTTAAAAAATATTGATGGTTTCCATTTACAATTTTTTGATAAAAATATTCTTTTGTGAAATATTAAGCTTTAAAGTGCTAATTTTTGCTCGACTCGAGTGTCCCCCCCCCCCCTCTACCAGCTAAACGGTTATGTTCGGGGGTGTAAAAAAATTCACAATAGTAGTATATATAACGAAGTTTAAAAGAAAATTATCATGACTAATTAGGCTTTACAAGTTTACGAGTAATAGTCGACCAACTTATAAAACGTACTTGGATAACATATTTTCCTAAACAAAATGTATCGGAGAACATGTTCTTCAACTGCAAATGGAAGTTTGTCAACTTTATTTTTACGGCTATAATAGGTGGGTATGTTTTGGGGATAGGTAGGTTTTAATTGTCAACTATTTTTAACTAACTTAAAAAAAAGGAGGATTTTCTAAATTCGTCGTAATCTTTTTTTTAATGTATTTTCCCCGCAAAGACGCCTGGACCGATTTTGAAAATTCTTCTTTTTAAAATTAAATTCAGCGAATCAGTTTAGTTAGTTCGCATTATTTTGAGGGGCAACTACGGAACCCTACACTGTGCATGGCCCGACACGCACATGGCCGATTTTATTTTTAATCGGGTGTGCTGGGCCCCTGGTCATTGTGGGCCCCATAGAGTACTTTTATGTGGGCCCCTAGGCACTGGCCTAAAGTGCCTTATGGATAATACGGCACTGGCTAGTAGGAATTATATGAGATCGAATTCGAAATTTCGGTCTCTACAAAAAATCTAGTATAAATTGCGCGTCCGCGATAGCCACACTGTTATTAGCTGTCTCCGAACCTTATGTATGTCGCGCGGTAACGAAACCATAGCGCGATCTAATTCGACGACAACGCCATCTATCGAGTTAGTGTACAACTTTGATCTGAGACAGAAACACTACCAGTCATTTTATTAATTACTAGCTGACCCGTGCCCATTGGGCAGTAAATATACTTGTGATGAAATTATGAGTGTGGTTCGGTTAGTACTTGTGCTATGATTTATTTCCTGACTGCCAAAAGGAGGGTTTTGTTTTTATTGTACACTCTGTAACTGCCCGCTGTCTTTCAGTTGTTAGGCGCTGCGCAAGTGCGCATGTTCAGCGCTAGATTCCCGAGCACGGGCCTGCGATGTTCATACTCTTTGGTTAGCAAGCCGCTGCGAACTGTTAGGCCGGGCCTTCCGAAAGGCTTTTAAAAAAAATAATTTAAAATTGCTTAGACGAAGTTTATTGGAAATACGAGTAACACTACCGAATAGGATTTTGTAGGATATGTGTGGCTCTCAGGACTGCCGATCTAGAACTACTGGCCGTGTTCAGGCGGCCTCCTACGTATACGCACCCACGATACTAGAGAAATTTCTAGTTAGTGCCGAAAAAAAAAAATTTAATCCGTCATTTAAATTATCAAAAAATACTGAATTCGTAATATTTTTGTGACATAAACAAAAATTGCCGAAGATACGACACTTTTAAATTTGGCAAAAAGTCACAAGCAAGTACAGTTTTCATTTGCTTCTGACGTCGCAATAACACATAATGTATGTACCTAAGTTATATAGGGCTCCCTCACCGCGAGCATTCACCCGTTACAGATTCGAACATTCGAAGACAATAGAGCATCAAATTTCGCACTTTTGTGTTACATTACAGGTGAATGCTCGCGGTGAGGGAGCGCCTATAAAATGAATGATGTAACAAAGTTCTGTAATAATTTTGGCGATCTAAAAGAGTGCCCATGGAGTTTCTTGCCCTTTCTTCTCCTTATAAATCTACTTTTTGTAATGGGCATCTACGGTACTTTCATAGTTTTTATGTCTTGTGATTGGGACTGTAGCACCATAATTTTGTAGTGTTTTGACAATACTTTATTTGTCTTTGACAATTCAAAAGTGCCTGTAACTGGCCTACTTGAAATAAATGCTTTGATTTTGATTTTGATAAGCCCTCCTTTGCAAATTTTGATGCTTTTCTTTATAGATATGCATTTTTTTTTTTTTTTTTTTTTTCCTCTTTGGCCCGCACGGTTTGTGCATTGAACCAATGTCATGTTTTATTTAATTTTTATTCATTAAAGGTAGGGAAACGGGATTAAATTAAAAATATTAGAAGCGGAATTTGCGGAATTTAGGATATAGGATCAGTATACAATAAAAAAAAATGACAGTAATGAGTGATGAAAGACAAAAACATATTTACAATACAACTAAAATTACAATTTAATGTTATTGACGATAATGAATGATACTATACATTTATATACAGGAAAACTATTTGTACACAGTAGGGAAAATATTGAAGTAGGAAAAGGAATACGGAGAGATACAAGGTCATTAAGAAAGGAAGAACGGTCATAAAGAGGACAGGAGAAAAAAATGTGGTTTAAATCACCCACATCCAGACCACAAGAACAGGTGGGATCGTCTTTAATTTTAAGTCTGGCAAGATGTGCTGGAGAGCAAACATGACCCAGCCTCATACGTATGAGGGTGGAAGTCTCCATCTTGCCAAACTTAGCCCTTGCCAAACCACGGTTTATCCGAAACATCGGGTTGAATCGTGTGAAAATATTGCCCCTTCAATGCACTGCCCGTTTCCCAAGCCACCTTCCAGGTGTCCCGAAGAAAAGTTTTGGGTAGTTCTAAAATATCTTCACAAAAAATTTTATTTGGTACTATGTCACCACATTGCACCGCATCACCTGCGAGAACGTTCGCCACTTCGTTTCCCTCAATGCCAGTGTGGGCTGGAACCCACGCAAAAAGTAAGTGTTTTCCCTTGGAAAAGATTCTGTACGCTAATTCCTTTATCGAAAAAATTATAGGAAAATGGGACTTATCTCCCAACAGACATTTATCAATGGCTTGAAGAGCACTTTTAGAGTCTGTAAAAATGATAGCCTTTTTAAGTTGAAGAACTTGAATGTATTCCAAAGCCTTTAAAATACCAAAACATTCTCCCGTAAAAACGGATGTCTCCGGAGGGAGCTTTATTTTTTGCACGATGTTGAATTGGGGATGAAAAGTACTTACCCCAACACAACTCGTTGGAGAAAGCTTTGAAGCATCAGTAAAAATATGATGGAAGTCCGCATATTCAGTGAGAAAATTATTAAAATGTATACAAACGTTGGGGTCGGATTTACTGAAGCTGTTGAATTTAATATTGGGCCTAAATAGTAAACTATCGTAACTACAGCTGAATATGGGGAGTTTATTAGAGCGATGAAGTGGAGAAGATAGAGAAAGGTACTTTTTGTAACTTACAACTAAACAAGGAGCACGTTTATGAGACCAGTAATTTGAAGAATCTATCAGTGTAACTAAAAGCTGCAGTTTAGGAAGTAGAGGGTGAGCAGAGAACTGTATAATCCGGAATAAATACTTATCAGAGAGATACTGTCTTCTAATATATAAAGGAGCTTCTCCACATTCAACTTGCAATGCATTTGTAGGACTAGATTTCATGGCACCAGAAATTACTCTTAATGCTTTATATTGGATGCGGTCCCATTTTTTAAAAGCCATAACGCTACCTGGTTCAAGAGCAAATGACGCATAATCTAATGAACTTCTAATTATTGCATTATAAATTAATTTGAGAGAAAAAGGATGTGCAGCCCACCACACTCCAGATAGGCATCTCAGCATGTTTAGGTGCTTTTCGCATTTATTACTAATAAACTCGCAATGGGGAACACTACTTAGTTTTGAATCTAAAATGACACCCAAATATCTGAAATTGTCTGTGAATGGAATGGGAGTATTGTTAAAGTGGATATTAATATGGGGAGTGTTTCGTTTTCGGGTGAATAACACAGCTGCGCTTTTAGATGTTGATAGCTCCAAACCATTTAGATGCAACCAAGAACCCAATTCGGATAGTGCGGAATTCATATCAAAACTAGCTTGTTCAATAGAATAGTTTGTAGTATATAACAACAGATCATCGGCATATTGAAGTACCCTAACATAATTAGATAATGCTGAATCTAAATCAAATGTGTAAATGTTATATAAAAGCGGACTGAGTACAGAACCCTGTGGGAGACCTCTCCATACAATTTGAGATATCTCGCGGTTCCCTACTGACATGTTAACCGACCGTTCAGCCAGAATATTAATGATAAAATTCACCAAGTTAACTGGAACCTGCAAGGCCTTTAATTTATGTTGTAAGACTGATAAAATAACATTATCGTACGCTGCATTTATGTCGAGAAAAACCGCGACGGTATCTTGATTATTAGAAAATGATATTCTAATATCAGATGTTAATATACTTATACAGTCAGTGGTACTTTTTCCTTTCCTAAACCCATACTGTGATTCTGCCAGAAGGCCCTTACTTTCCACAAACCATTCCAGGCGATTTTTAATAAAATGTTCAGCTAATTTTATGAGGATTGAAGACAAAACTATGGGACGATATGATGAAACATCAGAAGGCATTTTATTTGGTTTAAGGAATGGCAACACTATTTGACGTTTCCATTCAGCAGGGACATTTCCTGTTTCCATCACAGAATTAATGAGTTGTAAATAATAACTAAGCACGTTATCATTTAAATGAGAAAAAAAGGAATATGGTATGCCATCAATACCTGGGGCTGAATCCTTAGTTTTGTTGATAACAGCTTTTAATTCAGTCAGTGTAAATGAAGAGTCTAGCGTTGAATTAATATTTTGGTTATTGGTTAAGAGAGGTAGGTTATTCTCAGGAACCCAAGGAGGAGCTAACTTATCTAAAAAGTTGCTGGCTAAAGAATCAGGGATAGGAGAGTGGTTGTTGTAAATGGATCTAAATCTACGAATATATTGCCAGACTATTGTGGGGTGAGTATTCGGTGAGATAGTTAAACAAAAGTTACGCCAAGATTCAAATTTTTTCTTTTTAATTAGTTTGCGGGTTTCTGATATTATGTTCGTAAGAATTTCAAAGTTAATATCTGACATATTATGGTTATAATTATATTCAGCCCTTTTACGTTTTTTAATAGCTTCGCTGCATTCTGAGTCCCACCAAGGAGGTGATGGAATTAATCTAGCATTGTTATTTTTTACAGGAAACAGTTCATTCGCCGCTTCGATCAATATGCATGCTAAGGCTTCAGCACAACTATTTTGGTTGTCATTAGAAATAACAGGCAATGAAGCAGCCTTTCTGTCAACAATATCCCTATATTTCTCCCAGTCATTACTCTTACTATTGGGTACTTTATGTTTGAGACTTGATTTCCGTTTTGATGCATTTGATTTAGAAAGAGGATAAGAAATTACTATTGGAAAATGGTCACTACCAAAAGTAGAGTCCAGGGTATGCCAAGTTAACGAAGAAGCCAGGTTTGGAGAACAGATAGAAAGATCAATCGCGCTTTGGTTCTGGTTAGGATCTGATCGACGAGTGGGTGCTCCTGAATTCAAGATACATAAGTTATGAATATCTATAATATCTAGTAATTCATCCCCGTAAGAATTAGATATTGAACAACCCCATGATTGGTGATGACAATTAAAATCCCCCAGTATTAAGAATGGCTTTGGAAGAAAAGCAAAGAGATTGTTCATCTCTTGTAGTACAGAAGAAGAGGGGTGAGGAATGTATATAGATACAAGGCAAGTATTATATACTTGTATTGCTACAATAGATATTTCCTCACTATGAGGAGGTAGTGTAACTAATGAAAAAGGGATAGAATTCTTGATAAGTATGGCTACACCGCCATACCCATCAGCTCTATCTTCTCTAATGGTTAAATAACCATTAATTTTAAAAATGTGATAGGATTTGAGCCATGTCTCTGCTAGAGCAAAGACAAAAGGTTCATATTTGTTTAATAAATATATGACATCACTTTTTTTGTTTATTAGACTGCGACAGTTCCACTGGATTATTTTGGATGTGTTGTCCATTATAAATAAACTGGGGTATGTTAAAAGAAGAAGCAGCGTTGGACGGTGAAATGTTGAACTGAGAAAGGAGACTGTTTAATGCTGAAAGAAAATCATTAAGAGAAAAATTTGAATTTTTTTCAATATTTTGATTATTTAAGGCACAACCATTTGAAGTTTGGTGAGAATTAAAATCCTGAATTATGGAATTGTGTGCTTGTTTATTGTAACCTTGTTCGAATTTGGGAAGGGAACGTGGTTTAAGAAATACAGTTTTTTTGTAGCTTGCAGTAGTAGGTATTTTGTTGTTAGATGAAGAAGAGGTAGGAATGTTTTTCACAGGAGAAGATAAAAGAGTGTCAGCATAAGATTTAGTAACAGCAGGATGAAGTTTTGCTGCTTCAGCATATGAAACTGAATTATGAGCCATATATGTTTTAATCAATTTTTGCCTTGAAAATTCAGGGCAAGACTTATTGGTGGCAAAATGATATCCATCACAAAGGCAACATGAAGCATTCCTTTCATCTGTTTCACAACTATCCCCAGTGTGTGCCTGGCCACATTTGAAGCATCTGGGTTTGGACCTACATTGCAGTTTTGTATGACCAAAGCGGCAGCAACTAAAACATTGTACTGTAGGAAAGATATATAATTCAACAGGCAAAGCATTATAACAAATAAAAATTCTCTTTGGTAAGATCTGTCCGTCAAAAGTTACCACGATGGACTGTGATGGTTTCCAAGTTGTGGTGCCATCTACAATTGATTTAAAATTTAATCGCCTTATTTTTAAAATAGGACCACATCCAATTGGTACCGATATATTGTCTATGACTTCCTCCGGAGACCATTCCGCAGGAACCCCACGCACTAAGCCCATTCTGGTAACGTTAAACGTGGGAATAAATGCTTTAAAATCGTGTTTTTCGAGGCTATCATGATTGATAAAAGAATTTGCATCCACAAAATCAGAAAAGGAAATGCTTATTTTATTTCTACCAATTTTCTTGACACTGCCATTAATTATGTTTTGAAAATTATTCTGTTTTAAAAACCTCCCAAATGCGATGGGATGCAGCATAGAACCATCATTAGAATTTGTCAATTTTCTTTGTACATGTACAACAAAAGGCGCACTGTCCGTTTTGCTGTACAAGTTTCGGCCGATTTGTGCGGGACCTGGAGTCTGAGATGGGGGGGTCTGAGAAACTGGCAATGAGATAGTAGGGGGGGCATTCCGGGTATCTAATTCGTTTTCAATAGTGACACTCGTGTCCACCGTGTCCGTACAACCACAACCCGAAGTTTCGGATCCGTGGCCTTTCCGGGTTCTACGACGTTTATTGCAGTGTTTGCACACATGCACACGACTCCGTTTCAGAGCCTTGGATGTTGATGACCGCGACCCATCAGTTTCCATTCCTGATTCGTTTGATTGAATCGTAACATAACTGCCTGCCGGGGGAACTAGGTCCCCCGGATCAGGCGGATCATTCATCTTACACTAGAAATACAATAAAAAACACTTACCACTACAGAAGAAAGATAGAAAACACTAAAACTAAATTAAAAGAGGTAAACTACGACACTAAAACTACGATTACTGATACTATATAATAATTAATTTCAAGTTTAAAAATGAGAAGCAAAAAGAACGCGTCCGTCGAGTCCGAGTTTCCCGCGCTTTTTTTTTTAGATATGCATTGTTTTAACGAAAGAAAAATACGTGTTCATAATTTTTCAAAACCTACTAACGTAGGTACTAATAAAATTTTGCAATTAAATCTTGATGCTGTCAAAATGCCTATGTTAAGAGAAATACTAACAGCAGTGGTTTTCTTGATATCTTTCTTGGTGGCAGGTGATGCAGTATTAGCAGTGGCTTTCAAAGAGCCCTTCTCATCATCACCAGGCTCCTCCGCAGACGGCTCCTCTTCTAAACCCATCGGCAGTTCTGAAAGGACAAGACACCACCAATCAATTCATCATCATCATCATTAGCCTAGGTATATAAATATTCCCACTGTTGAGACACAGGCCTCCTCACTGTGAGTGGGGCATAATCCACAACACGGGCCCAATGCGGGTTGGTAGATGTCACATGTCTTCGAATTTTTGGTCTAGTACATTGCTGGTTCCTCACGATGTTTTCCTTCACCGTTTGTAGAGCATGGTGATGAAATAAATTACACAAAGTAATGCGCCTGGCGGGGTTCGAATCCACGATCTACAACTCGTAAGTCGGGGCCGATACTACTGGGCCACCAGTATTACCCAGTTACTGGGTTGTGGAGTTCTGACAGGCAAGTCGCTCCATGTAAAATACTGATCTTCAGCTGCATCTGGTTCGACTGGAAGCCGACCACAATATACATAGTTAGGAAAAGGTTAAAGATAGAAGAACGATCGTACCTTTTATGGGTGCTCCGATTTCGATAACTTCTTGTCCCATAGATTCCGTCAACTGCTTAACATGACTCTTGGCAGAAACTAAATAAAGAAGAGAAAATAACATAATAATTATAACCAAACGCATTATTTGTTTGTTCCTCTGTATTTTTCTATGTATTTTGTAAAAGAAACAGTTTGAAAAGCTTTGTAGACCAACTAGATTGACGAAGAAAGGAGCCATCGCGATTTGAAAATTGAAATGAAAACAAATTAGTACCCGTATGGCTTTTTTTAATATGCGAACAATTAAACTCACCACTTCTTCTTCACACCTTCTTCTCATGGTGGTATTCAGAAACTACAGAGCGTCTCCTGCCACGATCCTTACACACTCCTTCCTCCTCATACACATTCATACATCTGGTCATACACGCACGACGATTGCTAGTACTACACACCCGACCTTTCTGAAGCACTTCACCAATAAAGTCCTTTTTGAATGTTATTTATTTTGTAAGATAATTGTACTTAAATACACTTTGACACATCAAAAACAATAATTTTAAAGCTAGATGAGGCCGGTGTTTCGTACCTGACTACTCTGAGAAGAAACAGCCGAAACAAACTCAGAGGTCACAGTCTCTTTTAAAGTCCAGACATTATATTGGTCAAGACATATACTGAATATCAATATTTTACATGGAGCGACTGCCTATCGGACCTCCACAACACAGTAACTGGGTAATACAATACCACATGGTAAGACTGGTTGTCAGACTTAAGAGCTTCTGACTAATAGTAACGACTGTCAAAGATCTACAAATGACAGCCGGGACCAACGGCTTTACGTGCTTTCCGAGTCACGGAGGAAACTCGCTATGACAGATGGTCACCCATCCACAGACCAAGCGCGGCTTAACCCGGAAGATCGGCTTGTGCGGCTGTGATTATTTAGCCACGAGCTCCTCCCCTCATAAAGTAGATATATGTTTATGAGACAAAAATATAACGTCTTTGTAGTTCAGTTCTCCATCGTCCTCAATTACTTGCTTGTGAACAAATATATTATCGCGTTTGGACTTGTTTAGCCAACAGTGTGGTGGTAAATGGTCACCCATCCACAGACCAACCTCGCCAACTGCGGCTTAAATGTACAGCTGTTGTAACGTACCTATGTGCACACAATGTTATTCTAGGTCTCAATTGATCCAGTTAAATGTAGGTCTAGACCCAGTTAGAGAGACAAAATGGTGTCAACGTGAACCCTTGCCAAAGACTCTGGCAGTTAAAATTTAACCGTGGCTTGAGACACTGGCTTGTTGGAACTTAAAATAAGGTAATTAAAATTGTTATTATACAAGTGCGTAACTGCTGAGCGTTAGGCCCGGGTTCTATACCAACGTCGGGCAAAATGTACCTACTATTGAGTTTTTTACCGACTTAAAAAAAAGGGGGTCATCAATTCGACCCGTATGTATGTAATATTTCCAGAACTGCCCAGTTTTCGCATATGTTGGTCTATATCAGCGTCTGAACAAATGTGCCCAAAAGTGTATGTATGTATGTATGTTTTTATGTTTGTGTTCGCATATCTCCGGAACTACAAGTCCGATTTGAGTTTTTTTTTTGTTGTACTAGGTATTGTTCAACTTAGGGAATACTACAAGTTTCATCAAAATCGGTTCAGTAGTTTTTGAGATAGGGAATTATGAATGTAAGAGATTTTAAGAGGATTGTATAGCGGCTGCCTTTTCAAAAAATTGGTATTTAGAAAAACTCGTGCTGTCCGTGTTGTGCTCTGTAGCAACGCCACCTTATATTTATTTATTATGATATAGCCCATTTTGATGTACGGCTAACGTTCATAACGTACATGCATTGTTTGTGAATGTACTACTTTTAATTTAAAAGAAAAAAGTAAATTAATGTGGCGTTGCTGCGGAGAATTCTCTGTGGCAACGCCACCTGTAATCAGCATTTGTAGATACAATTTCAGCTATTTCTCTGAAGTTATATAATGTACGAACGCTGTTTATTATGTACACGTGATAAGTATGAAAAAATATGTTAATTCTAAAGTTTAATTCTAAACGCACAAATTGTTCCATAAAGTGTTAAGTTTTTTAATAAACTTTGCCCACACTAGGAATTTCTCCTGTGCCGCACGTGTTTTCAATCATATAAACTCACATACACAAAAGTTCAGACCCGGAACAACTACTGGTAGATCACACTTGATACTAATATTTGCTCCGTGCGGGAATCGAAACCGCGACACGCAGCGCAGCAATCTAATCACTCAGCCACTGAGCTAACCGTGACGTCAAATTAATTAAAGTAACGTACTCGTATTTTAGCCATTACTTCAGATTGACAGGAGAATTAAAATAAACCAAACAGATTTCATATAAATAAATAACTACTATAAATCAGCGGGTCCGTTTCCCGGCCAGGATTATTGAATTTTCTAAAATCCAAAGATGCTGTTTTAATTTTCGTCAAAATCGGCCTCGAGACCCCTCTCAAGGTTTTTTTTTTATATTCCTTATAGTTTTGGATACATATAGCCAAACACGCCTAGTTAAAAATTCAAACTGTTCGTGAATACAGGGTGATTTGCAATTCGATGCGGTCTTTGAAATGGGTAATGCTTTTTTTTACCGACTTCAAAAAAAAGGAGGTTATCAATTCGACCCGTATGTATGTAATATTTCCAGAACTGCCCAGTTTTCGCATAATTATGTTGGTCTATATCAGCGTCTGAACAAATGTGCCTTTCATAAGTGTATGTAGATGTATGTATGTATGTACGAGTATGTATGTATGTTTTTATGTTTGTGTTCGCATATCTCCGGAACTGCAAGTCCGATTTAAGTAATTATTTTTTTGTTGTACTAGGTTTTGTTCAACTTAGGAATACTGTAAGTTTCATCAAAATCGGTTCAGTAGTTTTTGAGATAGGGAATTTTTTGCATAATTGGATCGTAGATTTTCAAAGTCGATTGTATGTTTGTTAACGATTATCTCGCGTTTGTCTGAACCGATTTTCATGCGGTTTTCGGAAAAAAATGTTTATTAAATTCTAGAGAAGGTCTTAATATACAATAATAATGGATGTCTTGTGACGTTGCCCCCATAGGTCCGTTTTTGTTGCTCGCTAAAGTCGCCGATTATACGAAGATTTTGTTGAATGTCTGAACTAACTAAAAAGGGTAAAATAAAAACTTTTTATAAAAAAGTACCGACTTCAAAAACAAATACAAAAAAGTGTAAAATAACTTTTCTTTCGGAAGTCGGTGGCAATAGTCAATGACATAAAAATCAAAAGCCACCGACTTCCGAAAGAAAAGTTTTTTACACTTTTTTGTATTTGTTTTTGAAGTCGGTACTTTTTTTTTAAAGTTTTTATCGTGGTAAAATCATCAAATGAGTCCTGCCACCCAGGGCAGAGCGGGAGGGACTGTCAGGCCCCACGTTTTGAGTGGCCCCTCTCTCAGCCCCGTAGGTTTATTTCCTTATTATTAGGACATTTAAAAACGTGGGTTTTTAATTTTTTTTAAATCTATTAATTTATCGATCCAACCCACTTTGTCCACGAACCTACGCTCTTCTCTTACAAACTACTTGCATGGGACCAAGTGCGAATGGAACCGTGTGCGAACTCGATACAAAGTGCGAATGGGACGAAGTGCGAGAAACCCGACCGAACATTTTTTTTCTGTGATTTTTGTCCAAACGCTAAAAACCAAACGCAAACGTAGTGCGCTAAATTCTGGTCGATCATAAATCAAGCAAGAACGGCCTTTTTCTGGAGTATTTTTACCTATGGACCAGATAGTCAAAGCATCAATTTTATTTCATTTGAAACAGCTACTTGCAACAGAAGTACGATCACGGAATTTGTAAGCTTCTGGTTTCACACAAAAAAATAACAAAAACTAAACTGACGTTGATAAATGTTAGGTCACCCTACTGGTGACATGTAAAAATATTCCAGATACAGACCGAGTAATGGCTAAAATACATTAGGGTCAGTTCAGACCTAGACGCGAAGCGACGCGACGATGAGCTGCGCCGCGATGCACCGCGCTGCACATCCAGACAACGCGCGGTGCAGCGGAGTGTCTACATTAGCCACGTGCTTCCCGCCCCACCCGTAAAATGATTACTCAAAACGTTCCGTTTACGAATAAGAGAAAAGGGCGTAAAAAATGGACCATAAAAGTGACCGGCAAGATAAACATTGTTGTTCTTCGACCCTTTCGTCACTTAAATCTGTTGGCGGAATTCGACACTCACTTATGCATACTCAGACACCTCTAGCTCCCAGTCTAACATCTCGCATCGTCGAGCGGCCTCGAGTGGCGTACCGCGCCGCGCTGCGCAGCCGACGCAGCGCGGCGTCGCTTGACGCTGCTTAAATTCTCTCAACGAAATGTGTATCTTTTGTTGTAGAAAATAAAGTCGTATTTTGAATGGCTCCATCGTCGCGTCGCTTCGCGTCGCGGTCTGCACTGACCCTTAGTTTAATTAATTTGACGTCACGGTTAGCTCAGTGGCTGAGTAATTAGATTGCTGCGCTGCGTGTCGCGGGTTCGATTCCCGCACGGAGCAAATATTAGTATCAAGTGTGATCTACCAGTAGTTGTTCCGGGTCTGAACTTTTGTGTATGTGAGTTTATATGATTGAAAACACGTGCGGCACAGGAGAAATTCCTAGTGTGGGCAAAGTTTATTAAAAAACTTAACACTTTATGGAACAATTTGTGCGTTTAGAATTAAACTTTAGAATTAACATATTTTTTCATACTTATCACGTGTACATAATAAACAGCGTTCGTACATTATATAACTTCAGAGAAATAGCTGAAATTGTATCTACAAATGCTGATTACAGGTGGCGTTGCCACAGAGAATTCTCCGCAGCAACGCCACATTAATTTACTTTTTTCTTTTAAATTAAAAGTCGTACATTCACAAACAATGCATGTACGTTATGAACGTTAGCCGTACATCAAAATGGGCTATATCATAACAAAAAAATATAAGGTGGCGTTGCTACAGAGCACAACACTGCTGTCCTTCTCGCTCGTTGAAAAACCCCCGATCGTGCGATAGAGAGCGTTGCAGCTCGCGACTGACTGTGAGTAGTTTTTATATGAAATTTGTCTCTCGGGAGAAAACGTTTTTCACATACTAAATCACGTCCAATCTCTTAGATTCTAGTGTCAATCGTTTCAGCATATTATATTCTAGGTTTGTAGGTTTTGCTTTTTTTCTAAAACTTCTTTGTTTTTAAAATACAAAGGTTTTACTTTACTGAAGATTTTGTCATAAAAATAGTAACTTTTAGGCGCCTGTTACTTTCAAACTATTATAAATTTTGAAAAAAAGAAAACCTACAAACCTAGTTTTTTACAGTGTCAGAAGCATTCTAAAAAATCATTGAGATAGGATAACATTTAGGGGTAGGAAAACGTTTTCTCTTTTAGTATGGACGAGCGCTCGGTAGACGACAGTCTTAACGATGTTATTACCGGTGTTACGGATTACAAAATTCTAGTGAAATCATCAAATGAGTCCTCCCACCCCGGGCAGAGCGGGAGGGACTGTCAGACTTGTACTTACTAAAATCCATGGTGTCCTTCAATAGCCCTTTATGTTCCGGGATCACGATAAGGAAATAAGTCACGCGACTCCGGCAGGCTTTGGCTCTCTGAGAGTCCTCGGATTGGGGCGTCACTGAGAGAGGACAGCAAGGGACAGGCTGGATTTGAATGATGACTATTGAGGAGGAAATAGTCAGCTGCAACTGGGGTTGGAACCCGCGTCTTCTGGATTAGTACTCGGCCCTATAGACAAACAGCAGACGACAGCAGACGATAATCGTTATCGCTCAGCAGTCACTAATACATTTTCAACTTTATACACTAGCGCATAAAGTTGAAAATCTAATAAAGACTGCTGAGCGATAACGAACGAAATATACGAAAACGATCTGTAAACTCCGATAGATTTTCAACTCTACGCACTGGGGTATCTGGAGAGGGGCCGGTTCCCGCTTCGTTGGAAGACGGGGAAACTGGTCCTGATCCAGAAGTCCGGGCGCCCTGCGGACTCTCCGTCCGCATTCCGGCCCATTGTGCTGCTCGACGAGGTGGGCAAGCTCTTTGATAGAGTCATTGCAGACCGCCTCGCCGGGCACCTGAATCGGGTGGGTCCGAACCTGTCGGAGAGCCAGTTTGGCTTCCGCAGGGGGCGCTCGACGGTGGACGCAATCATGCGCGTGAGAGCCCTCACGACGGGGGATGCAGTGGCCCGGGGCAGGGTCGTCTTGGCGGTGTCTCTGGACATCACCAATGCCTTCAACACCCTGCCCTGGAGTTGCATCAGGGAGGCACTCCGGTATCACCGGGTGCCGACCTACCTCCGCCGAATAGTCGAGGACTACCTGACGGACAGAGCCGTCATCTACCCCAGTCACCGGGGAGAGTAGAACCGGCGAGAGATGTCGTGCGGTGTTCCACAGGGTTCGGTCCTGGGACCGCCCTTGTGGAACATCGGATACGACTGGGTGCTGCGCAGCGACCTCCCTGACGGCGTCAGCGTAATTTGTTACGCTGACGACACGCTCGTCCTTGCACAGGGAGAGTCGCACCAGGCGGCGGCCGACGTGGCGACGGAGGCGGTCGCGACAGTCGTCGACAGGATCCGGCGGTTGGGACTCGACGTGGCGCTGCACAAGACGGAGGCCATGTGTTTTTATGGCCGCCGTAACGCGCCACAGTCGAGTTACAGCATTACGGTGGAAGGAGTTCCAATCGGCGTAAAGGGGACGATGAAGTACCTGGGACTCGTCCTCGACAGCCGGTGGAACTTCAGGGAGCATTTCCTGAGTTTGGCCCCAAGGCTGAACCGTGCAGCGGGCGCCCTCAGGCGACTCCTGCCCAATATCAGCGGGCCAAACGCTTCCTGCCGTAGGCTGTACGCCGGCGTCGTGCGGTCCATGGCCCTCTACGGGGCCCCTGTGTGGGCCCTGAGCATCCGGACGCGACCACAGAAGCTGGTCGCATGCCAGAGGGTCATGGCTATCCGAATGATCCGGGGATACCGCACGATTGCCGGCGAATCGGCCAACCTCCTTGCCGGATTGCTGCCCTGGGATCTGGAGGCGACTGCCCTCCAGCGCGTCGATGAGTGGCGCGTGGAGGCGCAGCGCCGGGGCGTGACCCCGCTGCCTCGAGAAGTCGAGGCGCGGCGAGAAGACCTCCGGCGCGATCTCAGGGCAGTATGGAAGGAACGACTGTCGCGACCGACGGCCGGGCACGCCGCAATTGCGGCGGTGAGACCCCTCTTTGAGGAGTGGCTGGAGAGAAGTCATGGCGTCCTTACCTTCCGCCTGACGCAGGTCCTCACCGGGCACGGGTGCTTCGGGAGGTACCTGTGTCTAATGCGGAAGGAGGAAACGTCTGGGTGTCACCACTGCGAAGATCGCCCGGAGGACACGGTGGAGCATACGGTGCAGGACTGCCCAGCTTGGGCAGTGCACCGACGTGTCCTCACGGCTGCGATAGGCGGAGACCTCTCGCGCCCGGCATTGGTTGCGGCCATGCTGCGGGGCGAGACGGAGTGGGAAGCGGTCGCCTCCTTCTGCGAAGCAGTAATGCTCGCGAAGGAGGAGGCGCGCCGCGAGCGAGAGAGGACAGAGTCCTCCCTCCGCCCCAACCGCGGTGTAGGACGCCCACGGCGACGGACGTCGCGAGACGATCTCCGGCCACCGTAGGCGCGGGCATGCGGGCAGCGAGTAAAGGGCAACTCGCTGCCCGACCAAGGACCATGCCCGGGTCGACGGCGCGTTGTGTCCCACGCGCGCCTCAAAGAGCGTCAGCATAATGACGGGGCCCCCCTCTCAGAGGGCCAAAGCCTGCCGGGGTCGCGGGATTATTCCCTTACCGTAACCCCGGAACATAACAGGTTATGAAGGACACCGTGGATTTTAGTCAGTAGAAGTCTGACAGTCCCTCCCGCCCTGCCCGGGGTTGGAGGACTATGATGATTTTACCACGCTAAAAAAAAAAAAAAAAACGCACTGGGGTATAAAGTTGAAAATGTATTAGTGACTGCTGAGCGATAACGATTGTCGTCTGTTGTCGTCTGCTGTTTGTCAATAGGGCCTGACGCACTACGAGTGGTCTTATAGCTAAAAGTGATCTTTTCAAGACAACCTTTTACATGATTTTTGAGAAAAAAAAACAGCTACAAGTAGGATTTCAAATCCCGCGTAAGGAGTCTGGAGTACTTATCCAGAAGACGCTGGTTTGAATCCCACTCGCAGCTCAATTTGTCTTTCCTCATTAATTATACACGCTGTTTTTTTTTGTATTTTCGTCAAACTTCAGGTGGTTGTCACAAAAGTCATAAATAATCAATTGAAAGTACAGTACCGGGCAAAACTAATAAGGGCTGCTTTTTTTTGTTGTTGAAATTTTACAGTATTTCAGAATTAAACCCTTAATTCAATACAAATGAAAGAGAATCACCCGACTACGCAGTCCGCGCGTACGCACACAGCGATGAGCAGCTGGTGTGCGTGAATTGAATCTACTACTCTTGAAGAAACTAGTTCACACTTACGGATTTCAGTAAAAAGGAAAAATAAAATAAAAAAATACCTACCTATTTTATTGCTGATTTGGGTCGAGAATCATGAGTATAATCACGTCCTTGAATTTGACTAGGTTGCAGATCAGCACATTGTATTTACGATGCGCATCGCGCATATGCGTTAATCATCTGCCTAGCCTTTTCCTAATTAAATTGTGGTCGGCTTCCAGTCGAACCAGATGCAGCTGGATATCAGTATTTAACATGGAGCGACTGCCTATCGGACCTTCACAACCCAGTAACTGGGTAACACGATACCCCATGATAAGACTGGTTGTCAGACTTTTATAGCTTCCGAGTACATAACAGTAACGACTGCCAAAGACCTACAAATGACAGCCGGGACCAACGGCTTTACGTGATTTCCGAGACACGGAGAAAACTCGCTACAACAGATGGTCACCTATCCACAGACCAATCTCGGCAAGCGCGGCTTATCCCGGAGGATCGGCCTATACGGCTGTAATTATTTAGCCTCATAGCATGCGTTAATGCGTTTAAAAATAATTAATTGGATCTGAATGATATTATTATTTAGTTTTTTTTTACAACAAACAGCGCCACGATTTCAGTTACATGGTTATTAATAATTCTCTGTTGTCTTCTAGATGGCGCTGGATGTCCGTTTATCTCGCGACGTTGACGAGCCCTGGGGCTTCCAGATCTTCGGCGGTGCTGATGATGAGATGCCCCTAACTGTTCAGAAGGTAAATATTATACGTTATATCCCTCCCCCTTTTTTAAACGTACCACTCTAGAAATAGGCATCAATTAATTGCTAATTAAATATCTGATCCATCAGTAATTTTTTTCTTTTGTTAAATCAATGCACATTTACAAAGATATAACGCATCAAAACTCGAGAGTCCTCGTGATGTCAGAAGGAAGTAAAAACTGCACTTGCTTGTGACGTACCTCACGTAGTTCAAGTACCATGTTATAGGGGCGAGTTTATTGCCAACAACTTACAAAATCTAGACTTCATGGCTGTTAATGAAAAATTCATAATGAAAATACCGAATAACTTTGATTCTCAATCTAGACATCATATCCAGGACATTATTTTGAGGAGTGGCTAGATAAGCGACAGACATAATAGAGCAAGAGCCCGTGAACCCCAGACCTACGTTATTTTATAAAGGCTGAAAGTTTGTCAGCGGATGCTCCCAACACTGGTAAGAACGATGACCATTTATGGAGTTTGGGTTATGGTGGCTTTGGCAGGTAAACGGTACTAAAGGTGCGTAAAATATAAGTTTACTTACGTCATAGTATAAAAGCTGATTTTTATATATAATGCTCAGGTAATAAGTAGATGATGTTTCCTCATCAGCCAGACACTTATCATGGTGGCAACCCCTTGCCAGACACCCTTAATGTTCACGAAATTATAAGTTTACTTACGTTATAGTATAAAAGCTGATTTTTTTAAATAATAATTGGGTAATATGTAGATGATGTTTCCTCATTAGCCAGACACTTTTAATAGTTCCAACCCCTTGCCAGACAAACATTGTAAATAGCCCCAGTCAACTGATGTTCAAAACAAGGTATAGAGGGAAAGTCTTGAAACACAATTTTTGAATACGCAACTTTGTTTGGACTAGTAAGGAGGAGAACATATCGAAATTCCCCAGACCTAGCCCTTGAGCTAAAGGGGAGGGAGGGGTTTGTAGGTACCACTTTTTGGTTTTTCGCTTATATCTCGGAAAGTCGGAAACCATGGGTTAGGACCCATGGTTTCCGACTTTCCGACATAATATGCGGCATAATATATATGAAAAAAATAAAAGCTGAATAAATTCCCCATAATTTCTTGTTTAGTTTTCGAGCTATCTGCTCTTGAAAGTCTGTAATATTGTGAAAATCATTTTTATCTTTTTGCATTTGGAAAGTTGTATTTCATATCGCCAATTTAAAGGTCCAGAAAGCATGAGCAGTCTTTTCAGACCCTCCCTTTACCACCTACAATGAACTAAGCCAAGTGAAACCTGCATCTTGAGGCGATATGAGCCTCCAGCTAAAAGGGTCTCTTACAGTGCTCAGAAAGTTATAACAAATTCTTGAATTCGCGGTAGCCACCATCAAGCTTGATATTTTTTGTCTTCCTTCCACCGAGGGAGCAGTAAAAATAGCTCAGAAACTCATTCTAGATTACAATTACATATTAGGTAGGTACATACATGTACAGGGTTTTGATTCTAAGTTGACCAATAAGGAGAAATCCGCTTCCATAAGAGCTACAGAAAAACGATCTTAGGAACCTTTAGCTTTTTATAATTTAAACAATTTTAGCATGTTTAATTTTTGATCAAGTGCGAGGTGTCCATAAAAATTAGTATGTAGACCCCGCCTTCGAACCTAACCTGTCCGAGTCGGGGTGCCACAAGTCCCGAGCTCGCTTCGCTCGCTCTTGGATCCAAAGTACTCCTAAATGTGTGTAAAATGAGTATGAATGAAAAAATAATTTATTTTTTTATGATGCTATTTGGTTAAGTGTCATGTTAGGATAATTTCATTGTATGAGAAGGATAATATCTGGGCAACAGAATTGGGTCAAATCTTATAAAACGACTCAAATCTAACGAAATACGACTTAAGTTGTAATGTACAGACGCCAGCACATCAAGCTACCACAATCTGTCAGATTTCTTTAATGGGATTTCAACCTTATTACAAGATTTGAAGGTTAATGTTTGATTGGTAAAATCTGACAGATTCGGGTAGGTTGACCTGCTGGCGTCTGTACCTAATATAAATTAAAATGGCATTCTGCGCAACTTGGAGGGTCTGAAACACTGATGCTGTTTTCTGGATCTTTGGCGATATCAAATACAACTTTCCACATGCAAAGAGGTAAAAATGATTTAAACCAATATTACAAACTTTCAAGAGCAGATATCTCGAAAACTAAACAAGACCTGGAAATGTTTACGGATTAAACTTATTGAGAATTTATTCAACTTTTATTTTGTTCATATTATGTATAATGTCGCTAGGACCCATGGTTTCCGACTTTCCGAGATATAAGCGAAAAACCAAAAAGTGGTACCTACGAACCCCTCCCTCCCCCTTAGCTCAAGGGCTAGGGATGGGGATTTTCGATATGTTCTCCTCCTAACTAGTCGAAACAAAGTTGCGTAGTCAAAAATTGTGTTCCAAGACTTTCCCTCTATACCTTTGAACATCAGTTGACTGGGCTATTTACAATGTCTGGCAAGGGGTTGGAACTGGGGTGCTATGACAGGAAACCTCCACGTGCGCCCGTGGACTGGAGTTCCCTCTCGGATACGTCCGGGGGGAAGACCAGTTTTTCGGGCCGGTGCACCCTGGGATGCGGGCAAAAACTCTTCCTTAGGCACTGTGTGCCTAAGGGGTCTCTTTGCCCGTATGCGAATAGCCTGTCGTGTGGACGCTCCAACGCGTGTCCCTCTGATTAGCAGAGGGCACAGCGGTGGAGCGGGCTTGCGGACGGTGAGTTATGGGTAGCTCGCCGTCCGACCAAGGACCAAGCCCGGGTCGGTGGCGCGTCGTGTTTCGCGCCAAATGCCTGCTGGGGTCGCGGGTTTTTTCTTAACCCAGGTTACCGTGGCCCCGGAACGTAAAGGGTATAGGAAGGAACACGGGTGGATTTTAGTCAGTAAGAGTCTGACAGTCCCTTCCGCCCCACCCAGGGCGGGAGAACTCATTTGATGATTTTACCAACTAAAAAAAAAAAAAAAAAAAAAGGGGTTGGAACTATTAAAAGTGTCTGGCTAATGAGGAAACATCATCTACATATTATTACCCAAGTATTATTTAAACAAATCAGCTTTTATACTATAACGTAAGTAAACTTATAATTTCATGAACATTAAGGGTGTCTGGCAAGGGGTTGCCACCATGATAAGTGTCTGGCTGATGAGGAAACATCATCTACTTATTACCCGAGTATTATATATAAAAATCAGCTTTTATACTATGACGTAAGTAAACTTATATTTTACGCACCTTTAGTACCGTTTACCTGCCAAAGCCACCATAACCCAAACTCCATAAATGGTCATCGTTCTTACCAGTGTTGGGAGCATCCGCTGACAAACTTTCAGCCTTTATAAAATAACGTAGGTCTGGGGTTCACGGGCTCTTGGGCTATAATTTTAATACGAGAAATAAAGATAAAATTGATCAACCATATTTTAGATTGTCTAAAGTACAAAAATCTTTTATGGGGTTCTGTGTTAAATGTTACAATAAAATACCGAGTGAAATCTTAAATCTAAATGAAAAAAAAAAAAAAGTTACATAAAAAACACAATAAACAAGCATATTATAAATTAGAAGATTTTCAAGATAAAAATGTTGTAGATTTTCTTGACATTAATTATTTCAAACGCTGTTAAAAAATATTGTAAAACATTTTTTTTAAAAGGGTAAGTATGGAGTTTCTTGCCCATTCTTCTCCATACAACCTACCTTAGCGAATGGGTGTAGAATGAATCCCTTCCCTTCCTATTCCCTTTAAATTTAAATATCAAAAGTGCCTCTTTGATGGCCTAATTGGAATAAATGATTTGACTTTGACTTTGAGGCATCACGGCTTCTTCATCTTCCACTCGACGCAGGACCTCACTGGGCACGGAAGTTTCGAGAGGTTCCTGTGTCTGATAGGAAAGGAGGAAACGCCTGGGTGTCATCACCGGAGGCGCGGGAATGCGGTCGGCGAGAAATGGGCGACACGCCGTTCAATGATGGACCATGTCCGGGTCGACGGCGAGTCGTAATCCACCCGCGACTCAAAGATCTGTCAATAATCTGATGGGGCTACCTTACAGGGCAAAAGCCTGCCGGGTGAAGGACTCATTGGATGATATTAACTACCACGTAAATAAAAACACAGAGAGCAGTGGTGGCCCAGTGGTATCGGTCCCGACTTACGAGTTGTAGGTCGTGGGTTTGAACCCCGCCTGGCGCATTACTTTGTGTAATTTATTTCATCACCACTGCTCTCAAAACGGTGAAGGAAAACATCGTGAGGAAACCGGCATGTCCTGGAACCAAAAATTCGAAGACATGTGACATCCACCAATCCGCACTGGGCCCGCGTGGTGGATTATGGTCCACTCCCTCTCACAGAGAGGACGCCTGTGTCCCAGCAGTGGGAACATTATAGGCTGAATGATGAAATAAAAACACATAAAAACGCATAAATAGGCACCCACGAAAAAGAAAGAACTTCCAAGTGTGGGGCAAGGTTTTTTTTTAATAAAAGAGAAAAAAGGACTGTTGCCAAAAATACAAATACCTACTTACATTATTTATACACAATGTAAAGATTCAAGATTCTAGCTACGTTCGTAAGACATTTGTGGCCGCCTAATATCATAATATTATAACACATTGAGTGCGATAGCAGGTCTAAACATCTTGTAGGTTCTAATTTTTTGGTTTTTCGTTTACCTATATCTCTGAATTCACGTCCTAGTTGCTTGACATGTATGAACACAATAAAAGCTGAAGGGCTAGGGGCGGGGACTTTTGATATGTTCATCAACTAACTAGTCCAAACAAAGTTACAAAGTCAAAAGTTGTGTTCCAAGAATTTCCCTCTATAATTGTTCGTTGAATGGGCTAGACCTTGTAGGTAGGTACCGCAGGAATGGAAAATATCTATAGAAATTCCACTGCCACAACGAACTTGTTAAAAATATAATAAAAACAGACAAACCCACAAAGAAAAACACTAGCTTATCCAATCAGCTGTCAGGTTCAGATTGACATTGCTACTAAAATACATCAATGACTGATCGATACACAATAGTTGGCGGCTTGCCCGTCGCCGCGTGCCCTTGTAGCGTTGTGTAACATTCAATGGGGCTGATGAGATCATTAGCAGTAGATAATTGATGATTAACTGTATTAGATCAATGTTAGATACTTTACGCCTGTAATGCCTAGAGTTTTACACACTATAGGCAGGGTTGGCATGATTAAAACAAGTTGTTTTAAAACACATGTTTTAAACAGTGTTTAAAACAGTTTGAAATTAAACAGTGTTTTTTATTACATGTTTAAAAACAAAGATTAAAACATGTTTTAAACATTGTATAAAACAATACGAAAAAAAACATGTATTAAAACTACTTTTCATGGCGCAAAATAACTGAATATAAAATGTAAATAAAAATAATATTTGAGTCTGAATAGTTCAACATAAAACCAATCGAGTCTCTATTGCTGTTATATTTTTGAACTTTCAATGGAATTGTAATTAACTTAATATTTTTTTTTAATAAAACGTTGCCCCACCACACTAGGAATTTCTACTGTGTCGTGGGTGTGTTTACAAACATAAAAACTCACACGCGAAAACGCCCAGCCCCGACAATATTATTTTTATGTATTTCATTCAATCAAAAAAATATCTAAGTACCTACCAGGATTTGTATGGGACAAAATAGCACCTTTTTTTGAAACATAATCATAATAATTTCAAAACAATTAAAATTGTAACAATTTTAATTAATTAACAAAAAAACGTTAACTTCGATCCCTAATGTCGGCTGACGAAAGAAAGTAATTAAAGGATTATTGGTTATTCCCCTATCTTTTAGAGTAGGTCGGTGTTTCTTCGGTGGTTCATTGTACATAAGGTGATTCCCCCGCGCGCGGGGAAACACCTCATGAACAATGAAATATTTCTACGAATAGGAGGCGCGCCGCCTGACCCGCTAGGAAAGTCCCTGCGTCCGCGTCGTCGCCCAATATAAAATCAACATTAGAACATACCTACCGGGTGAATGTGAAGCGTTTGATTACGCAACATACAAAATTAATGTTATTGATCGTTTTTTTGTAAATAATTAATTTATTATGGCGAATTTATAATTAAAGATTCAGTCTTGAAAAGAAGCATCTAGTCGAATTAATTTGAAAATGACCTAAACTAAAAAAAACAAAAAAAACACTTGTTTAAAACATTTTGAACTGTTTGTTTTATAAAATTTAAAAAAAACTGTTTTTTTTCCAACCCTGACTATAGGTATAGTAGGTATCTAGAAACACTAACCGCCTTACCACAAAAATATGTATAAACATTGTTGAACACTTGTTTAAAAAAAGTGTAACTGATAATAATACAAAAAACATGGGCTAACTAGATAAGTACCTACCCCCTGAATTTTATTTGGGTTTTTGCAATTAAAAGCATTTGAGCCAGGCTATAAAATGATATCAAAATTATAACTCTACGTTAAGTATCTGGAGTTATTCTCACTTGAACATAACCCTTCCTTAGCGCATGTACCCCAATATTAAAGTTGTCGCATTCTTTGGGCGAGCTAAAAATAACCAAAAATGGTTATTTTTACATATTATTATTTCGAAAACTTTCGTTAGTTTTTGATAAGCCTCAACGTTTAACTTTGCAATAAAGTCATTTGCATGTATGTAGGTCTCTTGGATTCAAAGACATTTGCATTTTACTGTACATACCCCAGTTCGACATATCAAAAAACTAAAATGGCCGCTATTCGCGAAGTATTGGAGTAAGAATTTTTAAGTTAAGCATTTTTGTCGATGGATTGAGCCTAGAATATCCCCTTCAAATATCGCTAACTCCGGACACACTGTAGGTATATTTGTCTTTTCACCTCACACGCTCGGAAAGATTCTATTTCTCATTCAAAATCTGAGCGCAAAACTCCATTTTGTGCTCTAGAGCACAAAGTGTTGTTTAAAATTCGAACACGTCTTGTATTCAATTGTTTTCTACTTTTCTACACTGGCAGGCGAGCCGCCCCCACTACATTTCCTCGCTGTGTGAGGTGAAAAGTTGTGTGTTGCACTCGGCAGCAAAGTTTTTCTGCGTCTCGTACCTTTGAAAACTTCGCATCGCTCAGGATTCTATATTTGAACCGCTCGTTTCTCTCGCGGTTCAATCTTAGAATCCTTCGCTCGCTCAGTTTTCAATTCAAGTACTCGCGCCAAAAATCAACTTTGCAGCCTTGCATAACAAATAACTATTTTAAATGTTCTATGGACACTTTTTGCTAATTACCTGCATCGTTCTCACATAATGTATCATCTCAAGAAGAATGATATAACAAAGGTTTTGTAATAATTTTGGCGATCTAAAAAGAGTGTCCATGGAGTTTCTTGCCCGTTCTTCTCCATAGAGATCTACTCCTTGTAACGGGCACCTACGGTTCTTTCACAGTTATTATGTCTTGTGACTGGGACTGTAGCACCATAACTATGTGTGTATAGTTTTATTTTATGTCTTCTGACAATTCAAAAGTGCCTGTTACTGGCCTATTTGAAATAAATGATTCGCTAGTGAACCAGGCTGATCGCATGCTGTCGTGTCCTATTTTCCAGATCGAGCCTGACTCCGCCGCCAAGCGAGCTGGTCTGCTGAATGGAGACCACATCCTGACCATCAATGGAGTAGAAGCTATCGACATGCCGGTGGACGAGGCCTACTGGAGGGTGGAGGAGTCGGCCCACAGTCTTACTGTTGGAGTGCTACGGTAAGACATTATTCACTTCTCTTCTTCTTAGTCGTAACACTCTTGGTGGTCGTGGTTGCGCAGACGAGGTACAGTACACGGAGGGATGTTCGGTGGGTCGTTGATTTTCCCGAGGACTGCTCTTTCAGCGATGTGCTTCCATTTTTGCCGGTTGAAGACATTGCGAGTTGAAGACATTGCGAGACTTAGGTTTCTTATTGCAACAACAATTTTTGAACTTGTGTATCTACTGGTCTGTCTGCCAAGTCTAATTTAGAATGTATCGACAACTGATACAGAATTAGCAATTAATGTCAAGTAAAAATAGATCAATGTCCTTATTATATTGTTTATGGTACATATAAACATGTTTTTAATCTCTATTTGGTTTTTGTTTTTCAGTCCGTCACAGATTTCGGCGCGAAAACGATCGAATTTTTTTTTTGTAGATAGTTGGTTTTTTATTTGTAAAAATGCGGTTTTATTTACTTTATAAGGATCAGTAAGTATTTTGTGGATTATTTTAAAGTTTTAAGTGTTTGAAAGTAGGTATAGTGTTTAAGTTCGTACAATCAATTCAAAAGTTGTTTGGGTAATCATAGAATTAGCAATATTGTAAAATAGCTGTTGAATTTAAACCGTAATCCAGAATTTTACTACTCCATTATTATTATAAAAAAACAAGAAAGTGAGTGTATAAAAACGTAGAACAAAATGGTACAGACGCCCAGGTCAACCTACCCGAATCTGTCAGATTTCACCAATCAAACATTAACCTTCTACTCTTATGATAAGGTTGAAATTCTATTATTAAAGAAATCTGACAGATTGTGGTAGCTTAATGTGCTGGAGTCTGTACAAAGCGTTTACGCAGAATTACATTTCATACAAACTTTCAAATCAATTTTAAGGAAAGTTCAAAAATTTAATCGAAAACATTTTCGTTGTGATTTATTAAAAAAAAAAAAAAGATAATTGGAAGTACCTATCTGTTCTATGGAAAGTGTAAATTCGGTCTAATTCGCCTGAATTTTTTTTTCAAAAATGTTCTCTGATAACTTTTAAGGGTATGAAGCCTTCATAAGTAAGAAGTTTCTTAAAAATCGGTTCAGTAATTTACATAGAAATTATGAAAACTTGAAAATGTGTAGGTAAGTTTCGTTCGGCCTACATGATGCTGTTTATGGCTATAAAATTTTCATAAAATGGCTATCGTAATCTTACAAACAAAACATTGTTTACATTCAACTTTGAAAACATTGCACAGTTTTATCCTATCAATTATGAAGAGGTTTCAACAACCAATATTTAACAATCGGTAGCTTAGACCACACCGACAACGATTTAATCGACATTAGTGTTACTAAAATTATTATAAACGTGAAAGTTTGGTTTTACTCTTTTACGCAAAAACTCCTTTAGACTTTTACTACGGATTTGATTTTTGTTACACAGATCGTTTATAACCTGGATTAACACACAGGATAATTTTTATCCCGATTTTATCTTCCCGTGGGATAATTTTCGAGTTGTAGCGGGCAATAGTTTTTTTAATATTTTTAATGTTTTTGTATGTCTAGTGTCTTTCTTTTAAATATTTGAAAAGTTAAAATATTTTCATAAATGAATAAACAAAGATCAAAGGCAAACATTGTTCTCAGATATTTTTAGTGCCACTCAAATAAGTTTCAAAGTCAGTTTTATTTTTAACTATTTAGTCATTATACAATTGCTCTTTGATAACTCGTATTGATCATTTGTTTAATAACCGGCCACTTCATCTGTTAACTGTCAGTCGGCCATATTGTAATTTTGTTTTTTTTTTTAAGTTTTCAAAAATGAGCGGTGAAAATATTAGTGAAGCGTCATTGTTAGCCATAGTGATTACAAGATATTATAGATATGAAAATGATAATGTTTGTATTTTCATTAACTTCGTAGGTACTATTGTATCCGTCAAATGTCACTTGAAAATAAAGTTTAGCGATAAAACGACACACAATTTTTTTTTATCTGTTAAGGTTATTTTGATGTGATAATTGTTTATATATAAGCGTGCAAGTGTTAAAAATAGATCCTTAGTTGTTCTGCATAGTATCTACTGACCTTCATTATTACTTTTATTTTAAATGCATTCATAATATTTTTCATTAAATAAACATTTCATTTAGCTTGGAATGTAGGTACTTTCCAAGCTAAATGAAACCACACAATTTTTTTATTCTTCCGTCATAAAATGACCTTGAAATAAATTTAGGTATTTTATTTTTCTCAAAAATCAACCATAATTTTTGAACTTTCACTGAGCAGTGCCTGACCAGTGGTGGCCCAGTGGTATCAGCCCCGACTTACGAGTTGCAGGTCGTGGGTTTGGCGGCCCACCCAGGCTGGCGAATTACTTTGTGTAACTTATTTCATCAGCACTGCAATGCGATTCACTAACAGACTCATCATAGATGTTAACAACGATGCGTTCACTGATGTTTCATCGTAAATATCGCTTTTAAAAACAACGTTGATAAAAACCGTATTCGCTAACCTACTTAAGCTCGTCGACGATCTGCCGAACAACGATGATGAGTATGATGTTGGCAGTGTTGCTATGTTTAATCTAGAGTATAATCGAGAAAATCTCGACTAACCTATTTTTAAGTTATTTCGTCATTTTAAATTAATACAAATGCACAATACGTATGTATAAAACACGTTTTATTTATTATGCGACTAATGTTTAATTATTTATAACATTTTAGACTTGGAAAATAATTAATTTTGATTATAGCAATAAAGCAAAACCAAATCTTTGACATTTTTATTTGTAGGTTATGTATTTCAAAACAAACAACTTGATCTTATCTTGAAAGTTTTTTATCAAAATACGAAATTCGAAAGTTCTAAGTGGTTTTAAGTGGCTAAGTGGACTTCAAAAAAATTGTGCACCCCAACCCAATGGTGTTCTACTTGTTCCGTGTTTTAGTTTGGTCCCAAACCTATCGAAAGTAAGTATAAAGTTACATTTCTATTTAAATATAGCACAGTTTCTGGAACTACTATATAAGTAACCAAAATATTTATCTTTTAGTGTCTCGCAACGCAGCTCCTTCGTTAGATCAGCTGGAAAAGCTAGTAAGCTTTTTAGAAAACAAACCATGGTTGGCTATGGGCCATGCTCGTACTGCAAATGCTCGCATTCGCAGTCGTCAGGCATGGTCCGAAATAACAACAGCCCTGAACAGTGATGGTAGTGGGTGTACGAAAACATCGGAACAGTGGTGTAAGGTTGGTAATTATAAGTATTGTGTGTGTATACCGTTGCATTGAGTAGGTAGCCTTCTATGGTATAGTATCTTTTTGCTTTGACAGCCCCCTGTGTATGTTCTTTATTACTAGATTAGTATTAACTAGCGGATGTTAATACTAATCTAGTACCGTTTGCGTGGGACTACGGGGATAAACCTGTTGGTCATGGCCTGTTACTAAGGGTGAATGTAGCTTTCTAATGGTGAAAGAATTTTTGAAATTGGCGCAGGTGTTTTTGAGTTTATTCATTACAAACATACACACACACTAAAATACAAAGCTTTCTTTATAATATTAGTGTAGACTACAGCATAACTAGCAATTATAAAAGCATTTAAAATTACAAAGGAAAATTAAACCAAACTGAGCATATAGGTGTTCTATTTATTTAATACAGTCATTAAATCATAAAATTCTTACTTGTGTTGCAGTACTGGAAGGACAAAAAAGGAGCAGTTAAGAGGAAGTCCAGCTTAATTGCAGCCGCGAGGCGGCGCACTGGTGGTGGCATAGAAGAAGATTTGCCACAACTTAGTGAGATAGAACTAAAAATCCAAACTATTATGGGAGGAGAAAGTTTTGGTTGCGGAGATCAGAACTTAGAAATAAATCCTTTTGAGGTTTGTAGTTTTCAAGGCTATAGACCTTTAAAAGTTTATTGATTTGATTGAAATTAATAACTAATATAATACTTTTACATTTTTAGGAAGAACCATTAAATAGAACTGTGGAAAGTGAAGAGTGTCCCAGCATTTTACTTGTAAGTTTTAATTTTTGTTTTTGTCAGTTTAATGAGTTAACATATAAATATAATATTATGTAAACATTCTATTTTCAGAATATTGTCCCTCCAAATGAGCAGCAGGCTAACCAAAGTGATGAGCCAGGCCATGAAATGCAATCGGTATAAGATTTGTTTATTCTTTTATTGATGGATTTTTCCACTAAGCATTAGGTCACTACCTATGCTTATACCTCTCACAATAAATAACCTCTACACTAAGGTGCATAACACCCATGATGTTTGATCAATACAAGTATAATATATAATAAATAAAATAGGATCAAACCTACAGTGCTAAATACTGGACATGGTATCACTTTGGGCTGCAAGAGTAATTTTTAATGTTATCTTGAATAATTAAAAGAACCTAGCAAAACATTCTATTCCAGTCTAATCTTGCTGCTTTTGATGCGGATAGTGTGCAAGACAATCTGGCACAGATACCTCAAGTACCACCCCCACCAGATGCTCATAGTCCAGAAGCTGAAGAAAACAGGGTATGATTTTGGAAAACTGTGATTTATTATATACTATTCTTTATAAACGATAAAATGATTCAACAACTATAATTATTTTCAGGTTTCGTTTACTGAGCTAACAGGACCTGCCGCACACCCAAATGATGTTTTGGAAGGGGGCAGTCAAAGTATGATGCATTCTCTAACCAAATATTTATTATAAAATAATATTAATATCACGACACGATTGGTTGATAAGTTAGGAATAATAAGTACAATATGTTAATTGCAGCTCCTACTCGGCGTGTGCACAGAGAGACGGTACGCGGTCGCCGACGCACTCACCAGCTATCTCCGCGTCAATCTGCAGCGCGCCGGCGACTATTGAGAAGGTCACCTCCGTCACAACGTCGCTCTGAAATGGTTAGCATCACAGAGCGTTTCATAGCCATCGAAGAACGCCGAGCACAAGCAGAACTCTTGATTGCCCAAGCAATTAGTCAGCAAGTGGAGGGCCAGCGGGCTATGGCTCAGGCTCTAGATAGATTAAGTAGTGCAGTTCGAGATTATATAAATAAATAAAATGTATGCTAAAAGATTGTTTTATTTTCCTAGGTACATACTATTTTGTTAGACTATATTAATTTTATCTTTAGGTTACACATGTTAAATAAGTAGTTTAAAAAAACATCCTCTTTCTTTATTTTATGACAAACAATATACCTACATTACCTACTATTTAAAGTTCACTACAATTTTTAATAAACAGTCTTAAAACCTGAGTTAGTAATTACTTCTATTGTATTATTACTTCTATTATTATATATTACTTCTATTATTGTTAGTGTTTACTTCTATTATTAACTATTTCGTCCACGCCACAGTCTATTAATTAGACGACCTCTAACAAGACGTCCACTATCCAAATCACTGATAGAGTTCTGGCTTCCTTGTTGTAGTAACCGGATCACACTTGCTTCTTGTCTCTGTAGATGAGTTGGTAATTCTACTGGAGGAACTCTGGCTTGATTGCAAATGTTATGTAACACACAACAAGCTTTAATAATTTTTCCCACCATCTCTGGATCATAGTGAAGAACACGATGAACCAAAAGGCACCTAAAACGGCCTTTAAGTATGCCAATGGTTCGTTCTGCAGTATTTCTTGCAGTGGCATGCAGATCATTATAGAATTCTTCCTTTGATCCAGGCCCAGGGTTGCTACATGGAACCATCATGTATGGTCTAAGAGCGAAACCGGAGTCCCCTGAAATAAATTAAACAGGAATTTAATTTAATTTTACGTTAATGAAAATAACTGAATTTATTATTATTTAATATTTAAATACCCTCGAAAACAGGTACAATTTCTGATGGGAAAAGTAAAGAAACATTTTAAAATACATACCAAGCAGATACACTGTTTCTCCTGTATTATTTAGCTGCTCCAAATGCGTTTTTATGACTGAATTATTAAATATAAAGCTGTCATGTGTTGCACCTCCAAAAGTTACATCCACATGCATTATATTTAAGTCTGGATCATTTATCTTAAAAGGCAAAAATAAAAGATTAAAATATGGTTTTAAACAGATGTTCCTATTCCTACTTTAAGTTTAATGAAATAAAAAAAAAACTTACAATAACAGCATTTCGAGCGTGATACCCTTTTCTACAATAATATCTTTCTTCATGTTCTTTGGGCCGAACCATTGATACCAAGGTACCATCAACACAACCAATGGTTCCAGGCATTTTGAACTTTTCATAAAATCTATAAAGAAAGGTAGACAATTTAAAAAATATGTAGGAAACAAAAAGTTTTATATGGTTTGATTCATGAAAGAATGTACCTAATTAGAAAAAAAAAATATCTTTAAAACAAAACTGTGAAACATAAGAAATACTTACTTTTCCTTGAGAATTTGCCTTTCGTTTGTATTTTGAGGAAATCTTATGTACTTATTAATGATAACTGGGTGGTTGATGGCATCTACTACGGTTCTTATAGCCCTCGAGGCGGATGCTTGCGAGATATAGGTTCTTGCATTCTCACATAATATTTTTTGGTAACTCCCACTAGCTAAAAATGCGAGAGTGCATAAAATCTGGAATGAGAGTAAGTTTTAGACATTTTTCACTATAAGTATAGTGATTTAATATTGATTTAGTAGTAATACCTTGGTTCGGTTGCAAATTCCTCCTTGACGTTTCGTCTTTGCTAAGAATGGTGAAATATCTTCTTCCAATGGGGAAGGCAAGTGTCAAAGTGAAAATGACAGTTTGGTCCCCAAAGAACTGTAAAATCAAAGGAATTTTCAGAAAAAAAAAACATTTATTGATGTAAAATGACTAGATGTTGTGTAATAAGCTGTAAAAATGATGGAATACACTCTTCAAAATAATATCTACTTTTCTTTTGGAGGTTATGTACCAGTATTGCATCGCTCGAAAATCGAAGAATTATCACCTGGAACGAGTTTTGTAATAGTTGTGGTGTTAAGAAATTAAATATATTGTGATATTTCTCGAATCTAAATAGAAAAAAAGGTTAAAATTACTGACTTAAAACATTATGATATTTTATCAAAATAGAAAGTCAAAAGCAGCATTATATTCTTGATAAAGGAGAGGACAGGTAAAACATACCTAAACTCAAAAATTGAAACCTCAACTACAAGTAATTGTGGATTTATTACGGTAAAATCAAATGTATAACCACTCAATTAAATCACTTTTTTTCTCTTGTAGATGCGCCGCGGCGTCTTAATTCTTCTTTTAGTATATAGTACTTGCATGGACGAATAATTTTCCATATTTGTTTTGTATTTATACTCAATTTTTATAACAAATAATCTTGTTTGTTTTTTTGTACAAGGTAGACGTGGGGACCAACTATCGCAGCGCCATCTACGATTAGCTTTGAGTTGCCATCCCCATTGTTTAATTAGCTCTTCAGTCAACCTGAATACCTTAATATAGTCTATATCAGTAGTAAGAAGATCCATATTACGTATCACATGTGCCTGACGTCTTTTTTCTACATTATCTCGACGCTTAGCTTCTTCCAACAAAAAAATCATACAGGAAAGACGAACTGCCATCTAAAACATTAAAAATAGGCATAAACGTTTCAGGAATTAAAGTACGGTAAACAAAATAATACTAAGCATTTATAATTTAAAAAATAACTTGTTTTACTCACATTATAATTGTCTACAACCAAGGAAACATCTACAATTTACAAGCTTTACGCTTTGACAGTTAAAATCGAAGGCGAAGGCGCCGTTGTCGTTGAAGGCGAGGATGTTTTGTGTTTCTGAATACCGTTTTCATACATTCGGAACCATATTTTAGTTCTATGTCGCGCCGTCGACATCGTTGTGGCGCTACGACCGCGCAGTTTTAACTAAGGAATACCGATAAGTTTTCATCAGATGTTTCAACGATGATTTCTCGGTTGTAAAGATGTTTTGCCTTAGTGAATTGCACTCCTCTCAAAACGGTGAAGGAAAACATCGTGAGGAAACCAGCATGTCCTAGAACCATCAAATTCTAAGACATGTGACATCTACCAACCCGCACTGGGCCCGCGTGGTGGATTACAGCACACTCCCTCTCACAGAGAGGAGGCCTGTGTCCCAGCAGTGGGAACATTATAGGCTGATGATGATGATGAGTGCCTAAACCAGTAAGCCATTTGCTGTAGATAAAATCACAGCTGTCTATGAAATTCAGTTCAAGGTCATTGCAGATGACATTGACCTTGACTCATATTTGTGTCTAATATGGTTCAAGGTCACATTACTTTAATGTTCATCATAAGGTTGCAAGCTTAAAATACATTTATTCATAACTACTATTCCCGCGCGGTTTCACCCCTGCTGCCCTGTGGCCGTATTACGACGTCTTAAAACCAGGTTTGTTCCAGTGAGTGAAAGAGACAGAGCTATACAAGTCGTGTAGTGCCATCTCGTTCACTCACTGGAGCAAGCCTGGTTTTAAGACGTCATAGTACTACCCCTGATCCTATTAGTCATTAGCATGTAGTAAAAAACTGTTATTTCAGTACTACAAATAAACACTCCAATTATATTCATACCAGCGGCTTCACCCGCTACAACTCGAAAATTATCCCACGGGAACATAAAATCGGGATAAAAACTATCCTATGTGTTAATCCAGGTTATAACCTATCTGTATACCAAATTTTAGCCAAATCCGTTCAGTGGTTTTTGCGTGAAAGTGTAACAAACATCCATACATCCATACTTACAAACTTTCGCCTTTATAAAATACTCGTAGTAGTAGGATTTGTATAGATTAAGATTATAGAGCAGTGGTGGCCGAGTGGTATCGGCCCCGACTTACGAGTTGTAGGTCGTGGGTTCGAATCCAGCCAAGCGCATCACTTTGTGTAATTTATTTCATCACCACTGCTCTCAAAACGGTGAAGGAAAACATCGTGAGGAAACCGGCATGTCCTAGAACCAAAAAAGTCGAAGACATGTGACATCTACCAACCCGCACTGGGCCCGCGCGGTGGATTATGGCCCACTCCCTCTCACAGAGAGGAGGCCTGTGTCCCAGCAGTGGGAACATTTATAGGCTGATGATGATGTATAGATTAAGTATTGATTAAGATAAACGTGGGATGGGTCAGTAAGATCAGTACTAACATATTCAGGCTGGCGAATTACTTTGTGTAACTTATTTCATCAGCACTGCTCTCAAAACGGTGAAGGAAAACATCGTGAGGAAACCAGCATGTCCTAGAACCATCAAATTCTAAGACATGTGACATCTACCAACCCGCACTGGGCCCGCGTGGTGGATTACAGCACACTCCCTCTCACAGAGAGGAGGCCTGTGTCCCAGCAGTGGGAACATTATAGGCTGATGATGATGATGAGTGCCTAAACCAGTAAGCCATTTGCTGTAGATAAAATCACAGCTGTCTATGAAATTCAGTTCAAGGTCATTGCAGATGACATTGACCTTGACTCATATTTGTGTCTAATATGGTTCAAGGTCACATTACTTTAATGTTCATCATAAGGTTGCAAGCTTAAAATACATTTATTCATAACTACTATTCCCGCGCGGTTTCACCCCTGCTGCCCTGTGGCCGTATTACGACGTCTTAAAACCAGGTTTGTTCCAGTGAGTGAAAGAGACAGAGCTATACAAGTCGTGTAGTGCCATCTCGTTCACTCACTGGAGCAAGCCTGGTTTTAAGACGTCATAGTACTACCCCTGATCCTATTAGTCATTAGCATGTAGTAAAAAACTGTTATTTCAGTACTACAAATAAACACTCCAATTATATTCATACCAGCGGCTTCACCCGCTACAACTCGAAAATTATCCCACGGGAACATAAAATCGGGATAAAAACTATCCTATGTGTTAATCCAGGTTATAACCTATCTGTATACCAAATTTTAGCCAAATCCGTTCAGTGGTTTTTGCGTGAAAGTGTAACAAACATCCATACATCCATACTTACAAACTTTCGCCTTTATAATACTCGTAGTAGTAGGATTTGTATAGATTAAGATTATAGAGCAGTGGTGGCCGATTGGTATCGGCCCCGACTTACGAGTTGTAGGTCGTGGGTTCAAATCCAGCCAGGCGCATCACTTTGTGTAATTTATTTCATCACCACTGCTCTCAAAACGGTGAAGGAAAACATCGTGAGGAAACCGGCATGTCCTAGAACCAAAAAAGCCGAAGACATGTGACATCCACCAACCCGCACTGGGCCCGCGCGGTGGATTATGGCCCACTCCCTCTCACAGAGAGGAGGCCTGTGTCCCAGCAATTGGAACATTTATAGGCTGATTTTTATTTTTATTTTTTTATTTATTTATTTATTTATATCAGGCTACATTGGCCCATAGACATATACTTTACAAAATAACATACATAATTTTATAAAAACAACTTGTGTTAGTAAATAGAAACTTAAGCCTATGTTAGTAAACACTTCACTTCACTGTGCACTAGTCATTGTGCGTTCTGGTGGCACTTGTCCGCGGAAGCGACGGAACACCACATCCTTCGGCCAAAAGTCCTCCTCCATGACGAGGTGCAGAAAACACGTTGGTACACGCACCACGAACGCCTTGAAGTTGACGTTGCGGCGCGATTCCAATAACTGCACTCTCGGCGTGTACTTGGTCTTCTGGCGCACGTACTCGACGATGTCCTCAGCCTTAGTGGTGTAGTGTAGGCGAGAGATATACACCGGAGTGTTAGGCATGGCAGCACGTATAGTGTTGGGCTCCGTAGGAGCCTTGCCGCAGCGGTTCTTGTTGGCTCGCTGACGGCGCTTCCTCCTTTGCACCGTCACGAAACCATCATCATCAACTGCCCGTTTCGGTGCCTTTTCAAGCACGGGCTTACGGGGAGCGCCAGGCACACTTGCGGTGACGCTAGCAAAATCCCTTTGAGGGGGATTCACCTGGACTGCAGACACTGGTAGCGGGACGGGGCCAGGGGTACGTGCGGCACTGCTCGGAGGAGCCGCGGTGACGAGCGCGGGGCTGTGGGGCACGCAGGCGGGGCGCACTGCAAGCTCAGCAATCGACGGATGCGCCGGCGACGAAACTGCTGACGCGGAATTCGACGACAACAAATCGAGGCCGGCTCCGCGACACGTGTTTACGTTAGACGCATCGGCAGGTGATCTAATTACCGCCACACTGTTGCGCAATTCGCTAACTTCCTTACGCAAATCAGCGACGGTATTCTGGGATGCGTCTAACTTCGTTAGCACATCCGCCAGGCGGGCCTTCAGAAAGACAATGTCCTTCAAAAGGCTGGTTACGTCGACGTGGTCGAAGGTGACGGGAGGCAGCTTGTGAAGCTCCTTCGCCACAAACGTGGGCACGTCGTCAGGGTCGGTCTCCTTGAACAGCGTGATAATATCCTGCAGGCTCTTCTTAGTCCCGTCACGCCGGCGGGACACCATCTGGTCGCGCTTGTTAAGCACACTGAACAATAACAGCTTGGCAGCAGCTATGTCGTCCTCGCTGAAGTTCGTTGCGCAGATCTGGACAGCGGACACCTCGTCCATCACATCCAGCTTTTGTTGCAGGAACGCCAGCAGCTCATTCGCCACTAGTTTGTCACTCATGGCGGTTAAAATACGAGCGTCAGCTTGCGCTGCGCTAATCGAAAAACAGAATATGCAAACACGTCCGCATCGGAACGCGGCACAAGCGAGACTCATGATGATGATGATGATGTATAGATTAAGTATTGATTAAGATAAACGTGGGATGGGTCAGTAAGATCAGTAGTAACATATTCAGAAAATGCCCAAAAATGTATGAAGCTTGAACAATGTCTTATAAGATTATCTACCACTTAATATTGCTAAATCTAAGTTAATTAATCTTTTTTAACCTCTAATTTAATATCCTCCTCTCTCTTTGTTCCAGCGGTCTATACGATCCGGTCCTGGACGACACAGAGCCGCTCTGTTACGATTACGAGGACGTTTTAGGCCGTCAATCGGAACCAACTGAGGTAGTCTTCCAAATACAGCAGTTCGTAGAACCTTCGGACATCGGCAGTTACCCCATCAACTTTAATAATTCTACAGGGTTGACGGAATCTAGATCCCTTACTGCTTCCCCGTTCGTCACCCCCACCAAGCCTTATAGACCGTTTTCTACTGAACCTGTAGTTGAAATTCCGCCTTTAGAAGACCCTATAATCCTAAATCCTAATTATCGTGATCAATTCAGTAAAAGTCCCATAGATTATCTTCTCAATGCGTTCGGGCAACATGAGTTGGGTGAAAGTAAGTATAAGTTGCCAATTTCGGAGCAGTACGATCCAGATGGAACCAGATTTAAGCAGAGTAAAGAGGTGACTGAAAAGCTGCTCAAATATGAGAGGCATGTGAAGAGTTTTAGCAAAGATTTGGAGGTAGTTGATGTTACTAAAGAAACTAAACTTGTTGATGCTGTGACTGGAGAGGCCGCATCCATAGATGTGAGGAGGGAGAGCTTGAGAGGAGATGTCAAAGAGAAGAAAGGAGTCAGAATTTGCGAAGAAGTCATCAAACATGAAGAGAGTATGAGAAAAGAAAGTAAGACAATGTTTAGAGAGGAAATGGAAGAAGAATCAATTAGAGAAGAGTTGCAGAATATAGAGAAGATGAGACAGGAAATAGATATGGAGAAGATACAAGAAACTGCAATGTCAGTTGTAGAAGAGAGTATTGAGAGAGCAGTGTCAGTGGCAGAGGATGTCAAGAAAGAGATGGAGGAAGAAATGAGTTCAACTCAAGTTCAGCAACAATCAGAATCGAAATCAGTCAAGTCTGAGCAAACACAAGAATCTTCTGAAATCGTTGAAAAAACTGAAAGCAAAGAATACGCTGAAAGAAAAATGAGTAGAGAAGAAAGAACTGAAACTCAAGAAGATGGTTCGCAAAGAATGGAACGAAAAGATTACAAAGAATCTGAAATATCAGAAAAAGTTACCAAAGATGGTAAAGATGTACATAGGAAATCTGTTATTTCAGAAGAATATCAACGTGAAGAAGTGAGAGAGCAAACGAGAAGAGAATCGACAATCCCAGAGTCTTCTGAAGGTAAGCTCGATGTTAAGGCCAAATTCAAAAAGGCTGCTAAAACTGTAGCTTCTAGCGTTAAAGGTGAAAAAACTAGCACTGCTGAGCAGAGATCTTACACACTGGGCTTACAAACTATTCCTAATATAAGAGGAACTGCACACTCGTCCTACCACTACGATCTACTTTTAAGAACCTTTTTCTTGCATCTAACAGATGTAATGGTAGCCTTATCAAGGTTCCTTCTAAGTCAACCAGCCTTTAACCAGTTCGAACGGTCATCAGTCAGTGAAACTCGAAGGTTTGAGAGCGGAGAGAGAGATGAAAGAGTAAGAAAGAGTTCACAAGAAGTAATTCAGGTAGATAAAAGACGAGAATCAACTTTGCAAGTAGCAGAGAGTAAGCAAGCAGGCAGACAGCTTGTGACTCCTGTGCCAGTAGAGAAGAAGCAAGAAGTTAAATCAGTCTCACAAAAGATTGAAAAAGATATGAAAGTTGAGTCTTTGCAAGAGACAAAGGTGGAAAAGAAAGAAATAATCAGACCTGTGCCTGTTAAACAAGTGAAACAGGAATTAAAAGTTGAGGAGAATGAAGCTAAACAAGAGTATAAGACAGAGAAAGTGATATCAGGTGCTGAAATGGCTCAGCGTTCCGACAAGAGACTAACACCAGAAATGACTCAAAAGCTAGGCGCTGTGATATTCGAATTCGAAACAAAAGCAGTAGACGAAAACAGAAGATCCATAAGCAGAAGTAAAATAGAAGAAGAAGTAATGAAAGAGAGTGATCCTTTAGAGTGGTTGGATAAGGTTGATAGTAGGAGGACTTCAATGGAAAGAACAGAAATGTCTAAAAAGGAGTTTTCATCCTCAGCGACTATGGAAAAGAAAGTAAGTAAAAAAGAAAGTTTTGTAGAAACAATAAAACAGGACACTAAAAACAAGGCGCCTAAAACACCAAAACAAATGTACGTAGCTATTGTTGAATCTCATGTTTATACAAACAAAGATGCTATATTCGAGGAACATTTGACTGACATTTCAGAAACATCTTCAGTACAAAGCGCTGAAGAAATCAACACAGCAGTTGAAACTATAGAAACAGTCAGTGCTGAAAACGTAGCGATTGAAAGCGCTATCAAAGCGCTAGAAACAGCTAAAATTGTTGAGGAGACTCACAAACTAGAGACTGTCAAAGCTGAAAGCGCTGCTACTGTAGAAAAGATTGAAGAGGTCTTGCATGATACTAAAGAATTAGTACAAGAAGAGTTAAAAAAAGAGACAGCATTACAATCAACTGATATTCAAGAAGTTGTGATACAAGAAACAAGAGAGATTGTAGAGCCTGTCGTAGAAATCAAAGAAGAGAAAATAGAGAGAGTTGATAAAGTTGCCGTTGATATCAATGAATCGCTTTCCGTCGCTCAATCTACAGAGGTAAGCGTGCAAGAATCGAAGAGTGAATTTGCGACTGCTGAAATGAAGAAAGAAACTGTTGCTATTGTTGAAGAAAAGAGAGATATGGAGAAGATCGTTGAAACCAAACCTAAAGTGGTCGAACCAAAACCAATTGAAGTAGTAGAAATAACAGAAACTATCAAAATAAAACCTAAAGAAGTGAAACCTGTTCTGGAAGAGTCTGCTGCTCTCAAAATTATAAAGAAAGTTGAAATCGATGCTAACTTATCTCCAGAAATAATTGAAGTTGAAGATATCTCGGAATTGATATCCAAAACTGCTATAAGCAAAGTTCAAGTTGGTGATCAAGTAGCGATCGACGCTTCGAAAGAGATGTCTGCAAAATCGTACATTAGCACTGAAATGGATCAAATAGAAGCTCAAAAGAAAGCTATCATGGAAATTGCTCAAGCAAGCCATGTATCTGTCAGCTCAGAACATGGAGCTACCTCTCAAGCAAAGAAAGAGTCAGCGATAGACATCTCCTCACAAATATCCAAAAAAGAATCCGCAATCGATGTTCAAACAAGCCAAATCTCTTCTTCAACCGCAGCATCTTCAATAAAGAAAGAAGTAGCTTTATCACAGCAAGTCGAATCTCCAAGCAAGTCATCAGAATCTGTTATTCATGAAGCATCATTTACAGCTAAATCTACTGATAGGAAACTATCATTGCGAATAGATTTAGAAAGACAACAGTCAGTACAGAGCCCTCCTAGTACAATTGACACTCCCACACCATCCACTGTTCCCCCAACGCCACTAACCGACGAATATGTCTTCAAACTATCCCTTCCGTTACCGAAAAGTCGCAGTAGTACACCAATCCCAAGAGATTGTAGTATAAGTGACGATGATGAAGACCCACATATAGTCAAGAAACACTTAGTTCCACATATAGAGACAACAATTGAGAGAGTAGTGTACGATCCTCCTTTGCCAACTCCAACTGTAGAGCAACCTCAGTCCCCAGTCTACACAAAACCTGTGCTAAACGGTGGTGCGTCTAAAGTTAGGCCGGTTTATTGTAAGCCCGGTTTAAAGGGTGGTGCGGGTAGGGTTCGGTTCCCGGTTTATAGGAAACCGGGTTTATTTGGCGGTGCTGATGAACCAGAGCATTCGAAGGTATGTTTGATGAGAATTCGGTGATGATTGAACAGCATTGTGTTAAGCATTATGTCAGTAAACATTATAAAAAATAGTAAAACATTATCGTTAATAAAAATATTATTTATTACCATTTACGCTATTTTATTAGATCATAAACTATCAATTTATGTATTAATTTCAAGTACATCGAAAAAATTGCATTGTTTGACTATCATTCAATATTTCCATACATAATGCATACTTTTACACATTTTGTTTTATCAAAAATTCGGCAAAAATTTACTCATTGTAATAACTCTCCAAAACTTTATTTTAATAACTATAATAAAGTTTGAATGTCTACTGTTATTAATTTATTTAATTTAATCAGGAGGAGATCAGAGAAATAGAAAGAAAGTCCTCTCTCCTGGCTTCAGCGATAGACGAAACTATCAAGAGCATAGAAGAATACAAAGAAGAAGTTGGCATAGACACGAAAAAAGAAGTCAAAGTACAAGAGTTTAAAGAAGAGAAGATTACTAAAAGTTACTTAGAGACTCACAGCACAGAGGTTAGGAGAGGCTCCAGACTAAATGGCTTTGAAGAAGTCGATACCAAAATTGAAGAGATCATAGAAAAATGCAACGCTTTAGCTGCTTTAGAAAATGGTGAAGCAAACAACACAACAGAAACTGAAAATACAGGAATAGTTACTGAAGTAGAATCTAGAAAAGCGAGTATAGAAATTGAAATCAAACGCGAGCCTGAGATTGTCATAAAAGAAGAAACCAAACCGAAAGAAAGAACAGTGAAATTCGAAAGCGAAGTCAAAGTTGTTGAAGTTGAGAATTCGGGAGACACTATAATTGTGGCTGAAAGAAAGGAAACTTTACCTGAAGATATGCCTTATGTACCTCAATCAGCTGAAGAAATTAAACCAGTAGAAAAATTTGTACCGCCAATACAAATTATCCCTGAAACGCATTTAGAAGTGAGGCCAGAACCAGTCAGAATAGACCAAGTAGAGACAAAGGAAGAAAGATCTGATCCTCTACTAGGGTTTCGGCCTGTCGTATTTGATCCGGCAAATATCCAGAAACGGGATCCTGTCCAGTATTATGAAACTAGTAATGTTTATATTGAAGTGAGTATCGTTTTATTTAGTTTTTTTTTTTTTTGTATTTTTTGTTAGTCTGGACTCTAGTGTAGGTGAGGGCGACAGTGGCAAAGTTGACGATGGGGCGAGCTTACCCAGAAACCAGGTTATATACGTTTGGAAACTCAGATGATGACTCACAGTGCGTCTACATGTCCGATGATAGAAGCGGGGCCGGTGGCATGAGATGATGGCTTGAAATGAACCTTTTTTTTTTAAACACTGCCCCACAGTAGGAATTTCTCCTGTATCGTTGGTGCGATTACAAACATATAAACTCACATACACAAACGCCCAGACCCAGAACAAATACTTGTAGATCATATAAATATTTGCTCCGTGCGGGAATCGAACCCGCGACAGGCAGTGCAGCAGTCCAATCTCTCAGTCACTGTGCTAATCGTGCCGTCAAATCTTTTAGGTCTAGATTCTACCGAGTCGCGGCACATTGGTATTTATCTCAGCCATCTCAAAAGTAGCGAGGGTAGTTAACTCATTACGGCAGATTAAATTTTAAATGCATTAATAATACTATAATAGATAGGGTTACAAAGGTGATAAATGATATGGTAATAAATGTACTGCATGATTTTAGGAATCCACAACAGCACCCCGAGACCCGAGACTATCTCCTTATTTGACAGAAAGTGGTGAAAACATCGGTACTATACAAGGAATTGTCGATGGATTGGAAGAGCCTGTTATGGACCCGGAGATTGCTAGTAAGTATAAATGTTAATACAACTTTAGGCATTGTGTCGTCTGAAAAATTTATTATGGTGATGTATTAAAGCGTTCAAGGATAACAGACATCAATTAACGAACAATAATTACCTGCAACGCCCGACGGTTCGAAAATTGCAAAATAGACTTTTCAACAAACAGACCTCTGAAAGAGTTGCTTAACTTTGATGACCCATCCAAAAAGATATGTAGACAAGCGTTGCTTAACCTTGCTCGCCATCGTTGAAGAATTTCACTTGAATTTACGGCTATTATTAAACTTATTCTTCACTTTATGCAGAATTGCTGGGCAAACCTGGAATACCAGAAGAACATATAAAACCTATGATATCAGGAGAAGACGACATGTTAAGAGAGGCACACGTTATGGGGTAAGGAATTTTAGATTACGGTTTTACTATGAAAGTAGCCATAGGCCCGAAAGACAACCAATCTTACCAAGGAGTAAGAAATCTTAGTGAGTTAAGTTTTTCATGAAAAATGTTTAATTTAAATTCCGCGAGACAAAAATCCAGGCTTCAATGCTAGATGCATCCGACCCATCTAGAATCTAACGTTAATTCTTGAGTTGGCAGCTTTTGCAGCCATTTCATCTTTCCCACGGTTCGTCCATCTTTTCTGAGGGCTACTCCTACCCTTACCACATAACTTTTGAGACACACTTGTCTCTTAAAATTTCCAAAAAAATATTTTACAACCAAAACAGCCTCGCAAGAATTTCATACAGGCACAAACCACTTGTCACTTATTGCTGGAGTGTCCCAAATGCATACTTTCGACAATTTGAAGAAGGTGTCCGCCGCTATAAAAGTGGCCAAGACACGTAAAAAGAAATTCACATAGCTTTTTAGCCAAATACTAACTTTCATAATAAGATAGATTTTTTATTCCAAATTAGCCTCGCAAGAGTTCTAAACTCCCACATGCATCGCACCGACGACCCTACTTCAGAGATAGTACCTATCAAGCCAATGATCGGTACACTCAAAGACTCGGAAGTCATAAAAGCGCTGAACGAGGAGATGTTGAGGAAGAAGGAAGAAGATAGAAAGAAAGAGGAGAAGAAATGGACGACCTTCTTGCAGAAGCCGAAGCGACCGGTGCCGAAGGCGAAGTTCGGGTACCCAGGATGGACGCAGGACGATCAAGTTGTTGCGGTAAGTTCAGAAATAATTAATCATACTTCCTACTAATACGAGTATTATAAACGTGAAAAAGTTTATTTGGATGGATGGATGTTTATTACTCTTTCCCGCAAAAAACACAGAACAGATTTGAATGGAATTTGGTACACAGATAGTTTATAACATGGATTAACGCATAGGATAGATTTTATCCCGATTTTATGATCCCGTGGGATAATTTTCGAGTTGAAGTGGGTGAAGCCGATGGCAGCTGCTAAATAATAAAAAAAAGAAAATTTGGATAGGAAAATAGGAAAATTTAGATGAATGTTTGTTACTCAATCACGACAAAGTAACTGAACGGATATGTATGATATTTGGTACAGAAATAGATATTTTAATGTAAAACAACACATAGGATACCTTTCATCTCGGTATTACGTTCCCATTGGATACATTTTCGACACACACGCGACAACGGAACTGGATAAATTTCATGACCATCATATCAGTCGTGGGACGTCCACTGCTGATCATTAGATCTCCCCTTAGATTTACAATAGGACCGATTAGAAGCGGCTTGCATCCAGCGCGATCCTGTTATCTCCTTCAGAAGTCCTACACTGCACTTGCCGGTGCGTGGTTTCCATTCGAGAACCTTACAGCCCCATCCGTTAAAAATAATTTTTAAATCCACTTATTTTAGAAGTCGACGAATATAAAGAATGTCTATAGTATATCAGTACACATAACAAAATTGACAAACCGTCCCAAATCTTCTTGGACGTTCACGTAACGTATCTTCGTCAAATAGAAGATTTAGAATTGACGGCACATGGCTTTATTCTAATTTATTTGACAGTTTGATCCACACAGCTATCTCATCCATCACAAATTCGATATCTTCAATATCAGGGCCAAATTCTGCAATAATTATAAAATCTATTTTTACAAGCTTCCGTATTGATAATCGATATAATTCTTCTGATACGACATTCAAATTTCTGGCAGAACTTCAATGATCAACTTCTGGCTAGCATTGAAGATCAAACTTTAGTTTTTATTCGATTTTTCTAGCGGGTGGTCGATCGCGTCGTAGTTTTCAAATAGTGAGTTATTTTCATTTCGAATTTTCGAATTTTTAATTAATTTTTAGTAATGTGTGTCGTCTACTTCCTAATTGGTACAGTCTTCGTAATTCTATTCATTATATGGGTATTATTCTTTTCAAGTTTAAGTAGAATAGATATTCCCATTTAAATATTAGTATATCATCTACGTACACAATTTCTATTGGTATCTGATAAAAGCCCGTCGGCACATCCAGACTTGTTAATTGCGATACATTTCCCCTCTTTTAAATTAATTCTTATCAGGCTTTGTATTTTAATTAATGTTTTTCTTTTCAGGAACCTTATAAAGTGAAAATAGTGAAACAGGCCAAGCCTAAAGTTGCTCCCGATTACAAACCGGAGGTATAATTTCATTATTAAATGTTTTTATTAGTTATCTAACAATAGTTATGGCTTCTTTATTAATTAAAATTAGTTATTCTTCAGATTCTCCATTGTTTACTCAATTTGAATTTAAATTGTTTATTTGCTTTTAAATTATTATTCTTTTAAATTATTAGTTTGTTGGGAATGTTTTGTCTACTGCCATTTTAAATAGACTTCAGTTTACTTTAAGAATCTTGGACTTTCTTGTCGAATTGAACTTATTATGTTTCTTGCTTTTAATAATATTAATATAAGTTGTTGTGAATTATTTTATTTGGACAATAATTAAATGAATATTTTTAATTATAGTTTCAAGGATTTATTTCTCTGTAAAATATTTGGTCATGATTATTTTTTCTCTCGATTGTACTCACTGCTAAATATCAAAGGCATCCCTCGCTGTAACATTGAAATATTCATTAATTTGTCAAATAAATAATTTACCAACATCAATTTTCGTATCAAAATACTTGTTTATAAAACATTTGTGATTGTCCAAGTACACATTGATGATCATTTCGTATTATTAGTTGTAAGCACTTAAAATATATGAATCGTTTTGGACCAATCGGTCAACAGTAATGAAACCTTGTCAAATGAAAGCTTTAAGGGTATCATTCATTTCTTAGCATGGCAGCTAAGTCTATTTCAAGCGCGAAAAAGGTGATATTGACCATCGAAAAACTAAAACCCTGACTTAGCGCTTTGTGCGCAAAGGTTTAGGCCTATGTATAGCACAAAGCGCTATCCATCCCGACGCGGACGCCACGATCTGGCGATGCGATCTGATAACCTATGGATGTCCATTTATGTGCTTTCTCACTGCCGGCGTCATATCGCATCGCGTTCAGCCTTTACAGAGTCCGTATGCGATCAGATTGCATCGCCAGATCGCGTAGCTGGGACCGCGGGACGGAGCGCGCTCTGTGGGTTAAGCAATTTTGAGCGATATAATTTAACCGATTTGAAACAGGTATCATTCGAAACGTGTGGTAGATAGACTCCGCGCCACCGCTCATGACCTTTTAACGCGGCGCTATTGTATATGATTAGAAAAATGTAGTACCTCAAATTTTCTGCAGGTTATGAGTGGAGGCGCATAATCTAAGTCAATTTGTAACTACGTTAGGACATGTATCATCCCATTTGATGAATCATCTATATTATAATCGTTATCAACACCAACTGTAAATTTCCCATCACCATTCTCCATTATTTCTCCCCAGGATTTCGAGACAGGCCCGTTGCCCTGGGAAGAGAGGGCTGAGATAGAATCTTCTCTACCACCGGTAGAGCCCGAGGAACCTATACTAATTCCTGAAGTACCAGAGTTTTTGGAAGCTGTCGATCCTTTGAAGGAGAGTGAGGTTCCTGATCTTGAAGATACCGGTGAGTAATATAAAAGAGCAGTGGTGGCCCAGTGGTATCGGCCCCCACTTACGAGTTATAGGTCGCAACACGGTAAAGGAAAACATCGTGAGGAAACCGGCATGTCCTAGAACCAAAAATTAGAAGACATGTGACATCTACCAATCAGCACTGGGCCCGAGTGGTGGATAACAGGCCACTCCCTCTCACAGAGAGGAGGCCTGTGTCCCAGAAGTGGGCGAGATTGTGGCTGATGATGATGCTTAATAATATTGCAACTCCTGCGCATCAGAATTAACAGTGGTGACCGCCAGAAAAGCGCCGGCAATGTAGCTTGAAGAAGTCCCTGAGAATTAATTGAACTGTTTTGGATCCTACAATGAAATCATACTTCCTATCCTATCCTACTTCCTGCTAATATTTATACTAGTCATAAAGGAAGTAGGAAAAACTTAAATTCTACTGAAACTAGTGGCGTTACAACTTTGTATTTAGCGTAGAGGCATCTAAATGTCTCAAATACCTGACAAAATACAAAAAAAAACACTTTGTTGCAAAAATAGGCACAGTACTCGTATGTAAGAGTAAATTTTTAATGATAACTTTGCGTTTGACCTCAATCTCGTCTGATGGTGAGCGAAGATGTGGTCGACGGTAAAGAACGCTTGCCCTAGAAGTAACATACTCATTCTTGACCTGAAGACCCCAAGGTTATAGCTGGGCATAGGTATTTCTCTTTGATTAAAACTCCCTTTATGCTCTCGGGATGTGAATTCTCGTTATACGTTCATATCCCAAAAAGCTTCACTAAGAATCTCTTATCCAAGTTTTCAAGTAAGTTGGCAAAATTTTACTAAAACCGGGTGTGTCAATAGACGCCTAAGTCTATACGTTTGTAGTTTTTCCTGGATAACCAATAACAAAATTCTCAACAGGTATACCTTTACCGCCACCAAGAGAACCCACACCTCCACCAGCACCAGAGGAACAGCCACAAGAGCCTGAGCCCATCGCAGAAGTTCCAGAAGAACAAGAAGTAGTGCCAGAAGAGAATCAGGAGACGGGAGAAGATTTGGAGAAGACAATGGCTGAGCAACTAGTTAAGAGTGTGCAGAAGATGGTCGGTGAGTTATTGAAACATTTAAGGTCCGTCATTTTGCTGACAGTTCTTTGAGGCGCACGTGGTACACGACGCGGTCCATGATCGGACAGCGAGTCGCCCATTTCTCGCCGTCCGCATACCCGCGCCTACGGTGGCCGGAGATCGGCCTGCGACGTCCGTTGCCGTGGACGTCTCCCACTGCGGCTGGGTCGTGAGGTGGACGCTTTCCTCTTTCTCACGCGTACCGCCTCCTCGTTAAAGCGTGGCGTATCCTTTGCGTGCTTATTTTACTATGAAAATATTTGTGAGACGATATACAAAACACGCCACGCTATGCCACGCCATACGAGCTCGCTGTTTGTCAAAGCCTTAAATGTTTGTGAACGCACTCACGATACAGGAGAAGTAATTAATTTCGGTGGCAGCAGAGGATGCAAAAAAAAACGATATATATTAAGTTTAATTATTATTCAATTCTTAATATAAAAATATCTAAAAACTAATTATGTATTACTTAGTCAACGATTGACTTAAAAGTGCAGTTCCCATGCCTGTTGAAATCGGCGGCGGCTCGAGGAAACGGTGTCAGCTTCGTTCAACACGAGAAACGTGTGCAAAGTCAGCTCCTAGCCATTGCGCATTATGTGGTAGTATTTGTTATGTGGATTCAGGTCGATGCATACTATAGTGATTTGCCTCTGCTATGCTTGCATAACAAACTTCATAGTGTGAGGCAAAGTTTAAAAAAAAAATGATAATATTGTTGTTTCTGTTCAGATCCCAACGCCAGCTTAGACCAACAGCTGGCACAGATGCGCGCGCAGCTGGCGGCGCTCGCGCAGATACCAGAGGTCATTCAGCAGTCTCTTGAGCTGGTCACGCAGCAAGTCAGCAAGATGGCACACCAGGTATACCTGCCTCCTATTCAAAATAGAACTAAGTTGTTTCATTATAGCCGATCTTCCAAGTTAAGCCGCGCTTGCAGAAGTTGGTCTATGGATGGGTGACCATCTATCGTACCAAGTTTCCTTCGTGTCTCGGAAAGCATGCAAAACTGTTAGACCCGGCTGTTAATTGTAGATTTTTGACAGTCGTTACTGTTAGTCAGAAGCTCTTAAGTCTGACAACCAGTCTTGCTAAAGGGTTTCGTATTACCGTACTGTGTTGTGGAGATCAGATAGTCGTTCCATGTAACATCTGCATCTAGTTAGACTGGAAGCAGACCACACATTAGTTGGGAAAAGGCAGCTACATGATTTTGAGAATTTGCCTTTTAGAGATCTTTCAATTTTTAACCGACATCAAAAACAAGAGGAGGTTCTCAATTCGGTTTTTTTAATGTACGTACACTTACTTCGAGGTTTCTAGTCCGATTAGTGTGATTCTGTTTTTTAGGGTTCCGTAGTCAACAAGGAACCCTTATAGTTTCGCCATGTCCGTCCGTCCGTCCGTCTGTCCGCAGTTTAGCTCAGAGACGCACAGTACTAGAGAGCTGTAATTTGGTGTAAATATATGGATTTATTGTGCCGAAAAAGTGGTAAAATAAAATCTCGTAAAATATTTTTTTTTAGGGTACCTCCTGTACACGTAAAGTGGGGATGTTTTTTTTTTCTCGCGTATACCTTAGTGTGGGGTATCATTGAATAGGTCTTTAAAAAATATTGAGAGTTTCCATTAACAATTTTTTGATAAAAAAAAATTCGTTTGTGAAATATTAAGCCCCCCCCATTAAGTGTCCCCCCCCTCTACCAGCTAAACGGTTATGTTTGGGGGTGTGAAAAAATTCACAATAGTAGTATATATAACGAAGTTTAAAAGAAAATTATCATGACTAAGTAGGCTTTACAACTTTACGAGTAATAGTCGACCAACTTATAAAATATACTTGGATAACATATTTTCTTAAACAAAATGTATCGGAGAACATGTTCTTCAACTGCAAATGTAAGTTTGTCAACTTTGTTTTTACAGCTTTAATAGGTATGTTTTTACGGTATGTTTTTTGGGGATAGGTAGGTTTTTATCGTCAACTATTTTAACTAACTTCAAAAAAAGGAGGAGGTTCTAAATTCGTCGTAATCTTTTTTTTATGTTTTTTCCCCGATTTCTCAAAGACTCCTGGACCGATTTTGAAAATTCTTCTTTTCAAAATTAAATTCAGCTAATCAGTTTAGTTAGTTCGCATAAGTATTTTGATGGGCAACTACGGAACCCTACACTGTGCGTGGCCCGACACGCACTTGGCCGGTTTTTTTTTGTTGTACTAGGAATCGTTCACCTTAGGGAATACTGCAAGTTTCACCCAAACCGGTTCAGCAGTTCGAAAAAAGGAGGTTATTTTACCCTTTGTTGTGGTTGTTTTTGAAGACAGTTAATTTTTTTTTTTGAAAAAATTTTTATATAATAATTAGACTTTTAGCGAATTTGTCATTTTGAAAACTTGTGCTTTTAGGACTCGGTTAATAATGTCGATGAGGAATTATTAAGCACTCGACCAGAAAAAAAACATAACATAGATTTAAAAAAACTACGATAAGTATATTAAACGAGTCTTATTCTGATTTCAGGAATCTCACGTAGAAATGGTTCAGGAGAGTTACCAGCAAGAAGGTTGGTATTTTTTAGTTTAGCTTGCGTTATATTATTCGACTTAACGACCACCATTACTCTAAATTCTAACAGAACTATACCTAAAAATATATTTCCATCGCCAGCTCAACATGAAATGCAGACGATACAAGAAGTGAATGAGAGCATCGAAGCAGCGCAGAACGAAGCGCCGAAGAACGAAGCAGAGAAGATGACGATAGAAGAAGTTCAGCAGACGCAACAACAACAACAACAACAGCAGCAGGCGCAGCAGATTCAAGCACAGGAGAACATGAGAATGACTCCCGTTATGAGTGAACAGGAGATGAGAAATGAGAAGCAGAGAAAGGTAAGTTTTCTTCTAAATTGCTGAAATTATATGATGATGTTTATTTATGCGAGTAGGTTATATCAACACTTTTACACGTCTTTTCATAAAACTAGACGAGGCCGGTGATTCGTTCCTGACTACTCTGAGAAGAAACAAAGGAAATAAACTCAGAGGTCTCTTTTAAAATCCAGACATTATATGTAGATCAGGTTATTCGATGACCATGCAGGTGTCTGAAATGGTCTTTTGACGAAAGAACCACACAAATTCGAGTCCACAGCTCAATTTTCCTGCCACGACATAATATTATATCAAAAGGTGCCTGACTGTTTTTTTTTTTTTTAATTCGAGATATTTATTCAAAATTATTACAAACTACAATTATGTACAAACTATAAATAAAAACTTACTAGTAATATGTACAAAAAAAAATAGATAAAAGAAAAAACATTCAAAGGGCGTCAAAGAATACGTTCACATTAAAAGGTTGAATAAATCGGATTCCAAGTACTCTACACCTATCACTGTAAAGTTTTGTATTCTCGTCTTCGCCGTTATTGTATTACTTGAAGTTCAAAAGTTCAGAAATTATGTCGTGGACAGCTTTCGTTGGCCAGACTCTAGTCTCTTCACATTACTTTTGTCGTTTACAGTTAATTTAAGGCTATTCCAACACATTTTTTTACAATCCTTCTAAAAAAAAATAGGAACAAGAGCGGATAGAACATGAATCACGTTTAGTCAAACAACACCCGACACCACGCGTCGCGTCTGCCAAGCCGAAGAAAATGTTCGGCCCTCTGGACCCTGATGAGGCGAGGGCCGTCGTCCTCCCCGGAGGGAGAAGGTGGAGGCAGCAGCAAGACGTCTACGATGAGCAGATGATTAAGGAAATGTTCGAGAAGCAGTCCGAAGTGATCATGGGCAAGGCTATTGGGTACTGTTAAATTTTTGTGTTTAGTTTTAAAAGTTGTATGTGTCCGAAAATGTTTGTTATTCGTTGAACAGAAAGATGTTGTACAGGGGGTCACTATGACGTTTTAAACTGAGAGAAGTTCCACTGTGGGAAAGAGAGAGCTATACAAGTCGTCTAGCCCCATCTCCTTTCTACAGTGGAACAACTCTCGCTGCAAGACGTCAATGTAGGCCACCTGTTAAAGTATTAAACGTCAAGGCGCTTCCTCACGGCGAGCATTCACCTGTAATGTAACGTTACAGATTCGAACATTTCACCAGAGAGGAAGAACAATCGAGCATCACAATGCCCACCTTGTATCAAATCCATACTAAATGTACGCGAATGCTCGTCAGTCAGGGAGGTAGTACTGTAATGTAATGTTGAAGTCGAATCTATAATGTAATGTTACATTACACGCGAATGCTCCCGGTAAGGGAACGCCTTTAGAGCTGCTACGAACATAGTCGGTTTGGCGGTAAAAGGTTATTTTATTGAAAAAGTAATTCTCACAAAATATTTGAGACCCGTATTTTTTTTTTGTCACGTAAACTGAAATTAACGAAGATTTAACGTTTCTAAAAATCACAAAACGTCTCTCAGTCGTTAAAAGTTTACTGGCGTTATAACTTCACAAGTCCCCACTCCTGAATTTCGAAGCGTTTAATCATTGTCGAGAATTCATTGGTAAAAAAAAAACAAAGGTTATGTGTACAGCTTGGCAAGAAACTGTAGAAAACCGGAAGTCGCCACTGTCTTCGCGCTACCAGCACTTTGAATGATTTTATTTTTTATTTTTTTCACTTATTACGTTAGTTTTATGGCACAATAATAAATTTAACAAACCTGCGGTCTTTGTTTACATCAATTATCAAAGATTTTAAAACGTTGTCAGAAACAAAAAGATTAGTTCCTTTTCAATCCGTTCTGGCCAAGCTGTACATTATTTTTCAATAGGTACTCTAATTGACGGACCAAACAGATTTTCAAGTAGGTACCTAGTCGGTATTTTTTGCATTTTTTTCGGTTTTACCGCTCGGTTAAATTGCCGATAAATTATGCTGACCCGATTATGTGCGTAGCAACCTTTACTTAGCTTTAGCTTAGATCATTGGTTTTACAAAGTCAGTAAAGTTGATCGACCACAAAAAAGCTCGTGTTTACTACTTTTAGCGGACCTCGCGATGGAAAATTTTTGAATGGGGTCTCGTGGGTGTCCGCTTATCATAGTTTCAGTTCAGACTTAAAAGTTCACAAATCGGTACAGACACCGGTCATTATTACCTAGTGTTTCTACATAAATCACAGTTCAGCATCATGATTTACGTCGGTTGTCCATATCGGTTACACTGAACGTTTAAGGCTTTGCCAAACAGAAAGGTTGGCGTGGCACGACGTAACGACGTTAGCGTGGCGTCCCTTTAGCGTGTTTACTTACTCTGAAAATATATGCAGTATTATTTAATTTCACAGCAAGCATTGTGTGTACTTCAGAGTAATCAGTGACCACGTCTCACGTCTTTTATTGACTTGAATATAATAAAAGTAAATAAAAGACGTGTAATAAAAGTAAATGTAAAGTAAAGTACATAGTAGTAATAATTGATTTGATTTTGTTCCTAAGTCTTCGATGACGCCCCCTCCCCCCTTAGAGGGCCAGAGCCTGCCGAGGTCGCGGGACTAACGAATTACCGTGACCCTGGAAGGTAAACGGCTATTGAAGGACACCGTGAATTTAGTCAGTACAAGTCTGACAGTCCCTACCGCCCTGCCCTGGGTGGGACGACTCATTTGATGATTTTACCAAGATAAAAAAAGTCGTAACATAAAATACGCCACGCTAACGCCGATATAAAGAAACAACACACGCCTAGGGCAAGCCGCGCTTATTTTGCGGCACGCCGAACTCGTTATTTGGCAAAGCCTTTAGCTTGAAACACACAGTTACCTATTCCAAATTCAACGATGAAACAAAAATGCCGCTATCATATCATAGTCGAGCATTAAAAGCGATGCTGAAGCGAGCATGCATTATTTTGTCGCGCGTTGACGCGTGATACCAGCGCTACACACGTGCGTTTATATCATCGTTACAAATATATAAAAAAAACTAGCGAGAAAAAGTATGAAATCACTTACTCCGATTCCGCGCGATTTTGAGTACATAATAAGTAGTTAAGAATAATAAAAATGGTACCATTTTAAAGGTTTGACTGTTAACTTAAAATTGATACCAAATTCAGTTCAAATCACGCGATTATTTAAGGTGCTATCCCGGATTAATTCCATGTATGTGATTCCATACTTTACTTTAAAGCTATATGTGTTCTTGCTCTAAACATAAGATTATTTATTTCATTGTTTAATCATGAATAAACATGTTGTGTATCATTTTAGGTTCCAAAGTGATCGAGTCCATGACACAAGGTTTGACATACCATTACATTATACATTAATAGCATACCCTGGAGTAGGTAGATTGATTTTTTGTAATTGTATCATCATGAACTGTCATAGAAATCGTAACAGGGACAAGACTTTTTCCCAGAATTTCATTTTAGCACTTACGGGATTATTAACCGATTTGGCTGATATTTGAAATAAACGTGGTTTTTACACTGGATTAACACATATTACTTACATTTTATCCTGAAAATTTTAAAAGATTTCACGCGAGTAACTATAACTCTACCTGGAATCCCGGAGACGTCCAGGATATAAACGTTTCAGGTTATTGAATCCAAATCAATCTACTTACTCCGCGCTGATTATTAGAAATAATATAAAAAAATGTAATATACTCTAAACTCACCGTTTTTTTCTGTGAAACAAGTAAAATATACAATTTATTTCAAATTACCTCGCAGACCCGCTCTGTAGAGTCCTACAGCAAGCTCTTTTTTCCATTGTTTCACAGAAAAAGGCGAGTTTTGTAACGTAATTTAAAAGATTTAAATTAAAATATGGTTTTTCTATGCGACTGGTAAACCAAAAAACCTAAATAATTGAAAATCGCTTGTAAGGCTTCTTGTATTAATCCCTGCGGACGGCGTGCACTGGGTAGCTCACCGTGGGATCAAAGACCAGGCCAGGTGGCCTATCATTATGGCTTAAAGCGAGAGTGATTCCACTGTAGGAAAGTGATAGAGCTATACAAGTCGTCTCGCCATTTCATTCGCACAGTGGAACTATTCTCGCTTTAAGGCGCTGTACCCAAGCTCAATGAAGCAAAGGTAGTTGCGGGGCTGAAGCAGCTGCGCGCGGGGGCAAATTGTAAGAAAAAATGTAAGAAATTTAGCAGTTTTAACTTAATATTTAAAAAAATATAGGTCTGAGTTCAAAACAAATTAGATATGTCTTTAGTATATGAAATTTCCTCTGTTACAATTACAAAAAATATAATGGTTACCGCTGAAAAAATGGAATGAAAAAAGATATCTATCAATTTTTTTATTCGTGGTTCTAGACCACTTTTGTAAATTGTTTTTGTTAAAGTCTTTACTTTATACATTTGACTTACATTGTATTTTTTTCTGGCTTGTAGCATGTACAGATACGGCTAACTTTGCGACGTAAAACTAGTCGTTTACAGAGTGTTCGCTATGTACAGCGCCTTAAGACGTTATGGTAGGCCACCAGGGGGGGTATTACAACGTCATAAAACCAGGCATGTTCCAGTGAGTGACGAGATGGTGTAAGACGACTTGTATAGCTCTGTCACTTTCACTCGCCGGTACAAGCCTGGTTTTAAGACGTTGTAATACCCCCCCTGATTGAAGGCGCGTTGTGTTGAAAACGCTATTATTAGTACTAAATGGATTGTGGAGGTCCGATAGTCAGTCGCTCCATGTAACATACTGATATTCAGCTGCATCTGGTTCGACTGGAAGCAGATCTCAACTCATGATGATAAAATTAGCAAAGATTTTACAAGAAGCAAGACGAAAAATCCGTTTTTTTTAGTACTACTAGAATAATTAAAACAATTTGGCAATGTTTTCTATATTTCGCAATGTTTGGCAACATCGCGTGATGAGACAACAATGTCTGGCAATGTCGCTAAACGCATTGGTAAGTGTTGCGTGACTAGCAGGACTGTGTTAGCAGGCTACTGTGGCCCTGGAACGCAAAGACTACCAAAAAAACAGGGTGAACTTTAATCACTCTCACAACACTCATTAATAGTTTTTTATTGTTTAGGCTTTTAATCAGTCGCTGAACACCATGTTTTAGAGACGAAACTCTAACATGTATTCTTTAGATAAAATACTTCCGTTTCTACTAAGGCCTTTGACACCACATTGTGACGAAAACCTCTATTTAAGTCAGAATTAAGTCCAATTATGGTTTTCTTTTTTAATTAATTTTAAATGCTGTAGGTAATATTGTGTTGTTTATCTTATTTGAACTTTTTAGCGAAGCATTAGAAAACCATGCACAAAGTCACAATATGGCGCCACGGTCTTTTTATTCTCAGTTAAAAGGCACAGTATGTACATAATTCTCATCTTTCAAATCATAAGTACCACTCTGTCACTTCAAATTGCATTATTAAATAAATTATTTCATGAAATCATGTCATTTGAGACAATTTTAACTTTTTGTGCTTACTAGAGTTGCGATAATGTCGGAAATTACCGCAGCCCTGGAAAGCAAAGGGCAATTGAAGGATCAGGGTGGGTTGTCAGTAAGAGTCTGATAGTCCCTTTCTTCACTCCACCCAAGCAAGCAGTTACTTGACGATAATTTGGGTTTAAAACGGGATATTTACCATGATTATTATTTGTTTTGAGTTTCAATAATAGTGACCATGTCAGTTTAAAAAAGTTACTTGACGATTTCCCATCCATCAAAAGTAATTTTGTATCTTATCTAGATATTGTGGTCGGTAGTACATTATAAGAAAGAAAACGTTATAATATATTCATTTATGTAGTAAATAGGTTTATTTTAATTTAATTAAAATTGTTAGTAATAAAAAACATAGGATTTAAACATATCTGGTGAAATATTTTTGAGTGTCTCGTTAGTTGATCGATTCGGATAAGATTCGATTTTCAGGTCATGCAACATGTTTTTGGGTTTCTCCAGTAAGAATTTCTCAATACGAGTAACAGCTACAGAGTCTAGATTATTGTGCAGTTGATATCAATAAGCTCGCCTTCTACACATGGTACTTATTACTTAATTATAACTGGTGAAATGTATGTGTACTATCAGGTACACTACACCTCTGACTTACACTTCGAGGATATAGTACATAATGATATAAGTGCGGTAAGTTGATCATTACAGCTGAGGCGATATTGTTATCACGAGCCGTAAGGCGAGTGCTATAAGAAAGCAGAGGCTGTAATTATCAAACCGCACGTATGTCATACGACGTTTTATAACACATTTGTGAGTAAATAAATAAAATCATTACATCGAAAAGGAAAAGCAAGCGGAATAATTTTTACTTTTTCACAAATTAGCGATGCGCGCGCACCAGCATCTTTTGTTTATGGCAAAGGCACAAAAAACAGCCAGTATTACTAATAAAGTAAATTAATTCTTTTGTGGTTTTATTACAGATAAATGGTTGTAATTAATTGTCAAAATTAATTAAATTAAAGAATAAAATGTTTATTTGTTATATTTCATCTCCCAAATTTAATTTTAATAATAAAATGTTGACCGCTTTTCTGACATAAAAACTCTTTGCTAAGATTTAAAAAAGTACCGTTCGTTTTAGACGGAGCATCTTGATAAACCGTGCGTTTTACTTTACCATTACCGCACTAGTGCGTTTTACTTTACCATTACGCACTAGTGCGTAATAAGATACATTACGATACTGAAATAGGTGCAGTAAGAGACCTTTACAAGCAAATGTGTTATAATAGTACATTATGATATAAGTGCGGTAAGTTGATCATTACAGCAGAGGCGATATTGGTAGCACAAGCCGTAAGGCGAGTGCTATAAGAAAGCAGAGGCTGTAATTATCAAACCGCACGTATGTCATACGACGTTTTATAACACATTTGTGAGTAAATAAATAAAATCATTACATCGAAAAGGAAAAGCAAGCGGAATATTTTTTACTTTTTCACAAATTAGCGATGCGCGCGCGCGCACCAGCATCTTTTGTTTATGGCAAAGGCACAAAAAACAGCCAGTATTACTAATAATGTAAATTAATTATTTTGTAGTTTTATTACAGATAAATTATATATAATAAATTGTCAAAATTAATTAAATTAAAGAATAAAATGTTTATTTATTATATTTCATCTCCCAAATTTAATTTTAATAATAAAATGTTGACCGCTTTTCTGACATAAAAACTCTTTGCTAAGATTTAAAAAAGTACCGTTCGTTTTAGACGGAGCATCTTGATGAACCGTGCGATTTACTTTACCATTACCGCACTAGTGCGTTTTACTTTACCATTACGCACTAGTGCGTAATAAGATACATTACGATACTGAAATAGGTGCAGTAAGAGACCTTTTACGAGCAAATGTGTTATAAATAATATAACATCACGCCTGTAGGCGTGATGTTATATATACCTATTACCTATACATAATAATATACTGGGTGTAAGGGACAGCCCTCCACAAACTTTCAGGGCTTGCTCAGTAGACGAAACTGAACAATCTTCCACATTTTTTTTCAGGAAATGAAAAAAATATCGGCCTCACTAACCTAACCTGAAATCGTCCTCACCATACAAAATTATAAACTTGATTGGACAGTTTGTATGGAGAGGCCGACTTTTTTTCCTAAAAGCCAAAAAGAAGCCCTGAAAGTTTGTGGAGGGCTGTCCCTTACACCCTGTATTATACATATATGTATATTTTATATGTTAGCAATGTAATCGTCCATGTTTTGTCCGTTTGATATGTTATAGGTACAATGTGTCCAGCTTCAGTATTAGTCCAGTTGAAATCAACAATAAATTCGCAAACCTCTGATTTTTAGTATGTTGTTTAGGCCCTTAAGGCTTTTGCAAGCCTTTTTAATTGATTGTCGATATTGTCATGTCTATTTTTTAAGGCGCTCCCTCACCGCGAGCATTCACGTGTAATGTAACGTTACAGATTCGAACATTTCATCAGTGAGGGAAGACAATCGGGCATCACAATGCGCACCTTGTATCAAATCTATACTAAATGTACGCGAATGCTCGTCAGTCAGGGAGGTAGTATTGTAATGTAATACTCAAAGTTGAATCTATAATGTTACATTACAGGTGAAAGCTCCCGGAGAGGGTGCGCCTTTAAAGTGCCCAAATTCGGTATCCAATAATTGACCTACAGAATTTCGGTTGGGATCAATTTGTCACAAATTGAATACTCTTATACTCTTAGAAATGATGATTTAGCGACTTTTTCTGTCGATTTTGACTGGCCTAATGTCTAAACGTAAAGCCTAAAGGCTTTGCCATACAGCGGGATCGGCGTGGCGCAACGATAGCGTGGCGTGCTTACTAACTCTGATTTTGACTGGCCCGTTGGTCTAGTGGTTAGTGACCCTGACTGCTATGCCGGGGGTCGTGGGTTCGATTCCCACCCAGGACAAATGTTTGTGTGATGAGCATGATCATTTGTTCTGTGTCTGGGTGTTATTTATCTATAATATGTATGTATTTAGAAATATAAATAAGTATGTTTATCAGTTGTCTAGTACCCATAACACAAGCTCTGCTTAGCTTGGGACTAGATGGCGTTGTGTGATAGTTGTGGAATATTATATTATATATTATATTATATTAACTATGAAAATAGCGCCGACGTCCTGCTAGAAGTCGTTGGCGCTAGCGTAGCGTGTTTTGTGTGACGACATAGGCAGAGCGCTTTGGACACTTGTGTCTTGTGCCAATAACGAGCTACCAATAAATATTTAATTTCTATAAAACCAGTATGACATCATCCACTACCTGTGCATACGTTAACATTTTTTGTGTCCAGTTGCTTCCACTTAACACATACTCAGTGCGTCTACGTTTGCGCAGCGCCTTACATATTATATTTTCTTAGTAAGTAAACACGCCAAGCACACGTCACGCTAGCGTCGATTCGAGCTCGATGTTTGGCAAAGCCTTAAATGGCTACCATTCGGTGGGTATTGGGTTTCGACCCTTCATATAGAATTAATGCGTCGTGATATTTTTATTCGTGTTCTTTAGTGTAATGTCTAGTGCATTTTTATTGTTTGCAAAATTGGTACAGTCGACTTTAGTTGTTAGCGTGTTTTTTATTCGTAATGCAATTTCAGAGTCCACTGTACCATAATTATTTAGGTGTATATTATGTGAATTTGTATATTTTATACATGATAATGTATGTCAATTGTAAACGTCTCAGTATGTTATTGTATCGTCCGTGTGTATGTATTGTCCTGTATATCATTAGATGTTTTATATGTTTATGCTACCACGATAAGATTGAAATAAATAATAATTATATGAAAATAACATTCACAAGTTAACAAATATTATTAAAAAATATTTTTCAAGTCGTGATGCGTGACAGATAGCGGTCATTAACGTTTTCGTTTGTATCGTGGTCGCATAAAGTAGATTATTTTTGTCAATGGGAATTTAGGACTGAAAACCAGAATTACCTATGGTTAAACATTTCGTTAACTAATTAGTGACGTCACAGTTTGCTATTGCTTTACAAAAATTATGGCAGAATCGCGTTTTTACACCTCTTTATAAGTACTTATGTCAATTGATTGATGGTGTCAAAAAGACTACTAAAATACATAACTTTATAGAAAGAAAAATACTCGGTAAGCACGTAATTAAAGCCGTTGTTCCCGGCTGTCATTTGTAGATCTTGTTAAATACAGTCAGAAGCTCTAAAGTCTGACAACCAGTCTTACCATGGAGTATCGTATTACCAGTTACTGTGTTATGGAGGTCCGATAGTCAGTCGCTCCATGTAAAATACTGATATTCAGCTGCATCTGGTTCGAATGGAAGCAGACCACAATATAGTTGGGAAAAGGCAGGCAGATGATGATGATAGGGAAAATATTTACCAATTATAAATACACTCGAGAGCAATGAATCCGGGTCACTTAAAGAATCCTAAAAATCTCGGAAACTAAAAATGCTAGGTTAAAAATTATGTTATGTTATGCAATAAATTGTATTTAATAGACAATGCAATACTCCTTAAATGAAGGTAATAAAACTTCTTTGTTATTGTAAAGTTATATCATAAAAAATCAAATTTGAAAAAGGGCCACTTTCGAAGATGGAACTACGAAATTACTGCATTTGGTTTTGCTTTTGTTTGTAATCTGTCATTTATGTGGGTACATAAACCATGTTGATAGTGCCCTATATTCATTATTCAAGCTGAAATTATGTCGCTTACGCCTGAAGAATGCACCAGAATACTTACAATGCTGGAAACCGGCCGGAGTCAGCGCGATACAGCCAGGACAGTCGGTATGTCGCTGTCAACAGTACAAAGAGTTCTCCGACGTTACGAAGAAACTGGTTCTAACCTACGCAGACCAGGAACGGGCAGAACCAGGTGTACCACAGCACGAGAAGACCGATACTTGGTGAACACCATGCTTCGAAATCGCTTTCTCACACGAACTGAACTCACCAATCAGTTTCGACGCCTCGGAGGAAGTAACCCAAGTGCATGGACAGTAAGACGTCGGATTGCTGAATCTAACTTAAAACCCCTTAAACCTGCAAACGGCCCTAAACTGGAGCGTGGGCATCGTATTTCAAGACTAAGATATGCCCAGAGCCACGTAAATTGGAGTATTGAAGATTGGTCAAAAGTTATGTTCTCCAACGAATCAAAATTTATGCTCTACAAGCACGATGGAAGACACAGAGTGTATCGAAGACCAGGGGAAAGATTCAAGCAAGCATGCATCGAAGAAAAAGTAGCCTACGGTGGTGGGTCTGTACTTGGGTGGGCCGGAATTTCTTCTGAAAGTCGCACAGAGCTGGTGATCATAGAAAACGGCTCTTTAACTAGCGTAAGATATGTGGAAGAAATCCTCAATGATCACGTTGGTCCATTTATAGTCAATTTAGGTGAGGATGCTATATTTATGCATGACAATGCCCGACCTCATACAGGTAGGATTGTGAATGACTCCTTCAAGAGATGAACATTACTCGTATGGAGTGGCCAGCGCGCAGCCCGGATATCAACCCGATCGAGCATGCTTGGGACGAGCTAGGCAGATGCGAATCGTATAAGGAACTTGGTGTACAGCATGCCAAACCGCGTAAACGCAGTAATGGAAGCACGAGGAGGCAATACGAAGTATTAAAATTCAAGAAAATCGTAATAAAGTTCAAAAATTTCATGTTTCCTATTTTTGTTTTAAGGAGAGATCAGCAGTTTTTTTCTTTAAGTAATTTTGTGTTAATAAAATGTATGGTGACTCATATTTTTTTTACTTTCATTTAAGGAGTATTACATTGTCTATTAAATACAATTTATTGCATTAACCTATCATTTTTAGTTTCCGAGATTTTTAACATTCTTTAAGTGACCCGGATTCATTGCTCTCGAGTGTATTTCATTGTATATTTCTGTATATAAGTACTATACATACGTCAATGGTACAGTTTGTTGCATTTCATGAGCGTGCGACAACCAATGCAATTTACACCTTATGGCAATGATATAAAAGTCTCGTGTCGCGTGCTCGTATTTGAAAAACTGTACAGCAAAACCAGTAAAAGTATACGCTTCGTCAATGTTCGTGCCTCCGAATTCGGAATTAGTACGAATGTTATCATGGCCTGGGGCCTACCAAGTCATGGTAGGACACCTGAGGTGAAATGAGGACACCTAATTATTAGTTTGATAGTTAGTACCTACACTTTTCCGAAACACGTTTGAACCACCAATGTCAAACGTTCGTACCTACTACCGAAGCTACCCGAATATTCACGAAGCGCGTACTTTATCTAGGAGTGTTATATAGCTAGTCTGCTTGCTTATGTGTCTGTTTTCTGTTTGTTTGCATGTGCGCGATGCAGATTGACATTTGGAACGAAATCTGGCCGTGGGGCGATAACAAGTCTTACTGTAGGAAATATAGGTATGTTTTTTCTTTGTATTTATAAAATTGTAGTTCTTTTCCAAAAGTCTAACTAGCTAATAAAAATGAAAGTGCCTAAAAATACATTGTACAGGAAAATCTTTCAAACAACAGACGGAAAAAGACTTGCACAAAAGTGTGCAAAGCAAGTAGCTTGCTCAACATTATGCAAGTTGATTGCATTGAACTGTAACCGTTTCTGATTGGTTGGCGTAGTGCAGCGTGTCGCGGGTTCAATTCCCGCATGGTACAAATATTTGTATAACCTACAACTCAGATCAAAGAAATAGGCAGATAGAACGCTCAGAACACTCGAGTGTGTCTACCAAAGCAAATACAAAATCAAATCGAATTACATTCCATATTGTTTTCTTTGTTTTTGAGAACAACTTTTACAATGTTTAAAGACACGAGACGGCAGATTTTGGCAAACAACAACAACGACGCGCAGCTTGGTACGACGCGTAGCTTGGTACTGTCGCGACTTTGTATTCGATTTTGATTTTGTATTTACTATGGTGGATATGGTGGTATCACACTCGCGTGTTCTGAGCGCTCTATCTGCCTATTTCTTTGATCTGAGACCTACAAGTTATTGTTCCGGGTCTGTGTGTCGGTGTACAGTCACGGTATAGCAAAAAATCCTAAGGTGGTAAAGATTTTGCATTCTTTCGACCTATTCTAGTTTGGACCAGGGACATCTATACCTGCTATACTTTTTTTTTCAAAATTCCAGAGAGTCAAACTGTCATCTGGTAGACTTTCATAGACTTCGCGAGACTATGATCGATACTTATGACAAATTGATTGAAGTGAGTTACAAGAACCGTTTAGAAGATTTACGACGACCGAATTCCACGTTTATTACCCATGGCCAGTAATAGGTACCACAGGCTACTATTATACTGTACTATTACTGTACTATAATAGTACAGTAATAATTACTGTACTATTATATAATCTGTGCCACAGGTAAAAAAATAACCCGTGGTACAGTCAGCATCAAAAGTTGCTGACCACATTCAGATTTTCAAAATCACTGTACACCCTAATAATACGTAATTATACGGTGTACAGCGATTTTGAAAATCTGAATGTGGTCAGCAACTTTTGATGCTGACTGTACTAGCAAATTATCTAGTAGCACCACGGAATTTTTTTTACCCACATTACTGTTTAGTTTACTTTGCCAGGGTCGCGGGTCTGTTTAAGCAGATAATCGTGACCCTAGAAGAAAAAGGGCAATTGAAGAAACACGGTAGATTTTAGTCAATATGAGTCTGACAGTCCCTTTCACAAAGTAATAGTGAAGTAAAAGAGTAGTCATCATCATCATCAGCCTATAATGTTCCCACTGCTGGGACACAGGCTTCTCTCTGAGAGGGAGTGGGCCATAATCCACCACACGGGCCCAGTGCTGATTGGTGGATGTCACATGTCTTCGAATTTGATGGTTCTAAGACATGCCGGTTTCCTCACGATGTTTTCCTTCACTGTTTTGAGAGCAGTGGTGATGAAATAAATTACAAAAAGTAATGCGCCAGGCTGGGTTCGAAAAGATTAGTAACATAGGTAAAACGATCAAAATCAAATCGTTTATTTCAACTGGGCCAATTACAGGCACTTTTGAATTGTGAAAAGACAAAATAAAACAAGTAAAAAAATAGTTATGGTGCTACAGTCCCAGTCACAAGACATACAAACTGTAAAAGTACCGTAGGTGCTCATTCCAAAGCGTAGAATGAGGAAATAAAAATAAATCCTGTGGTACCACTAGATCACTTGGTAGTAACACGAGTTATTTTTTTTCCCCGTGGTATTACGGATAATAAACGGAATTCGATTGATTATTTTAAGCATGAAACTCGCCGATTCGATTTTACTCGTAGTTAATCATTGATGTTTTTATTTATTTTCTCCATTGCTTTTTATTAATGTAAATGTGGAATGAGTTTTGTTTCTGCGAATATTAGCTAATGCCATGGCATTGTAGCATGGTTTTTTAGTCATATCGCCAAAGCCATTATAGCTCATTTACGTCGACAAAACCAATTTTTATTGTGTCATGCCGTGCAGTAGATAGCCACGTCCACACACGAAATAGAAAGTAGAATTTTACTAGTAACAGTAACATTACGCCTGTATTCTACGAAAGGTTAAGCAGAGGTGTGTAGTTCACACACGTTTCACAGTCTGTTAGGTTTAAATCCCAATTTAATTAGAGTACAAGTTAATAAGCTTTTGCCCAACAGCGAGGTCAGCGTGGCGTGCTCATTTACTATGAAAATGTAATTAATTGTAAGTCGTCACACAAAACACGCCACGCTAAAAGTTGGCACACCAAATACACGCCACGTTGAGCTGTTTGGTAAAGCCTTAATACTCGTAAGTATTCATGGTATATAATTATTTGTTTAGCAACAGTTGATCAACGTTGTTGATGAACGGCGAGAATGCTGCTGGAAACATTGTTAGTCTGTGTTAAAATAATGCTCGAGGAAGTATTGCATTAATTTATAATTCCACACTACCGCCATTTTTATAAACGGTTGCAAACACGTCCACACACGTCTACATTTTTTGTTGATAAACTGATGTTTTTGCTTGCCGGGTGTCTACTCTGCAACATGACGCGATCAACTCCGCAACACAAGTGTTGCCTGCAACATGTAGACAGCAACTTGGCAACATGTATATACCTACGTAAACAAATGTTTACCATGAATACGAGGCTTTAATTGTTTATTTAAAATTATGTGATGGAAATGAGGGTTCTTAACTTGACATTAAATCTAGATTTTTTAAAGTAGATACAATTAAAAGCTATTGTATCTTATAGATCTTCATTCTGGGCCTTCCCGGGGAAGAGCTCAATACTAATTTTACAAATTTTATTTAAAGCAACAAATAGATATGTTACTGAAAGTATCGCCGACCACAATATTTACCGTGTTTCTCAATCACAAGCATTTTTATCATAACCATACATTCTTATTTTTATTTAAGTAGGTATTTTTAACATAATTATGTTATTCCTACATTAATTCCTTTTTAGTGACCCCTTTTTAAATCTATTAAATACTACCGAGCGTGAACGACCCGAACGAACTAAAACGCTCTGTAGTCTTTAATAGATTTTGAACTTTAGGTATACCCTAGCGCTCAAAGTTGAAAATCTATTAAGACTTTGCCAAACAGTGAAGCACGCCATATTAGCGCCAATGCAATGTTTGGCAAAGCCTTTAAAGACTACAGGTGGTCTACCATAATGTCTAAAAGCGAGAATAATTCCAGTGTAGGAATGAGATGGTGCTAGACGACTTATATAGCTGTTTCTTTCCAACACTGGAATTTCTCTCGCTATAAGATGCCATGGTAGGCCACCAGGAAGTGCTATTCTTGTAACATTCACGAGTAAGGGACTTTACTCGTGGCGCGATGCGACGCGTGTCGAATTGCATCTTTATTTCTTAGTGGCAAGGTTGATTTTCACTTGTAGTTGGAATTCATTCGAATCGCGTCGCATCGTGCCTTATGTAAAGTCCCTAAATCATCTAGAATTCTCAACGAAACACTGTTCGAACTTTTAATGTAGTGTTTATAACCCCACTAACGTTATTTCCCGTTGATGTTCGCGATAAAGCCGGAAACACATTATTTAACACGCCACGCGACGCAACGTGTCGACACCCGATGTGCAGTGAGCGCGTGTCGTCGCGTCGGGTGTTCATAGTGTGATTCTGGTCATAGAAAACAATACATTTGATTTGACCCAACACTCATCACGTTTCATCGGGTGGCGTCGGGTGTTAATAATGTGTTTTCGGCTTAATAGTCTTAAAATTTTCGTAAAACGCAATTTACCGTTAATGAGGCCCTAATGTTAGAACATAGAAGCTGAATTTAGAAGTGAGCTCGTGAATCTACAGAATAGTACTGAGCGTTTGATACTTATCAAGCGGAGCATATATCTCTAACTATGGCCCAATAATTCCAGGATAAACTTCATGAAATACGAAAAGCCTCCCGTGTCCCTGGAGCATCTCAAACACTCGGAGGTGTACAAGTTGGTGCACGACGAGGACTCGATGCCGCCAAGGAAAGTCGAGATGAGGACCCCGGTCATGTGTGAAGCTGATTATAGAGAGGTAAGATTGACGGTTTTTTGGATAGTATTGTTGTTATTGCCTTTCTTCAGAAATGAAAGGAAATAACGCACAAACGAGACCGTTGGAAGTCATGGAGGGAGGCCTTTGCCCAGCAGTGGGACTGTACAGGCTAGTAATAATAATAATATTGGGGATCCCTTTTCCGCATCTAGAGCGTTGTCAGACGTCCCGATTTTTTCTTTCTTCCATTTTTGAATCAAAATTAAATGTTCGCGCGAGACCGGCTTATTCCGCTTTCGGGGATAATTTTGACTTTTGTTAATACCTTTTTTAAGACTAATACGACTAAAAAAACGGGTAGTATTTAAACGCAAATCAAGAAAGATCCTTTTTCTATGCAGTAAGATTCCGAATTCCCATCAAAATTACTGATTGCACAGCAAAATATTCAACTCAAAATTTCACTAAACACACCTACAATCAACGACGATATAATACTAGACTCCTAATAACAGGCGACCGATGTCTGCCAACACATTAGGCAAAAAAGTCTTATATCCGTCTCATTTCGACCAATCCTGTGAGCCGTAAACATACGTTGAGACAGAACAGACCTTGAGTTAGCCAATCACAACGCAGTACCCCGTCCCCCTCGCTTACGTACTTAGTACCTCAGCGAGTTGGCAGAATAGTTTTGTTCGTTAGATCGTGCAATGCGTAGTCTAGTACTAAATCATCGTTGCCTACAATTTATTTTCAATTCAATGTCAAATGACAAATTTCAGCTATTTCTGGGTGGTTTAAAAAAAATAACCGTGTTGGGGTGCCCACAATCGTTTCTACGACATTTTTAATTTATCAAATTCAAATTCAAATTTATTTGCGTTCCACATGTGTTCTTAGGTGGTAAGTTATAAATAAATAGATCATTGTGGACCCTGTCGGGCACAGCAAAAACATAAAATGTAGGAGAGAGGAAGCCAAACTTATTTTATTATTGACGATATTAGAAAAAAAATATATATATACATATATTAAGTTAAGTTGGAATTAAATAAATTGAAATTAAATTAAATTAGGTACACTGGAATTAAATAAATTGTAATTAAATAAAATTGAAATTAAATTAAATTGTAATTAAATAAAACTGAAATTAAATCGAGATTAAATTAAATTGGTATTAAATAAAATTGAAATTAAATCTAAATCTAATTTAAATTGGAATTAAATTAAATTAAAATTGAGATTAAATTAAAGTTACATTAAAATTTAAATAAAAATCAATCGATTAAATTAATTAATTAAAATATATTAAATGAAAAAAGATTCATTAAACTTTGTTTTGTCGTTTAAATATTCACTTACACTGTAATAGCATGTTTTGATTAGGAATTTTTTCAGTTTTTTTATAAATATATTTGTTTTTTCTTCTCTTTTTAATAGTTCAGGTAGTTTGTTGTATATTTTAATTAACATCACATAAGGACTATCTGAGTGTATTTTTAGACGGGAAAGTGGAATGTTTAATCTTGACTTGTGTCGCAGTGTGTAACGTGTTTGTATGTCCTCGCGCTTCGTTTAAAATTCTTGGTACTTACGAACAAATTTGCAGGTTTCTAATATGTATATACTGGGTAGTGTTAATATATTATAATTTTGGAAGTAAGGTTTGCAGCTGTCAGTTTGATTGATGTTTGCTAGAATTCTAACTATTTTTTTTTGCAGGGTAAATACACTTCTCATCAAAAAAATCGAAACACCTCGCAGTTTATGATTTGATAAGGATTATCAGAAAAATGTGTATATTTAGGAATAAATGTAAAATGTCATTTAATAGTGAGTAGTATGAGGTTTTTAAATCCTAATGTTAATGTTCTAAATTCAAATTAAGTCTTCATAGGTTTCGTATTTTGTTTATTGAGTAATTTTTACCCTGTATGGAATATGAAGGAAATGGGTAAAACAACACGCGTAAATGAAAAAAAAATGTAAGAAACGTTTATTTAATAACTTGTATTCCCTCCGCGAGCTCTTATTACTGCTTCCATACGGTTCTTCATCGATCGGATGAGAGTCACGATCACATGTTGTGGTATATTATCCCATTCCTCTTGGATTGCATTTTGCAGCTGGCTAAGTGTTTCTGGGGCTGGATCTCTTGCTCGAATTCGTCTCTTTAATTCATCCCATAGATGTTCAATGGGATTCATGTCCGGGCTTCTTGCTGGCCATACCATAATGGAGATACCGACTTCGGTAAGATAATCTCGTACGACGCCCGCGGTGTGAGCTCTAGCATTGTCGTGCATGAATATGAAGTCGTTGCCAATAAAATGTGCATAGGGCATCACATGAGGTTCAAGACACTGTTCGATGTACCGATGAGAGTTTAGTGCAGGCAGCCGTGGCCCAGACACAAAGGCAAGTTCTGTCTTACCGTCGGCGCTGATTCCTCCCCAAACCGTCCACGAACCGCCACCATAGCTGACCTTTTCTTCAATGCAGCATTGTGCAAAGCGTTCTCCATCTCTTCTGTAGACCTTGTTTCTTCCGTCGTTACCATACAGCATAATTTTACACTCATCAGAAAACAGTACTTTGCTCCACTGAAGGTATGACCAAGTTAGGTGCTCGCGTGCAAAGTTAAGGCGCGCTCTTCGATGGTCTGCAGTTAATTTCGGCCCATTCGCTGGCTTATGCGGTGCCAATCCGCGTTCCTTCAACCTTCTTCTTATTGTAGAGTCACTTACAGCTACTCTTCGTACAACGCGAAGCTGCTGCTGCAGTTGAAAAGCGTTAAGGCGTCGATTTCGTAAAGAAGTTGTTACAATAAATCGATCATCTCGCTCAGAAGTGACCCGATTCCTGCCAGATCCTGAACGGCGCGTGAACGAACCAGTCTCCCGATAGCGTTTGTAGACTCTATGAACAGATGATAAGCTTAGATGCAATCTTGCAGCCACAACACGCTGACTAAGTCCAGAATCCAGCAATGCCACCACTTGGGCGGCTTCTGCGGGCGAAGTATCCATATGTTTTAGAAAAAAAAGTTTTTTCAGACGTCCCAAAGTCACAGTAAATGAAATAAGAAACAGAAAGTTTAAAGACAAGCGCTAATTTTTAGTTTTTAAACGAGAAACGTACTCCAACCCTAAATACACATTTGTCTCAAAACAGTGATTAATTTCATTTATAGGATAAACAAATGAAATTATTTCGAATTTTGATTTTTTCTTCTTACTGTAATAACCAAACTGCCAGCTACACAGTAATGTTTTTTTTTCATGGAATTAATTCTCTTTTGTAAAAAATTAGGACAAAAACAATAAAAACGAAAGTGTTTCGATTTTTTTGATGAGAAGTGTAGTATTGGCGCGTTCGTGCTGTTTCCCCAAAGTGTAACGCCATAGCTTAACCATGCTTATGCATACGCATAGTATGTGGTAAGCGCTGTTTGAAGATTGGTGGTCTTTTTAATTTCACGGAGAGCGTATGAGAATCTTGAAATTTTTGATCTAAGTTTTAATATGTGCGATTTCCAATTTACATTTGTATCCAAATCTAGTCCCAGCAAGGTAAATTCTTTTACAGTTTCTAGTTTTGTGTTATTAAAAGTAAAATCTATATTTAAAGGTGCTTTTTGATGAGGATGAAAAGTCATTAATTTAGTTTTTTGGTAGTTTATTTCGAGGTTGTGTGCCTTCATCCAAGTGGCGATTTTGGTGAATATTTTATTTAGTTCTTCGTTTAGATTTAAATCATTTTTACACGAGTGCCTCGGTTTGCTGTGCAGTCCGTATTTATGCTATGTATGTAGTATTTTTGTACAAAAATAAAAACTGTATTGCATTAAGAGGAAAAAAGTAATGTCATATTGATGTATAATTTCGAATTATCTGCAATTTGAGTTTTGTTAATTAAACATTTAGTTTATTTGTAGTGAAGTAAGTAATATTTGATGTAAAAAGTGATGAGAGTATGAATTGATAGGCGATTATTTATTTGACATGCAATTTATAATATCCCTAAAAAAACAATCGGAGAGCAAAAAATAATCAGTGTTAAAATGTCCATATGTCGTTACGTAAAATGGTTTAAGTTTTGATAAAAAGATCTAGTGACAAATTGTCCTTATGACATAAATTGAATGAAAATGATTTTATATCTACGAGTTAAATTGTTTAACGAAATTGGAACGTTAAAGGCTATTGAAAAAACGTGGATTTCATTTAATACGAGTCTGCCAGTCCCTCCCACTCGACCTAGTACGGGAGATGTACCTAGACCACGAAAAAATACGTTTTCTAAATCATTACTATTTCTTTTCACAGCGTTGCCGCTCAATGACTCCAGCGGTTGAGAAGAAGCACCTGCAAATTCCCCAGCAGTTCCACCCTTAACTTTAACAGCATCGGGCACTTCTAGATCTAAAACTTTCAAAATATCATAATCATGTTCATTTCAAACTTAAAACATTTGTGAAGTGGTTATAAAACTTGGAAGAATTTGATAATCTTTTAACGTTGTATAATATAATCTATGCACCTATATGGTGCTCCGGAGTTTCATCTAATTTAATACAAACCTTTAGATATATACGAGGAACAGTAGTGCTGCAACAGCACTGATACAGCGCTGCTGCGATGCCAAGATAAGAATACCTTTTGCGAGCTGATGACGCGTCACGTCACGCGATATCGCGTCTATTGCCGATACAAATCGCACGTATATCCTAAAGGAGCGATGCGATTCGATACTGTACTACGAAAACCCTCCTTATTACTATGACATAAGGACGCTTGCAATATAAAAACAAAAGATGTCGCTTGTGACTCCTGTAAGTAACTGCGCAATCACTCACAAGTATTTCGAATACAGAATCGTGTGCAGTCATTAGCACGTACATGCAATTCGATATCGAGCAGATCTGTGAGCGATATCGTCAACCCGTGCGAATTCCTTAGCGAACACTAGCGATTGTCCGATTTGTGCGATATCTGACCGATATCGTCAATCTAAGATTCTCAAAAATAACTTGAAAAAAAGTCCTAATATTAAATCAATTTTCCTATTTCATGTATTAGTTATTTCGTTTTTATTTTTTTGTACTTATAAAAGAAATGTTTGTTTTTATTAATAATAAAAAGTTGTTACTGAATAATTTTGCGTTTAATTTTTATGTCAGTAGAGCAGTAGCGGTTCAGTGGTATCGGCCCTGACTTACGAGTTGCAGATCGCGAGTTCAAACCGTGCCAGACGCATTGCTTTGTGTAATTTATTTCATCACCACTGCTCTCAAAACGGTGAAGGAAAACACCGTGAGGAAACCGGCATGTCCTAGAACCAAAAATTCAAAAAAATCCGCACTTGATGGATTATGGCCCACTCCCTCTCACAGAGAGGAGGCCTGTGTCCCAGCAGTGGGAACTTTATAGCGTAGTGAAAAAGTTTGTCAAAATAAATTTCATTTATTAGTGGCATATTTTTTCTTATTTTTACAAATAAATCAAACAAAATTTATTGGAACAAAATACTTTAGTCTTTATTTTTTTAATAAATTAAAATAAATTTATTACAATTGAATTTAACATAAGTAAATAAATAAATTGGAACTAAGAACTAAAAAAATACATTTCGATTATATTAGTATTTCATTAAGTACACAGTCACAATTATATGGACTGTACAGACGCCAGCACATTAATCTACCTTAATTTATAAAAAAATATCAATCGAATTTTCAACTATTGTTCTGTTTTCTGTCAAATTCCTTCATTAGATTTTAGACCTTATCACAATACTGGGAGGTTAATGTTCGATTGTTAAAATTTGACAGATTGGGGTAGGATGACATAATTATCATTTAAAGTTATTTTTTTAAATAGTACTCACATTATTTAGGCTGCATTTGCTACATTGGTAAGGTTTTTCACCAATATTTTCTTAAATTACTTGTTCTGGCAAAAATCCATGGTTTCTACTAGGTTTTTCAATGTGTGTGTACGAATATGATTTGTTAAATGAGTTCGTTGATTGAAACAACGCTGACATACATCACACTTGTAAGGTTTTTCACCAGTGTGTACTCGAATATGTTTTTTCAAATCACTCGAACTTTTAAAGCAACGCTCGCAATAAAGACATATGTAAGGTTTTTCACCAGTATGTGTACGAATATGAGATGTCAAATGTGGTTTTTGGATAAAACCACGCTGACATATACCACACTTGAAAGGTTTTTCACCAGTGTGAATACGAATATGTCTATTTAAATCAAAATTAGTTCTAAAAGAAACCTGACATGTATCACACTTGTAAGGTTTCTCGCAAGATTTATTATCATTTGTTTCACTATGGTAAATACGAATATGATGATTTAAATTAGATTTCTTAGCAAAACAAGCCTGACAATTATCACATTTGTAAGGTTTTTCACCAGTGTGTGTGACCATATGTCCCTTTAAATGACCACTTTGAGTGAAACTACGTTGACAAATATCACATTTGAAAGACTTCTTCCCAGTGTGTATTATCATATGTTTTGTTAAATATTTTTTAGCGCCAAAACTTCGCTGACACACGTCACATTTGTAAGGTTTTTCACTAGCGTGTGTAAGTAAATGACGAGTTAGAAACACCCTTTTACTGAAAGTGCTGTAACATACATCACATTTGTGTCTATTTTTCTGTTGGTCTGCAAGTATCGAGTCTTCTACTTTAGTTCTTCGGTAATTTAGTGTTGGTTTTCTCGCATCAGTTGACCCTGTAACAATAAATGGGGTAAGAACAACACTTCAAGTAGATTGGAAATACAAGGGATGAAAAAACATATTAAACGAGCAGGGTATCGACAGATCCATACTAGTTATAAAAAACGAGGTGCCCAAGAGTAGCGCGGGCATGCGGACGGTGAGTAATAGGCGACTTGCTGCCCAATCAAGGACCGAGCCTGGGTTGACGGCGCGTCGTGTTCCATGCGCCTCACAGACATGTCAGCAATCTGCCGTAGCCACCCTTAGAGGGTCAAAACTTGCCAGCTTGTAAATAAAAACTTACAATAAGTCTCCACATTTCTTTCTTTCAATTCAGATTGTTGTGATTCTTCTTCCACTTCTATTTTAAAAATGTGTTGAGTGGGTAGAAAATCTTCTCGTTCTGAATCTCCTCTATGTAGATCTTCTTGTTTGATATCTGTGGACAGACAAAACAGTTTCATATTGTTGCCCTAGTAACATACTGTTACGTCAATCGAATTTCGAGACCAATCTTCAAGCTTCTCGAAGGTTTCACAAGGTGGTCGAGGGACTTATCGAATTACCATGACCCTGGAACGTAAAGGACTATTGAAGGACACCGTGGATTTTAGTCAGTATAAGTCTGACAGTCCGTCCTGCCCTGCCCTGGGTGGGAGGGCGCATTTGATGACTTTACCAAGAAAAAAAAAACTCTTCTGATGGCAATCGAACATTTGGTCGATTGTTTATTATTTTGTTACGTAAACAAAAATTGACGAAAGCATGATACTTTTTAAAATTGTCAATACGTCACAAGCAAGTGCATTCTGACGTCACGAGGAGTCTCGAATTTTGATGCGTTATATCTTTGTAAATATCATCATCATCATCATCGGCCTATAATGTTCCCACTGCTGGGACACAGGCCTCCTCTCTGTGAGAGGGAGTGGGCCATAATCCACCACGCGGGCCTAGTGCTGGTTGGTAGATGTCACATGTTTTCGAATTTTTGGTTCTAGGACATGTCGGTTTCCTCACGATGTTTTTCTTCACCGTTTTGAGAGCAGTGGTGATGAAATAACTTACACAAAGTAATGCGCCTGGCGGGGTTCGAACCCACGACTTACAATTCGTAAGTCGGGACCGATACCACTGGGCCACTGTAAATATGCAATGATTTAATAAAAGAAAAAATAAGTATCCTTTATTTTTCAAATCCCTTTTTGGTGGACTCATTAACTTTGCAATTTATTGATGCGGAATTACAACTAAAGTCCTCGAATGGAGACCACGCACCGGCAAGCGCAGCGTAGGACGTCCACCAACAAGGTGGACACACGATCTTATGAAGACCACAGGATCACGCTGGATGCAAGCCGCGACAACCGGTACTATTGGAAGTGTATAGGGGAGGCCTATGTTCAGCAGTGGACGTTTTACGACTGATATGATGATGATGATGATGAAATACAACTCACAACAGGTCTCCACAACGGCTCTTTGTTTCTGCTCAGATACTCTTTTTTCTCCTTCCATTTCTGTTTTAAACTCCACTAAATGTACATCATTTTCTGGCTCTTCTTCAATATTGCGTTGTGGGGTTAGAACTTCTTTGTCTGAATCGACAATGTCTACATTTTCTTCTTTTATATCTGCGTACAAACAAAACAGAGGAATGTTCATATCTTTACTTATATATTTTTTTTTATTTTAGCGTGGTAAAATCAAAAAATCAAATAAGTCCACCCACGCGCGCGTGGAACACGACGCGCCGTCGACCCGGGCATGGTCCATGGTCGGACAGCGAGTTGCCCTTTACTCGCTGTCCGCATGCCGGCGATCTTTACTTATACTTAACAAAAAGATTTAGGTATTTTTAACCAACTTCAACAACAAAGAGGTTCTCAATTTGAGTGTTTAAAAAGAGGTTCTTTGGTCCCATTTGAACTTAAACAAAAAAGTTACTCGATTTTCTTGAGAAAAAGTTAGAGCGGCGAAAGTTGACCACATACTAGAAAAACTTCCCCGAAGAATACCTATTCTTATGGTATTAATCACTGGTATATTCTAAGTAGTTTTTAAGTTAAAGAATTTAGTTAATTTATAATTCCTATACATTAGTTTACTGATAACTTTTGTACCATAAAAATAGCACCATATGTAAAAGATTGGAAAAGACCTCTTCCATTCCCCTGTTCAGTTTGATACACTTCCCCGGACACCCTGTATACATATACAGTAATCAGAAAATTATACATATAGTAGTACTGATTTTTAGAAACTTACCATAACTTTCATGTTCCTCCTTTATTTCAATAATATCATCGAGTCTCTCACAAACTGCTGGTAATTCCTCTTTCACCACAATAATTTCTGTTTGATCAACATCAACTATACTTATGATCTGTATTTCAGTTTTCACGAGTCCACTGAAGCACCCAAAAAGATCCGAGTTTATTGAAGATTTTGGCTGTAAGAAATGCATTGTAGTATCAGGTCACATAAAGGTGCGTACAGACCATGTAAAATGTTATATAACATTGTTATATAACGTAACAAATGTATGTAAAATGCTATATAACAATGTTTTATAACATGACTAAACTACGAAAAATGTTATATAACAATGTTATATAACAATGTTGTATAACAATGTTATGTTACAGTCTGTACGCACCGTAATAGACAGAAACAATCGAACTTGTCCGTCAATTATGGTGCGTACAGACTATAGGGTGAATTTTTCAACTGGGCGTGGATGGCTATATCCGAAACTATGAGGAATAGTATATCATCACTTTCCAGAATATGATCCTTATTAGCAAGACTATCGAATGGTGTAATAATACAGGGTGTGATTTTTTTTCCAAAATCAGTGGGTTCGATTCCTGGCCAGGATTATTGATTTTTCTAAAATCCAATGATACAGTTTTAGTTTTCGTCAAAATCGGCCTCGAGACTCCTTTCGACGTTTTTTGATATTCCTCATAGTTTCGGATATAGCCATACACGCTCAGTTGAAAAATTCACCCTGTATAACATGACATGTTATACAACATTGCCGTATAACATGTTTCATTCATATCAAATTTTCACATTTTATGTGACTTCAGAAAAATAAAAACAACAAACAGAACTTAGACGTATTATTGGAAACATTCACCACAACAAGATCAAAAAATCGACAGGGAGTGAAATAATCAAAAGAATGCGACTTCGTATTCAATAGTATGTTATGGGACTCATTTTGAGCTTTGATAATTGATTATTTTGTAACATAAATGCTAAAATTCATGGTCTTTCCTCTATTTCTGACACTATGTTATTTAGCAAAAAAATAATCCTTAAATTGAAGCCTTTTGATCGGTAAGATAAAACTACAAGTTATTTTTTTTTCTCGTGTTGCTATTTCGAGTCCCGGTTCAACCATCTAATTACTTAAAAATCTATGAATGCAGTTTAAATTGTATTTAAAATTAAAACAATGTCTTCTTTCAGCAAAATGTTATATTTACAATATTTAAGGTACTTTGCCTCCATGTGGCATTGGCATGGGATGCCCTGTTTATGTCTGTTGTAGAACACCTCACCTCATAATCCTCATTCATCATCTGAGCGAACAGCTCCTCAGCTTCCAAACATTTCCTCATCAACTTGAAGCATTGCTTCAGTTTCACACAGCAGAAGGAACAAGCGAGAATCGGTCTACTGTCTTCAGTTACAAACTGAAACAGAAGGATTACAATATTATTATAATAACTTTACTTCTAGGCAAGTGTGCTTCACCGTCGACCGCATCTTCGCTTACCATCACATGAGATAGTGATCAAAAGCGGACCATCATTAAATAAAAAAAAGATTTGTAAAATAATAATATCTAATATCTTTAAATGAGCAATTCTTGTAAAGGTCAACGAGCGAATTGTATGGGAAAAAAACCCACGGCGGACATAAATCAAACCTTGAGGATATATAGCTAAATGTCTCTTGGTTACCATGGTAAGGGACGCATTCTTGTGAGATGTGGGAATTAAAAAAAAAAAATTTGAGTCTTTTATATTATTTATTCGGCGTAATTAATGCAGTTTCATCTAAAAATATGGCAGGGGTCGATTTTCTGCCACCGCAAGCCGGATCGCCCGGAGGATACGGTGGAGCGTATGGTGCAGGTCTGCTCCGCTTAGTCATAGCACCGCACTGAGGCGATAGGCGCGACCTCTCCCACCCGGCATTGTTCGATGTCATGCTGCGGGGTGAGACGGATTGGGAAGTGGTCGCATGACTGCGAAGCAGTCATGCTAGCGAAGGAGGAGGCGGGATGCGTGAGGGAGCGGATAGCGTCAACCTCACGACCCAGCCGCCTCAGGAGACGCCCATGGCAAAGGACGTCGTTTTCAAAGAGCTGTCAGCAATATGACGGGGCCCCCTTCTTTGAAGGCCAAAGCCTGCCGGGGTCGTGGGTCTATTGGGTCAACGTGGCCCCGGAACGTAAAGGGCTATTGAAGGACACCATGGATTTTGTTCAGTACAAGTCTGAAAGTCCCTGCCCTATTTTTCCCACGTTTTTATAAACTCACTTTTCTTGTTTGTTTATTTGTTTGTTTTTATGCCATAAAGCTTCTTCAGTGAGCTGACAAGACAATATTGTCTTGACAGTTTAAATGTTTGATTCAGTCTCACGCGATTTAATAAATAAATGTATTACTGCATTTGGGATACACAAAACGATATCGAAAGCATGTTAATATAAAACTTAGTGCGTGTGGTATTATTTATTGTAATACACGAGGTAAGTTAGCTAGTGAATAAAGGTGATTCCAATGTCATTATAAAAACAGTTCTGAAAGTATGTGTTTTCTGCGACGTAACATGGATTAAATACGTTAATCATAAAGCAGGTCGCAGAAGGCATTTTGTTTGCAAAATATGAGGACCGCAATCTGTTTTATGAAGTGTGCAATGCAATGGATTCTAGGACTATTTAAAAACATGTTGCCACGTGCTGGAGTGGTCTAGTCCCATGCCACACCTCATCCCTCGGACGCCGTATGATATGAACCCAATCACTATGTACGGCAAGTCTATTATTTGAGAAAAGCAAGCCAAATACTTAAGTGTGACCCTCTACAGTCTCCTTAGGGTCCGTTCACAGAGACCGGCTCGGAGAGCATCGGCGCGCATTTTTTTTTTCACACAGACCGGATCTTATGCGCTTGGAGTTAGTCGGAACGGAGCCGCCAACTATTTCACATAGGCCGGCTGGAAGCGACCTGTAAGCGGATGCGCTCGGAGCCGGTCGGATGCGCTCGCAGCCGGTCGGATATGCTCGCAGCCCGTCAGATGCGCTCGGAGCCGGTCGGATGCGCTCGGAGCCGGTCAGAGGCGCTCGGAGCCGGGTGGATACACTATTTGTGCTATCAAAATGGCGGTCGGCGTGGAGAAGCGCGGTCGCAAACGGAACCGATCGGATGCGCGAGCGAGAAAGAGCGCGCAATCGGAGCCGATCGGCTGCGCGGGCGAGAAAGAGCACGCAATCGGAGCCGATCGGCTGCGCGAGCGAGAAAGAGCACGCAATCGGAGCCGATCGGCTGCGCGAGCGTTAAAGAGCATGCAATCGGAGCCAAACGGCTGCACGATCGAGAAAAAGTACGCGATCGGAGCCGGTCAGCTCCTCTTATTATTTCACACCAAGCGCGTTCAAGCATTCTTAATGATGACAAAAGCAGTGCACATGCTAAAATAAACCTTACTACAAATATTAAAAACTCAGTTTTCAACGTGATAAGAATCTGCTCTCCTCTCCGAGCCGGTCTGTGTGAACGGACCCTTACCTTCCGTGCCCATGTAAAGGCAGTTCGCGTTCGGCTGCCTTTACCGGAGGTAGGCTTCATTTCTTGCTTACAGCAAGAAGCAAATGGTCACTCAAGTGCAAATTGCGTCTTTATAAAGCTGTCATCCGTATTATTACACGTACATTTTTTTAGACCACGATAATTGCTGACAACATCACAAATATACATCTTTACAATCCTAAGACTAAATGAGAAAAGGCAAAACTTGGTCCTCATATTTTGCATACAGATGTCTTATGGCGGCCCGGCCTAATAAAGAAATTCCAAAAAAACAGTAAAACTAAATAAAAGGAACCGACTTCAAATCCAAACACAAAATCGTGTGACTTTTCTTTCGGAAGTCGGTGAAATAAAAAACAAAGCCACCCACTAGACTGGATATTGTTTTTTTTTTATTTACCCTTTTTTCATCGAATATGGCCACCGACTTCGAAAGAAAAATTATATTACCCTTTTTGTGTGTTTGGTTTTGAAGTAGGTAGGGTTCCTTTTTTTTAAGTTTTTTTTTTTGTTTTACTGTTTTAGTTTGGATGTTCAACAAAAATCTTCGTATAATCGACGTCTTTGAAAATCTACAATCCAAGTAAGCAACAAAAAAAGGGCGGAAAAATCTATGCGGGCAATGAGATATGCATGATTGTTATAATACTAAAATCTTTTCCAGAATGTAAGGAACACTTTTCTTAAAACAGCATCAAAATCGGCTCAGTCTACAACCGCGGACAAACGTACATACGTACAGCTCGAACTGAGTACCTATTTTTTTAAAGTCGGTTAAAAATCAGGTTTAGTGGCTTGTAAACTATTGTATCTAGTCGATCAAAACAAAAGAGAATCTGAAAACGTACACATCAAGAGGAAAGACAATGAACGGAGATTTTTCGAATAAATACATTTTTGGTTAAAACTTTGTTCTCCAAAGGATTACAACAAAAATAATTGAGTGTATTATTATGTGAATTATGCTCTATCATTCTAGACCATTTTCATTCATGTCCGCGACCGGGTCGGATTGCGCCCGATGACCTTTATATATAATCAGGATCTCAGAAACGGCTTTAAGGATTTTCATGGAAGTTACAGATTAGGGGTTTTTCGGCTCAAGGAATTGATTTATTAAGGTCCCAGGTTCGAGAAAATCTCGGCTCCCAAGATATAGACATTTTAAAAACCGAGCGAAGCACGGTCAACCAGATATTTAGTATATTATGCCTCACGGTGGCAAAATCAACCTGGGTAGATTAGAAAGAATTGTCAGACTAGACTGTTGGAGTTAAATTGAAATAAATAGTTTAAGTCTGAGACTCCAGCCAAGTTTTACTTCAGCAATGTCACAGATTTCTATTTTCCTTGACTTTACCAAAAGTTCATAGGCATGAAAATTTATATACAACGTGTAACGTTAATAGCGCAAAACCTCTCGTGGGGTAACTCAGCCCATGTTACTGAAGAATGTTTGTTCTAAGACTTTTGGAAAAAAAAAAACATTTTTTCATACAAAATGAGAAATTGATCGAGACCATCAGTATGAAAAATATTTTTTTTTAATTTCTTTTTCCAAACGTTTTAGAACAAACATTCTTCAGTAACATGGGCTGAGTTACCCCACGAGAGGTTTTGCGCTATTAACGTTACACATTGTATAATAAAGAATTCATATTTATTTATTGGTAAGGAAACATAGTGAATTCTTTAGATTCAAAGGTGACAATTATACTAAGATTTTAGTATCATTTTGTAATACCACTTTATGTAAAAAAAATGTATATCATTAAGTGCATTACTATTTTTTTATAAGTTACCCAAAAACATCAGAGAACTACCTTTTAAATATTTTAAAAATAAACTTTGCATCTGGTTGATAGAAAACTGTTTCTATAGTGTACAGGAATTTTTACAACACAGAATTTAATTACAATGTACCTAGGTACCTACTTTTATATTAGAATTGTCAACATTAGCTTAAGAACGCCTTGTAAATTGTCTGCTAAACCCATAATTTTAAAACATTATGCACCCTTACTATAAAGAAAGCATGCCTTATACAGGCCAAATATGGTTTGTGCCTAAACCACCAATTTTTAAAACTGGTAGTAAGTATATTTTGCGCAGGGGTGCCATGACAGGAAACCTCCACGTGCGCCCGTGGACTGGAGTTCCCTCTCGGATACGTCCGGGGGGAAGACCAGTTTTTCGGGCCGGTGCACCCTGGGATGCGGGCAAAAACTCTTCCTTAGGCACTGTGTGCCTAAGGGGTCTCTTTGCCCGTATGCGAATAGCCTGTCGTGTGGACGCTCCAACGCGTGTCCCTCTGATTAGCAGAGGGCACAGCGGTGGAGCGGGCTTGCGGACGGTGAGTTATGGGTAGCTCGCCGTCCGACCAAGGACCAAGCCCGGGTCGGTGGCGCGTCGTGTTTCGCGCCAAATGCCTGCTGGGGTCGCGGGTTTTTTCTTAACCCAGGTTACCGTGGCCCCGGAACATAAAGGGTATAGGAAGGAACACGGGTGGATTTTAGTCAGTAAGAGTCTGACAGTCCCTTCCGCCCCACCCAGGGCGGGAGAACTCATTTGATGATTTTACCACCTAAAAAAAAAAAAAAAAAAAAAAAAAAGTATATTTTGCGCATATAAAATTATTCTTATAGTTAAAAATCTTAATGAGAAGAGTACAAAATGTGTCATGATCATGACTATCGGAAATAAATTACTTACTGGAAAATCAGTGAGTTTCTGATATAGTTCTTGTAAACTCTTGCTGACCACTTCGAACAAGGGAACATTCTCCGCTAAACATATCCTGCACATTGTTAACTTTTTCATCTTGTAAATGGTTTGAAAGATTCTACTTTATGCTATCTTTCGTTAGGAGTACTACAAGTAATTTATATAAAAGTTTTTGAATCACTAGCTACAATAATGTCTCATAATCATTTGTGGCTCACGACATGAGTCATTTACTCTAACTTTATGCAGTAATAATCCAGAAAAAACAAAAAATCAAAACATTGCAAAATCAATAAAACAAATTGACGTTTGTTTGACAGTTGACTACATTGACAATGACATTTTTTTTGATGCAATAATTCTAGCATGGCTTCTAGGCCTTTGTACTTTTTCATTATCACGAATTGCCAGCTTAGAAAAAACATCAATGCCAAAAAAATGCTATAAACAATTCTGTTTCTTGAAATAGTTATTGTTCTGAGCTTGAAATATCAAGAGTATGGCAATTTCAATTTACATTTGGCTAGGAAAACAACTAAAAGACGTCAACATGGTCATAGAAAAAAATATATGTCTTGGACTTAGATTAAAGAATATTCAGAATCTTATTAGGCCACTGAGAATTGCAGTAAAAAAAAACGTTTAAAAAATTACCCCGTTGTTCAATTCTTAAGGGGGATGCTCCAACCAGCCCGCGAAATTCATTTTTTTTTACGTTTTTTGCAATTTGCAGGCCAGTGACATGTTGTAGCTTTATAAATATATGAGTTGCGGTAATAACAAGTATAATTTTAAATATAAAATTATCAAAAAACTCGCTCCATCAGCTCTCACATAGAAAAGGTGCATCATGATAAAATCTCCGAAATCTAACTACGATGCACCTTTTCTATGTGAGAGCTGATGGAGCGAATTTTTTGATAATTTTTATATTTAAAATTATACTTGTTATTACCGCAACACATATATTTATAAAGTTACAAGATGTCACTGGCCTGCAAATTGCAAAAAACGTAAAAAAATTTGAATTTCGCGGGCTACATCGAAGCAATCACCTTAAGTAAAACTGTGAACATCTCAAAGAAAAACATTTAAATGTGTGCGTAGCGCTCACTCACACATTTACAAATAAGTGGCTTCACTAAAAACGTTACGTTTTGTTTCGAACACGGAATCTGGACATTTTATAATTTATAAGGGGCTAGGAAATAAGAAAAGGCTCAGTCCGTGGTATAATTATATTAAATACTTTATTTTATTTTATGTAGCAATCGTACGTTGGCCCAGTGTTCTATTTCAAAAGTCAAAATTATTTATTTGCTTTAAATGTGGTAATGTACAAAATTACAAATATGGTAAAAATAAATAAAAGTTCAAACACATTTCGCCATAAAAATGACATGCAAACATTATTAAGTTTTAGATTACACGTTGTTTGGTAACTGCATAAAAATAAACTTCAGGGCTTATTTTTATAAAAAATAAATATTTAAAAAAAAAAAAAACCCGACTGCGTAAAAAAAACTAAGAAGAAAGAAACAAGCCCAGTAGTTTAGAATTCACTCATTCACACTCACAGTCGGGGCCCATTCAAATTATACCAATCAAATCTTCCCAAGGGGCCCCGACTGTGAGTGTGAATGAGTGAATTCTAAACTACTGGGCTTGTTTCTTTCTTTTTAGTTTTTTTACGCCGTCGGGTTTTTTGTTTTTTTAATTAAATATTTATTTTATTTTACTATTTTTAGTTTTTGTTAGCATTTATCAGTCCAAATTAAATTGAAACATATAAGTTATAGGTATATATTTTGGTAAACCATTTTTAAAATCCTTTAATTTGATACCCCACTTGATAGAATGTGAGAGATTTAAAAAAATATAATTTAAAGTTCGGAACACTTTGCACGCGAGTTCGACTCGCACTTGGCCAGTTTTATGTACCCAGTGACACTCTCACGTTTAAGACGAATCTAACGACACCTCTCAAGTTAAAATCCATCAAGCCGTTTAGGCTTCAGAGCAACACACAGAAACATACATACATACCTACATACATACATACCTACATACGTAAATACCTACATACACTCCAAAAACATAACCCTCCTGGCGCAGTCGGGTAAAAAACAATATTTTGCTGTTAAATATTAGTTATCATACAAATTAAACTTAAATACTTAACTTAAAATATTTAAAATTAGTTTGCAAACACAACATTATAATAGTTCATAACTAACAACCAATTCAAAATAGGTATTATTCAGGTAGTTGATGCTCATTGATGAGTCTATAAATCATTCATTGTATTGTATTGGCAACATTCACATAACGTCGGCTCCACACGTTGGCCGTGTTTGCCGAACAGAAGGAGACGGCGCTATACCAGAAAGCAAGACGCAAATAATTCTATCTCGTTTCTTAGTATAGCGCCGTCTCCCTCTGTTCGGCCAACACGGCCAACGTGTGGAGCCGACGTAAATCGTAAGGACAGGCCCAACCAAACAACGAAAATAGCACCAGTTATTTGGCCTCCAGCTGTCAGTTCATTTTAGCTGATATTTTAACTTTATAGCCTTAAAAACTAATATTACCTATACATAAAAAACATAGCATAATTTACAGCTTGGCCAGAACATCTTGAAACGAAACTAATATTTTGTTTGCTGACAACGTTTTAAAATCTTTGACATTTGATGTAAACAAAGAACGCAGGTTTGTTAGATTTATTATTGTGCCATAAAACTAACGTAATAATATGTGAAAAAAAAAAAACATTCAAAGTGCTGGGAGCGAGAGCACAGTGGCGACTTCCGGTTTTCTACTCTAATTTCATCATCATCATCAGCCTATAATGTTCCCACTGCTGGGACACAGGCCTCCTCTCTGTGAGAGGGAGTGGGCCATAATCCACCACGCGGGCCCAGTGCGGGTTGGTAGATGTCACATGTCTTCGAATTTTTTGGTTCTAGGACATGCCGGTTTCCTCACGATGTTTTCCTTCACCGTTTTGAGTGCAGTGGTGATGAAATAAATTACACAAAGTAATGCGTCTGGCGGGGTTCGAACCCACGACCTACAACTCGTAAGTCGGGACCGATACCACTGCTCCTACTCTAATTTGCCAAGCTGTAAATAGTAAGAAAAAAAAATATTTTTCAAAAAAAAATACATTTAGTTATTGCAAGATTGCAGATCTTTTTTATTAAAATCTATGGTTTATTATAAAGGATATCAGTCGTTTGTGGTGATTTTTTTTTTTCTTACTGTCTCTTGGAACAATTTTGTTGAACCCAAAAAAACTAGGCGTTTATTTTTGTATTTTTTACAAAAATAATTTGACAAAATAAAAAAAATAACTACAAAACAAATATACAGTTTTTTAAAGATACAAGATGCAAAGAGTATCTTTTTTCTTGTAAAAAATGCGCAAAAAGTAACTACAGTAGAATCCGTTTATTATGACTCCGCTTATAATGACCAACCGCTTATTATGACGTATTACACAGCGGAGTTTGGTTTCCATTAGAGATGTTGCGAATATTCGCATTCGCATTCGCATCATGCGGATATTCGCATATTTTTAGACATCCGCATTCGCATTTGCATTCGCAAAATTCATGCGAATATTTTGCGAATACGAACGACTGAAAAAATACCAATATTTGGTACTCCTTCTTCCACACACTCCATTCATTCTTATCTTTTGTCGTAATCTGCATTCATCTTTTGTTCAATCTGCCTTTATCTCGCCATTCATCAACATTAATGTTCATCAAATCAATCACAAAAATTAATCATAAATATGACCATGCTAAGATAAACTTGTTTCTGTCTGTTTTTCTTTCACTGACGCCACTCTTAGAGCTACTCTTATACAGGGTGAATTTTTCAACGGGGTGTGGATGGCTATATCCGAAACAATGAGGAATATCGAAAAACATTGAAAGGAGTCTCGAGGCCGATTTTTAAACTGCATCATTGGATTTTAGAAAAATCAGTAATCCTGGCCAGGAATCGAACCAGCTGGAGCAAGGATCAAATTCTGGTGAAGTAAAAATGCAGTTTTAGTTTTCGTCAAAATCGGCCTCGAGACTCCTTTCATAGTTTTTCAACATTCCTCTTAGTTTCAGAAGGCCATCCACGTCCAGTAAAAAAAATCACCCTGCATACTTTTTCCATTTTCGTTACAGTCAGGAAGTAAAAAAAAATAAAAATAAGTTATAAAGTTACTTTAAAAAGTGTTCTTTTTTGTATTTTCTAAATTATCAAACGTAATTGATTAAAAACCGAATATTCGCATTCGCATTCGCGAATATTGGAATTGAATATTCGCATCCGCATTCGCGAATGTCAAAAATCAGACATTCGCAACATCACTAGTTTCCATACAAAATTCTTTAAACAAATTCGGATATAATGACTTCGCATTTAGAGACATGCCGCTTATTATGACCCATTTTAATAAATTGTGTCCACTTTATGTAGTTACCGACGTGATTCATAACATCTTCAACAAGTGTTCGGAAGCGTTTGATGTTTGGCGCATGCATGGTTGTTTTGAGTCTCAGTGGGTAATTCAATTATTATTATTGACTTAGTTCTATAATGTCTCTCCAATAAAATAAATACATACTGACAAAAACAGGAGGTTGTTTATTTTGTACAAAATGCTTTGTATGACGTCCGCTTAGCATGACGTATTTATTAATTCCCTTCGATGTCATAATAAACGGATTCAACTGTAATTTTTAAAAATCGCTAAACGAGAAGTCAGTCAAAATAGAATTCTTTTTTTTTTATCACAAACAATATTTTTTCGTTATTTTTACAAAAGCTTAGCTTTTAGCCTAACGCCCTTTTGCAAAAATTACAATTTGTAGATATCTGTTTTTTCATTGGCTAATCTTTTTTGTATTTTTAGTATTTAAGTAGAAACATTTTTTTAATAAATCAATATTATTCTTCTACAATCTGCAGAACGTGTATCAGTTCTAAATCCCTACAATACTCCTCCAAATCATCATCGTTTGTACTATTCATTGGGCGATCTGGAAAAAAAAATAGAGTATGGGTTTATGTATGGAAGATAGCATAGTAATTGTCGTACCGCGCTTTTTTTTGTAGTGGTAAAATCATCAAATGAGTCCTCCCACCCAGGGCAGGGCGGGAGGGACTGTCAGACTTGTACTGACTAAAATCCACGGTGTCCTTCAATAGGGTCAGGGGAATGCGATAAGTCCCGCGACCCCGGCAGGCTTTGGCCCTCTAGAGGCCCCGTCATCTTGCTGACGCTTTTTGAGGCGCGCGTGGAACACAACGCGCCGTCGACTCGAGCTTGGTCCATGATCGGGCGGCGAGTTGCCTATTACTCGCTGCTCGGATACCCGCGCCTACGGTGGCCGGAGATAGTCTTGCGACATCCGACAGCGCGGGCGTCTACCACTGCAGCTGGGGTGGAGGGAGGACACTGACTGACGTCCGACCATGGTCCATGCCTGGGTCGAAGGCGCGTTGTGTTCCACGCGCGCCTCAAAGAGTATCAGCACAATGACCTTTTAGAGGGCCAATGCCTGCTGGGGTCGCGGGACACGTATACCGCGTCTCCAATACAAAAAGGGCTAGGTACTGAAGGACACCGTGGATTTTAGTCAGTACAAGTATGACAGTCCTTCCCGCCCTGCCCTGGCTGGGAGGACTCATTTGATGAATTTACCACGATAAAAATAAAGGTTGAATGTGTAGATTAAAAAAAACAACGTTAGTTTCGCTTGCAGATTGATCTGAAATATGTTATAGGTAGTATGAAGTAGTATCTGATAGGGGCTGCCTCCACGAGCGAGAGAATCGCGACGAGTCCGCCCTTATATCGTCGGATAATCTCCACGAACGAGCGATAATTCCGCCGCGTATCGTCGCGAGTCGTTACGGTATCGCGGCGATTCCGCGGCGACTCGTAACGGTATCGCCGCGTTTCCTTGACGTCACGTTGCCAAGTTCGCTTATCGAGAGGCAATGCTGAAATGACGCTGCGTTTGACAGCGCGCCCGCCGCGCGCTCGTCGCGAGAGCGCCGCGAGCGCGCGGCGGTCGCGTTGCTAGTCGCGGCGGGCTAGCGACGATGTAGTGACGTTTTGCGCGCTCGTTGCCACTCGTCGCATCGCGGCGATAATATCGCCGTGTGGAGACGGTTCCATAGAGAGTGTATAGAAAAACGTGGCACGGCGATAATATCGCCGCGATTCTCTCGCTCGTGGAGGCAGCCCCATAGTGAACCATGTTAAAATTCTCACACTACTACTCAGTTACTACTTTTTAGGCCGTCCGTAACGCACCTGGCGGGGGCGCGTCCTCATAATTAGCCTAGGGAGGTCAGAACTCTTGATCAGTCGCTGATTGAAGGACGCCGTGGATTTTAGTCAGTACTAGTCTGACAGTCCCTCCTGCCCTGCCCTGGGTGAGAGGACTTATTTGATGATTTTATTACGATAAAAAAGCTTGTATGTTTAGTAGTTACCTTGGTGATGTGGCATCTTGTTGGGCGCGTGCCCGTCGGCAGGATGCTGCAGCGAGTACAGCTGGGAAGACAGTTGACCTTCAGGGTCGCGCAGGTTCTGAGGGTGACGAGGAATTCATTCAGCATATTATTTACGTATATAAAATGGGTACACTGCGATAATACGAAAAACTTTATTCCTACCGAATGGTTCCAACTCCGATGGATCATTACGAGTACCTGTTCCTATTCTCATAATTCCGAAATTTCAAAATTCCTAACGTTTATAATTACTATTTTCAAAATACCGAATTTCAATATCAAAAATTCCGACTTAATATATTTTTCGAAACATCAAAAACACGAATTCATGTGGGAGGACTCATTTGATGATATTACCACGATAAAAAACAAAAAGTATAAAATTCACCTGGAAAACATGTCTGTAGAGCGCGGCGAACCGCTCCTTGAGCCGCTGTCTCTCAGCTATAAGTGAGCGATGTTCCCGCTGCGAGCGGATCCTGCGCTCGCGCACCGAGCGGACCTCGTCGGCCAGGGACGTGAGCTCGTCCTGCTTGCGTTGGCGGCAGTTCTGGGACGCTACCTTTGAGGATTATATGAAAATATACAGGGTACTTCTTTTAAATTGGCCAAAAGGGAGAAATCCGAATCCATAAGTGATACAGGAAAACTTTCTTAGGAACCTTTAGCTCTTTTTTGATGTTGACATTTTTGGCGTTTTTTATTTTTTGGTCAAGTGTGAGTTGTCCACAGTAATGAGTGAAATTGGCCATTTTTTTTATTGCCGTTCAACTCACTCACTTTACCAAAAAAATAAAAACGCTAAAATTGTCAACATCAAAAAAGAAGTAAAGGTTCCTAAGAAAATTTTCCCGTATCTCTCGTGGATTCAGATTTCTCCCTTTTGGCCAATTAAAAAGAAACACCCTGTATAGTTAAAAGGTGTTTATAGGGTTCCGTAGTCAACAAGGAACCCTTATAGTTTCGCCATGTCCGTCCGTCCGTCCGTCCGTCTGTCCGCAGCTTAGCTCAGAGACGCCCAGTACTAGAAAGCTGTAATTTGGTGTAAATATACGGATTTGTTGTGCCGAAAAAGTGGTAAAATAAAATCTCGTAAAATATTTTTTTTAGGGTACCTCCTGTACACGTAAAGTGGGGATGTTTTTTTTTTCTCTCGCGTACCCCTTAGTGTGGGGTATCATTAAATAGGTCTTTAAAAAATATTGATAGTTTCCGTTAACAATTTTTTGATAAAGAGATTCGTTTGTGAAATATTAAGCTTTAAAGTGCTAATTTTTGCTCGACTCGAGTGTCCCCCCCCTCTACCAGCTAAACGGTTATGTTAGAGGGTGTGAAAAAAATCACAATAGTAGTATATATAACGAAGTTTAAAAGAAAATTATCATGACTAAGTAGGCTTTACAAGTTTACGAGTAATAGTCGACCAACTTATAAAACGTACTTGGATTACATATTTCCCTAAACAAAATGTATCGGAGAACATGTTCTTCAACTGCAAATGTAAGTTTGTCAACTTTATTTTTACAGCTATAATAGGTGGGTATGTTTTGGGGATAGGTAGGTTTTTATTGTCAACTATTTTTAACTAAATTAAAAAAAAAGGAGGAGGTTCTCAATTCGTCGTAATCTTTTTTTTTAATGTATTTTCCCCGACTTCTCAAAGATGCCTGGACCGATTTTAAAATTCTTCTTTTTAAAATTTATTCAGCAAAACAGTTTAGTTAATTCGCATAAGTATTTTGATGGGCAACTACGGAACCCTACACTGTGCGTGGCCCGACACGCACTTGGCCGGTTTTTTAGTTTTAAGGTGTGATGCCCGTAAAAAAAAAGGTCTTCTTTCATGAATGTTGTAATTAGAGAATACCGAATATTCGGGCGGCAGAATATCGGGGCGGCAAAATATCTGGGCGGCAGAATATTCAGCGAAACTTAGTACATTTTGTGAATGACGGATTCCGACGTAGATCATATTAGTACGGTTCTAACCCTGTGGTCGTATTAATTTCATTTATGAGAAGGTGGGTGTCACAACACATTATTTGTTAATTTTTACCTAAAGAGTAATTCTTAAAAAAATAAGAATGTCGTAAAAAAATTACAATAAGTGTGGACACTTTTTTTTTGTTATTCGACCGAGTACCAAACAGTAAAAATGTAGCCGAATAGGTCGCAGCCGATGGATGCAAGTGGCGAATTTTAAATTGTAATAAATATCTACCCACAAAAAACACTGAACAAGAGATTAGCCATTCCAAACAGACAGACAGAAAGACAAACCGTCAAACATTTTAAAAATATTATTTTGGTGTATGTAACGTATGCATGTAGTAAAAAATGGTTATATCAATATTACAGACACTCCAATTTTATTTTTATAGCTATAGATATTTGTTCCGTGCGCGGAACGAACCCGCGCCACGCTGAGCGACAGTCGTTCGCTCAGCCACTTCACCAACCTACCTTATTCTTCCCGCGCCGCCTGATATCCCTAGCGAGCGACAGCTGTTCCTCGCTGAGGTGCTCGGACAGGCGCTCGTAGAAATCGTCCTTGGGCAAGTTGATGATGTCCTGCACCCCCAGGGGTATGCCTGCGGACAATGATATTATAAGTAAAAAGGTGTAGATACGTTATACGCGCTCAAAAACACACGCGCTCAAATCAGGCTGATTCACACATCTTGACCTCAGTGCGACGTTGCCGGCGATAACAGACGCACGTCACGAAGTACAAAGTAATATGACCCAAAACCACCGAAAATGCCGTCGTGTGTTATGAGATATTGTACAAATTATACAAGCAAAACTTCTAAAAGTTAAGGAATCACATATCATTCGTAAATATACTATTTATCTTAATATTTTCACAAATCAAACATTACGTTTCTAAAATATGGCGTCAAAAAAGAAAGAGTGCAACAGAGATAGATGTCATTACCGAACATCGCGTAAAATTATATTTGTCTCTTTTTCACTTGCGATGCCATCCTACTTTAGTGCCTAATCGTGATGTAGTGTGCTATTGCAATATTTAGTTATTCATGTGTGCGTTAGTGTGCTGCTTGTGAAGATAGATTGTCGTGTAGATAACGTATCTATTCATTTATAATATCATTGCCTGCGGACACTTACTCAGGTTAATGTGCCCATTTTTCTGTATATTACTTGTTTTTTTGGGGTATCAGAACTTACTTTCTTGACGGGCCCCCTTCGGGCACGCCGCAATTGCGGCGGTAAAAACCCTCTTTGAGGAGTGGCTGGATAGGCGTCACGGCGTCCTGACCTACCGCGTGACGCAGGTCCTCACCGGACACGGAAGTTTCGGGAGGTACCTGTGTCGTATTGGAAAGGAAGAAACGTCTGGGTGTAACCACTACGAGGATCGCCCGGAGGACACGGTGGAGCATACGGTGGGGGTGGAGGACTGCCCCGCTTGGGCAGAGCACCGCCGTGTCCTCATGGAGGCAATTAGGCGGAGACCTCTCGCGCCCGGCATTGGTCGAGGCCATGCTGCGGGGCGAGACGGAGTGGGAAACGGTCGCCTCCTTCGCAGAGGGAGAGCACAGCGTACTCCCTCCACCCCAGCCGCAGTGTTAGACAGTCGCAAGATGACCTCCGGCCACCGTAGGCACGGGCATGCGGGCGGCGAGTAATGAGCAACTCAACGTCCGATCTCAAAGAGTTGTCAGCAATATGACGGGCCCCCCTTAGAGGGTCAAAGCCTGCCGGGGTCGCGGGGCTGTCTTATCAGGTAACAGTGGCCCCGGAAAGTAAAGGGCTATTAAAGGACACCGTGGATTTTAGTCAGTGCAAGTCTGATAGTCCCTCCCGCCCTGCCCTGGATGGGAGGACTCATTTAATGATTTTATTCATGTGGCTAGTTTTCTTTCTTACCTAATACCTTGGCTCTCTTTTCGTCTCTTGACAGACGTTGTCCACTGCTGGTGACCGAGGACCCGCCGTCCGATATGCTACCGGCTGTGAGTCGCCGTACTGGAGGAGGAGGAAGGATTAAAGCTGCCTGTCCATTGATGCGGAGCGAGCTGGCGGAGCGAAGAAACGAGGAAAGATTAACCAATAGGATTGTACCATTGAAGAGGACCCGGGTACGTCCTTAAACTACGTCCAGCCACCGAAGGACGGGCAGCAGCGTCCTTTGCAAACTTACGGTGACCCTACTGCGATCCCCAAGCCGCCTGCCAAGCGTGGGGATTATGGCAAACCCCCCCCCCCCCCATTATGATTGACAATAATAGCACAGTCCCCGGCAGCTCCGCTATTCCTGGTCTGGGTAGCGGATCGGGTAACGGCGGAGCAGGGAGTGCTAAGAATCCCCGGCAGATGCCCCGCTACCACCCCCAACGGACTTTGGCCCTGGCAACACACAACATCGAACAGAAGATTATCGAGCTGGAGGAAGAATTGAGCAAAATGCGATGGGATATCTTGGGATTATCTGAAATCCGAAGAGAGGCTCAGGATACGATAGTTCTAGATTCCGGCAACATGCTCTTCTACCGGGAAGGAGACCGTAAATCCCAGGGTGGTGTTGGATTTCTCGTCCGCAGATCCCTCATTAACAACGTTGTGAAAGTCGAGTGTGTCGAGTAAGATTTAGTACAATCCTATTGGTTAATATTTCTTCGTTTCTCCACTTCGCCAGCTCGCTCCGCATCAATGTTCAGGCAGCCTTATTGACTATAGACTTTAATGTTTAAGTATTAGGTGCTATTTTGTTTTGAAGAATGTGTTGAGTTAAAAAATTCCTGGAGCTGTTTCGTACACGAACTTGATTTTTTTAATTTTACTTTTGGAATTCGTTTTTGACTGTTGACTTATACCCTTTAAACTCGAATCTGACTGTTGACTACTTTTTGAATCCAAATTTGACTGTTGACTTTGACTTACTTTTTGAATCCAATGGACATCATTTTTTTTGGGCCTTTTCTGAAAGTGCCGGCCAACGAAAAAAATTGGTACCAATGGGTAGTACCATTCATTTGAAGCAATAGTTATTATGGCACAAAAGTTGTAGGATTGCTCTCGGCCAAGTTATACAAGTTCGAAGATTCGTAATTTTCATAAATTTTTTTAATTTCTGAAACTGCCGAGAATCGCCAAATAATTATAAGTATTGCTAGAACTAGCGACCTCAAGTAATTTAACATAACGCCTGTAATCCCTGAACACCTTTGTCCAACCCGGGCAGAGGTGTACCGTATTAAAATGAATAATAATCTGTTTATTTTTTGTAAAAAGTAATAAAACCATTTTAAAATATACAAATCAGCTGGTGGGACCAGAATCGGGAACAAAATCGAAGCTGCCTGTGGTAGGCCTCTTGGGAGAGCAACCTCCTAACAATACGAGTCGTGACCAAAAGTACTGCTTTCTGAATCAACCACGTTTTTCGGTTAATAAAATCATCAACCGTGCTACGGTACCTATCCTGATGAGATACTCCCGCAAGCCGATAGGCGTTTGGGTCCATTAGGGCCACTGAAAGCTTATTTAGACGCGCGTGGAACACGACATGCTGTCGTCCTGGGCCTGATCCTTGATAAGACAACTAGCTCCGCATTACTTGCCATATGCGACTGGATTGAGATTTCGATTTCGGGCGTCCTCTTTCGCGTGTACTGCCTCTTCCTTCGCTGTCATTACTGCTGCAGAAGAAGTGGCAGTCTCCTTTCCGGATTGCCAACCTGTGATCTGGAAGCAGATCCTCCAGCATCTATGTGTATGAGCGGATCACCCGAATAGCCATGATCCCCTGGTGCGATTAGCTTGTGTGTTCGCTTCCAAAACGACACAGGGTTCCCGTAGAGGGGCTTTAACCGTACCACTTCCACGTAGAGCTTTCAGAAAGCGGCGTTTGCCTCACAAGGTTGGGTAACAGCTTGAAGGCAGCCCCGGCTCGATACTAGGTTTTTGATCCAAACGTCGTAAATGCTCCTTGAAGTTCCACGGGATGTCAAGGACGAGTATCAGTCGAGTCTCGTTGACTGGACGGTGAGGCAAACCCGTCTCACCGCTAATTGTGGACCCGACAGTATCGCGTTCCAAAGGCTATAAGGCTCTTATTTTGTTTTTAGCGTGGTAACATCATCAAATGAGTCCTCCCACCCCGGGCAGGGCGGCAGGGACTGTCACACCTGTACTAACACTAAAATCCGCGGTGTCCTTCAATAGCCCTTTATGTTCCGGGGTCACGGTAAGGAAATAAGTCCAGCGACCCCGGCAGGCATTGGCCCACTGAGAGGGGGCCCCGTCATTTTGCTGACGCTCTTTGAGGCGCGCGTGGAACACGACGCAGAAGGAGGCGACCGCTTCCTACTCCGTCTCGCCCCGCAGCATGGCCTCGACGAATGCCGTGCGCAAGACGTCTCCGCCTATCGCCTCCGTGAGGACACAGCGGTGCTCTGCCCAAGCGGGGCAGTCCTGCACCGTATGCTCCACCGTGTCCTCTGGGCGATCTTCGCAGTGATGACAGCCGGTTGTTCCTTCCCTCCCTATCCGACACAGGTACCTCCGGAAACTTCCGTGTCCGGTGAGGACCTGCGTCATCCCATAGGTCAGAACGCCGTGACGTCTCTCTAGCCACTCCTTAAGGAGGGGTCTTACCGCCGCGATTGCGGCGTGCCCGAAGCTATGAGGCTCTTTGAGAAAACAACAAATGTATGAATGAAATGTAGGCACCGGCTCGTCGACTATCTTAGTATCTGGAACGCAAAGGGCAACCGAATGAAGAGGGTGGACATTTAGTCAGCAGGAGTCTGACAGTCTCTACAGCTCAGCCCAGAGCGAGATAACTCATTTAATTATTTTATTTCCCACTAAAAAGGGTTGATTCAAAGAGCAGCAGTGCTGATCACGTCTCGTTTTGTTAGGAGATTCCTCTCCCAAGACCCCTAACCACAAGCAACCTCGGTTTTCAAAAACCTAGGATCGAGCCGGGGCTGCCTTCAAGCTGTTACCCAACCTTGTGAGGCAAACGCCGCTTTCTGAAAGCTCTACGTGGAAGTGGTACGGTTAAAGCCCCTCTACGGGAACCCTGTGTCGTTCATAAGGAAGCGAACACACAAGCTAATCGCACCAGGGGATCATGGCTATTCGGGTGATCCACTCATACACATAGATGCTGGAGGATCTGCTTCCAGATCACAGGTTGGCAATCCGGAAAGGAGACTGCCACTTCTTCTGCAGCAGTAATGACAGCGAAGGAAGAGGCAGAACACGCGAAAGAGGACGCCCTCGAAATCTCAATCCAGTCGCATATGGCAAGTAATGCGGAGCTAGTTGTCTTATCAAGGATCAGGCCCAGGACGACAGCATGTCGTGTTCCACGCGCGTCTAAATAAGCTTTCAGTGGCCCTAATGGACCCAAACGCCTATCGGCTTGCGGGACTATCTCATCAGGATAGGTACCGTAGCACAGTTGATGATTTTATTAACCGAAAAACGTGGTTGATTCAGAAAGCAGTACTTTTGGTCACGACTCGTATTGTTAGGAGGTTGCTCTCCCAAGAGGCCTACCACAGGCTGCTTCGATTTTGTTCCCGATGCTGGTCACACCAGCAGATTTGTATATTTTAAAATGTTTTTATTACTTTTCACAAAAAATAAACTGATTATTATTCATTTTTATTCGGTACACCTCTGCCCAACCCCTCAGGGATTACAGGCGTTATGTTAAATTACTTGAGGTCGCTAGTTCTAGCAATACTTATCATTATTTGGTGATTCTCGGCACTTTCAGAAATTAAAAAATGTATGAGATTTACGAATCTTCGAACTTGTATAACTTGGCCCAGAGCAATCCTACAACTTTTGTGCCATAGTAACTATTGCTCCAAATGACTAGCACTACCCATAGGTACCAATTTTTTTCGTTGGCCGGCACTTTCAGAAAAGGCCCAAAAATGTATGGAGCCTGAATATTCTCCTTTGACTGTTGACTTTGACTTACTTTTTGAATCCAAAGACTGTTGACTTTGACTTACTTTTGAACCTAACTTTGCCTATTGATTTTTGGCTACCTTTTGAACCTAACTCTGACTATTGATTTTTGGCTACCTTTTGAACGTAACTTAGAATTTTGACTACCTTTGAAACCAACTTTCACCGTAAGTTGACTTCTGACTACCTTTTGAACACAACTTTGACTATTGACTTTTGACTACCTTTTGAAACCAATTTTGACCGTTGACATTGACTGCCCTTGGAACTCGACTTTGTTTTTGACCTTGACTTTTGACATTGACATTTGACGTACCTCTCTTGTCTCTAACAGCCGCAGGTCGTTGGTGCCCGGCCGCGAACGGTGCGCTGTACGTGTGGTCGTGTCGCACGCGTTTCAGGGTCGCGCACACGAAGCGAGTGGGCCTGCTTGGGATCTGACACTGTTAGAAAAGAAAAAAAAACATTGAGAGGTGTCAAGTGACACCCGGATGGAACGAAGTTACTGTATACACTCAACAGAAATAATCGTCGCGACACCACACTGTTCAATGCGAAATAGAAAGACGAAACGAAAATATCTGGCTTGCTTTCTATAAGAGAGAGAGAGAGAGAGACAGACAGAGAAACATGCGCACGCCGCAATGTGACAAGAGTCAAACGGGGGTTGGGTGAGGGGTACGAGGCGTGGGATGCAGTCGCGGGGTGCGGGGTGCGGGGCGAAAAAGTGTCGTTTAAACTTTTCGTCTTAATTTTTTCTGTCTATCCCCCTTTCGCAACGCTAGATACGGAACATCATTGTTCGTTCCAAAAAAAAATTTGTATATTTAAAAGTCTTAGCTAAGGAACAGTTGTAAGGGTCAATATACAAGGCTACAACTCTCGCTCTGTGCCCTGTTTTATAAAGCTTATAGCTATCTGTTGTTAGACTTTTTTGATGTGTGTATTTACCTGGAAGCATCTTTTTCCAAACATACGGTGCTTTTTCTGTGGTTGATGTGAGGCGACGCATTCACGCCCGAACGAATTGTCATATGGCCGGAATTTTGAGCTGTATTACGTACAAAATAAACGTTATTATTCCTTACCTCATCATACTGATAAGGGCGAGACTGTAGGTCGCGGGACTTATCAAGTTACCGTGACCCCGGAATGTAAAGGGCTACTCAAGGACACCGTGGATTTTATTCAGTAAGTACAAGTCTGACAGACCTTCCCGCACTGCCCTGGGTGGGAAGACTCACTTGATGATTTTACCACGCTAAAAAATAAAAAAAGGACGGAATCAATGACAGTCAGGATCATAATGATGATTCCGAAACAAAAGTTACGTGATACCCAACACGGAGAGAAATTATTATAACAATATTACCAGAACGTATGGTCAATATTATTCTAGTTTCTATAAACAGAATTGAGTTAAGTTTACTAGATTGACTTTTAACAACAAGTAGTCGTATTTTAATAAATGCCAGAATATTCTAGTAAACAAATTATAGTAAAGAATACTCTAAGCTATTTACAAGTACATTTTATTATTGTAAATACAACATTTCCATAACTTTATAGTTTACCTTCATAATTTGTTTGTTGTTACTAGCTGTCAAATAAACAATACAATATTTATGATAAATCTAAAAGAATTCAAGTAACAAAAACTTATTTATTTGTTTAAATAAACTAGATTAATATAGTAATGTTTAACCAGATTATTGTTATCCTATCAAGATGTTTTTTATCGTTATCATATTTAATTTTTTGTGTAACATGAGTATCGTATTACAAACGAAACGATTTTTACGATTACCAAATATATTGTATGGTTTGCTTGAACTTAAGTTGGCAAGGCGGGCCACGCCATTTTGTTTTACCTTACGTGAGCGTGTGCTGTTCAAGAGTTCAGTAAATATTGGTAAATATTATTAAAGTGTGATTTTTCTATAGAATTTTTAAAATAATGGACAAAACTACAAACAAATGTAACAGAACTATTAAAATCCTGGCGGTTGGAGGAATACATGCCCGTTTTTGCCGGTAAGTAAGTTTTATACAATTTATTTGGCTAGGTACATATACCTGGAAGAAAAGTGTTGAGTTATATGAGTTTATGATATGACTAGGCAATTAGGCATACCTTTATTACGTCCAGTGAAGACACTGACCGACTTAAGAAGTATCTTTCTTTATATGGGGATGAGTTGAAAGAGATCTTTAGGTTAGGTAGGTACATATTGGTACCTCACTTCTAATTCTGGTCTGATGGTCGTATAATGCGGTAATGCACCTGAATGTACTTTATTAAAACTATCGGTTCCAGTGAATTATAATTATGCGTGCCTGCCTATATAGGTACCTACCTAATTGAAATGTTTCATTTTCAGAAAACAAAATAACCCTCGACACATTTGGTCTCCTGGATTCGGACGTGATTAAAGAGCTGATTGAACCTGTAGGGGACCGCGTACGATTCCAAAAAAACCTGAACCAATCGAATGAGTTCACTAACTCGCTAGAGGTAAGTGATAAGTACCCCTCGAGTCAAGGGCACATTTTGCGAAATGCACGTTCTACGTCAAACCCATCCTATGTTAATATGATTGTTGTGATTTTGATAATACAAATAAAAACCTACAAACGTTTTATGTTTTGTTTTATTTAAATCGGTTGTTGACAATCCCTTCATGTTCGTTCATGATTTCAGAAGGTGGCAGGCTTAGGGTACTTGAAGAGCAAAGTACCTTCTACGTCGTGCTATAGTTTTGTTTACGGTTTCTGTATGAAAAAATGTGAATAATGAGCATTTATTCTATAAATGGTAAATAAGAAAGCTTGGTGCAGAAGGTACTTTATTTTTACTACAGCTTGTCAAGTATATTATTAGAAGATGCAATTATGACATCAAATGATTGGGTTTACTTTAGTGAGAATTTAATGTTGTTAAGTTTACTCTATTGTTTAGTGATTTCACCAATGTTTTATTTTTTGCTTCATATTGTTTAGTAGGAGATTGGGTCATTATAAGAAATATGTACTTACGTCATAGTTACCATGTTAGGAAAAGTTGAAATCTCTCAGTTTACATGTAAATTTGGTGACAAAAATCACAGATTTTAACTTTGTCTTAGCAACACTGTAACTATGACCTACATATTTCTTTTAAAGACCCAATCGCCTACTAAACAATATGAATAAAAAAATAAAACATGGGTGAAATCACTAAACAATAGAGTAAACTGAACAATATTAAATTCTCATTATAGTAAACTCAACCATTTGATGTGATAATGGCTAACAACATGCTGGTAATAAACACAAAATAGGTAGTAAAGTAAACAATATATATTGTTAGATAAACACTCAATTTGGTAACATTTGCATTCAATATGTTTATAGTAACTATAATAATCTATCAACGCTACTGTAAATCAGGTTATCTCCAAAATAAAGTATGGTGTTACCAACTATACCAATTCTGTTAAATTTAAAATAAAGTATGTAATGAATACAAACAGGCTTTTGCGCACTATACATAAATTTTAGTTATGTGTACCAGCATTATGTTTAATTGTGCTAGATATTCTTGTAAGCTATTACCAGATTATTCTAGGTAACTCTACAATAAAGATAGCTGTCGTATATATTACAAGACAATCTAGTCAATTTAACTTTATTCTGGTTACCTAAACTAGAATTTTCTCTCCGTGAATGATATATTCTAATATACAGATATGTTATACGCTTACAAAACAACAGCAAAAACTGTTCCGCGCCGAGCGCGGACTTTTTTATTCAAACATTACATTTCACTACAAGTAAAAAGGATAGCTTGATAAAACGCAATAAGAAAAAAAGTGACAGCTAGATAAACAAACAGCGCCACGCCACCCACGCCCCCGCACCGCCCCGCACGTCGGCATCACCTTGTCGTTCTTACGACATCAGAATATTACGAAAATAATTGAAATATATTAATAAATCGAAGTATATTGCTTACTTACGTGTGGTATGAGATCCCGTGTGTTTTATTAATTTTTTTATCATGATTGGTACACTTCATGAATACACACGATGGCATTTTTGATGACAATTACGTAGCAGCGCGCAACGTGTTACTCGTAGTCGTGCGAGACACAGACTAAAAGCAATTGTCCGACGTAGGACATTTTCTGGTCTTCACGTTTTGCGCGCTCATAACATATCTGTTTACTAAAATATCATTGGTTATACCTTTTTTTTTTCTTTTCTTTTATTTTCATCTCACTCGCTCACATGGTCCAGGTCCAGTTGAAAACCAGCGTCGAGTACTAGCTACTCGACAATTCGCTGAACTGGACCCATTTGACGTAGCCGTGGGACACACAATGTTATAATTATGTAGCTATATTTTGTTGTATGTACCTAATGTTTTACTATCTGTTTTTTTTTCTCTTTTTTCATTTATTTGTTTATATTGTGTGTACCGCCGCGGTAACCCAAATAAACGTTTTTCTTTCTTCTTAGTTTCTCACCTGTGGGACTCCTGGGCTGAGTCTGATCCATCGCCCCACTCTCCGTCAGACAGGGAAGGGACGCGCTCTGATCCGATAGAAGAAACGGCACTATCGGAGGCTGAATCCCTCTCTGAAACAACCAGATTTGAACAAATAGTACATTGTTATCCAAGGAGTGAAAGTTACATATTTAAGTCCCGAGACCGTCCGATCGTTCATTTTTATAAAAATCGAAAAGATTTTGCAGAAATCTATGTTATTTTAGAAAAATAGCTGAAACTATATTGAAGTCATAATAAATATTCTTAATACTTGTTTGTAATTTTTATTTTTATTGCGCTGTAATTTAGTGGCTGTACAAAAACTTACAACATGGTTCAATAGAAATGTCAAAATAGAACTATTTTTTTTTTCTTAAATTTGGCAGCTGTCAGATGAAAGAGATTCTCCCTAGGCCTGGAATTGATAATTTTCATCTTTGAACAAAAAAAAAACGGCCGAATAGAGAAAATCCTCTTTTTTGAATTCAGTAAAATGTAAATTATTTGCATATTCTCCGTCCTAGATATCTGAATAAATTACAAACAAATACTTACTATATCTCTTCATACGTTTTTCCTCCATGTTAGATATCTGTTCTTCTTCCATTTCAGTTTTAACCCCCAATAAAGGTACATCATCTTGCGAATCTGGTGCAAAATGATGCAATGATGGGATTCCTATATCCAGATAGTTGTCATATATATTAATTGGTTTTACATCTGTAAGTAAACAAATCTCTCAAAAGACCAAACATTGTGTCCGTTTAGATTTTTGAATGTATACAGTAACTTCGTTCCATCGGTGTGTCCATTTTTATCAAAAAAACCAAATTTTTTTTTCAGGCACCTTACTTTTGACCGATTAATATGGCCAATAAAATAAGTGATTTGTAAGTATTTCGATGGATTGCCAGTCCAAAGTCTGCAAAATGTGATGAGAAAGTTGGAATCAGCTGTAAACGCAATACACGGGTGAACGAACTCAAAGAGCAATCAAATTCATTAATCTGGTCAAAAAAACCGGCTAAGTGCGTGTCTGGCCACGCACAGTGTAGGGTTCCGTAGTTGCCCATCAAAATACTTATGCGAACTAACTAAACTGATTCGCTGAATTTAATTTTAAAAAGAAGAATTTTCAAAATCGGTCCAGACGTCTTTGAGAAATCGGGGAAAATACATAAAAAAGATTTCGACGTATTGAGAACCTCCTCCTTTTTTTGAAGTTAGTTAAAAATAGTTGACAATAAAAACCTACCTATCCCCAAAACATACCCACCTATTATAGTTGTAAAAATAAAGTTGACAAACTTACATTTGCAGTTGAAGAACATGTTCTCCGATACATTTTGTTTTTAGAAAAATATGTTATCCAAGTACGTTTTAAAAGTTGATCGACTATTACTCGTAAACTTGTAAAGCCTACTTAGTCATGATAATTTTCTTTTAAACTTCGTTATATACAGGGTGTTTGGTCCATCGTGTGCCAAATTTAAATGGTCGACAGAAGGGGTCATCTGCTATCCTTTCAGACCCCTTAACACCCCTCATGCCCTGTGGATTTTTTTTAAATCGACTTTTTATTGTTTTACTAAAAAAGGCCCAAATTTTACATTCAAATGCATTTTTCTTTTTAAATATGGGGCGTAGACTCTGAATTTTAAGTTTATTTCAATGTGTATTGTTTATGAGTACTTTTAAATACAAGATTAGTGAAATTAGTCACCTAGGTTATTTTTAATTCACTCGCAAAGGTAAAACATAAATGAAATCTGTACATGTTACAGCTGTTTATATGGCTACAGAAAAAAAACCAGAAGCGACCGGGATCTTCCAACTCCCTCATTAATTCTCCAGTCTATCCCCTTGCTAATGATGTGCCACATACCATAAAAATCTTTTAACAACTTTGTGAATTCGCTATAATTGTGAATCGAGTCACCCAAGGCTGATATTCAAAATTATGATTTTAATTAATTTTTTTGCTTTTTTGATACCTGACAAACCTATAAATCTTATCTCATTCGTATAAGGTAACATCTGTCTCGTATCTCTATGTTTTTGTGGGATTTACTTGAAAAAAAAATTTGCGTGTTTAAAGTTTATTTCATAATTGTTACAAATCCTGCTCAAATTGTTGGCCTCTGTTGCTAATGCAGGCCCGACATCTATTTTGACAGTTGTTGTACGAAGTCGTATTTCCTCCTTAGTGGTATTGAATGCCGCTTCCATGCGTTGGACTAGTACCTCCCTAGGTGGAACGTCCGTTGCGTACCTATACCAGGTCTTTGGAACGTCTCTAGACATAAAGTGTAACGAAGTTAGATCTGGGGAACGTGGCGGCCATGGAATAGGGCCATCACGTTCAATCCACACATTGTGGAACACATTGTTAAGTTATTTCCTCACAGTCAAACGCCAATGCGCAGAACAGCATTTTGAAATACCATGGGAAAACGTTCATTAAACACGGGCACATCATCGGTCACTAATTTGAGCAGGATTTGTAACAATTATGAAATAAATGTTAAAAATGATTTTTTTTACACGTATATCCCACTAAAACATAGAGATACGAGACAGATTTTTCCTTACACGAATTAGATAAGATTCATAGGTTTGTCAAGTTTCATTTAAAAAAAAAAAAAGGTTTAAAATCATAATTTTGTATATCAGCCTTAGGGCACTCGATTCACAATTCTAGCGAATTCACAAAGTTGTTAAAAGATTTTTATGGTATGTGGCACATCATAAGCAAGGGGATAGACTGGAGAATTAATGAGGGAGTTGGAAGATCCCGGTCGCTTCTGTTTTTTTTTCTGTAGCCATATAAACAGCTGTAACATGTACAGCTTTAATTTATGTTTTACCTTTGCGAGTGAATTTAAAAATAACTAGGTGACTAATGTCACTAATCTTGTATTTAAAAGTACTCTTAAACAATACACATTGAAATAAAACTAAAATTCAGAGTCTACGCCCCATATTTAAAAAGAAAATTGTATTGGGATGTAAAATTTGGGTCTTTTTTAGTAAAACAATAAGAAGTCGATTAAAAAAAAATCCACAGGGCATGAGGGGTGTTAAGGGGTCTGAAAGGATAGCAGATGACCCCTTCTATCGACCATTTCAATTTGGCACACGATGGACCAAACACCCTGTATAATACTATTGTGAATTTTTTCACACCCCCAAACATAACCGTTTAGCTGGTAGAGGGGGGGGGGGGGACACTCGAGTCGAGCAAAAATTAGCACTTTAAAGATTAATATTTCACAAACGTATCTTTTTATCAAAAAATTGTTAATGGAAACTATCAATATTTTTTAAAGACCTATATAATGATACCCCACACTAAGGGGTACGCGAGAAAAAAAAAACATCCCCACTTTACGTGTAGGTACTGGAGGTACCCTAAAAAAAATATTTTACGAGATTTTATTTTACCACTTTTTCGGCGCAACAAATCCGTATGTTTACACCAAATTACAGTTTTCTAGTACTGGGCGTCTCTGAGCTAAGCTGCACGGACAGACGGACGGACGGACGGACATGGCGAAACTATAAGGGTTCCTTGTTGACTACGGAACCCTAAAAAAATGCTTGAAAAAAACTATTTTTCCAGAAAAAATTGCTTGCAATTTTTTTTTGATATGTTTTTTTAAACAAAACATACCTTCTTCGCTTTCATATTCCTTCTTTATTTCAATAACATCATCGAGTCTCTCACAAACTGCTGGTAATTCCTCTTTCACAACAACGCTTTCTGTTTGATCAACATCAACTATACTTTTGGTCTTTCCAGTTTTCACAACTCCACTATAAGACTCTAACTGATCCGGGTTTTGTGAATAATTTGACTGCAAAAAATTCATAGTATTTAGAAAATCATAACCCCATTCCTAACTACAATCGCGAGTAAAAGTTATTACTATTAAAAGTTATACCATAACCTAGTGATCACAAACATGGGCGTAGCCAGCCATATGCACAGGGTGGGGCAAAATTATAGATATTATGTGCTCAGGGTGGGGCAAAATTCTAGATTTTTTTGTCGTTTGACGATTGTCGAGTGTCAGGTTTCTTACGGATATTAAGTAGGTGTTGTATTAGGTAAGTACCTACATTATTTAGTTTTGGTTAAAAGACACCTAACAAGTCGGAGTCAGGGTGGGGCAAGGGTGGGACAAGCACCCCACCGTGCCCCACCGTGGCTACGCCCATGATCACACTCTTTTTTTGATGAATGCAGAAAGTCAATCGGATTAAGAGACCAATCTACAAGCTTCTCGAAGGTTCCACAAGCCACAAGGTTCTCGACTATTCTACTGAAGATTAGTCTGGAGGTTTCTAGAAAATTCTACCCCGTTGATGAAAGGAGATGTTTCGAGATGGTTCTGGAATGTTCTAAAAGGTATGGGACTGTGTAGAAGTCTATGGATGTTTCCAGAACATTCGACCATCTTCTAAAAGTATCTAGTGAGTGGGTCCGGCCGGGGTATAAATAGGGCGCCGATACCCGCCGGCAGTCAGTCTCCCTCCCAGCGGAGAGGAGCATGAAGGTGGCCATCAGGGGGCTACCTGTAGACACCACCCCGGAGGAGATAGAGGAGGAGCTCCGCCGCATGGGATATGAGCCGGAATACGTGCGTCACATCAGGGCACGTCAGGGACGACCCGGCTGCATATTCCATGCAGTCCTCAAGAGGACGCCTGACGTCAAGAAGATCTTCGACACCACCGAATTTCTATATATGAGGGGTGTCAAGATTGAGGCTTGGCGGGGCAAAAAAGGGCCCGCACAGTGCCACCGGTGCCAAAAGTTTAGGCACTCATCACAGCAATGCCACCGGCCGCTCGCCTGTGTACGCTGTGGAGAAGGGCACGCCGCGCGTGATTGCCCCCGCCCCAAGGAAGAGCCGGCCACCTGCGCTAACTGTGGGGGTGATCACCCGGCTAGTAACATAAAGTGCCCTGTATTTCAGAAAGAAATAACCAACAGGCGAGCCGGCACTGTAGCCGCCACGGCCGCGAAGCGCCTACCCACAAGTGCGAGCAACGTGCCAACACTCACGCCGCACATAGCTACCGAGGACTCGCAAGGCGTTTCGCTCATGGCGGCGGCTAACGGGCCCACTAAGAGGGGAGAAGCCCCATCCTCCTCTAGGCGGAGGAAGCGGAAGAAGAAGGGAGGCAAGGGGAAAAAGCCAGGCCCCCTCACCGCAACCAGGGACGGACTCAGGGCCGACCTTGTCCCATCCGGACCACAGGCTGCTCAGGCGCAAACTGAGGCGCTAAGCCAGCCCAAGGCATTGCCTAAGGCAGCGCCTAAACAGACGCGTAAGGAGATGCCTAAGGCGCTGCCTACTGAAAAGGCAATGCCCACACGCCCCACGCTGGCACAGCAGGCACTCCAAGCTGTGCCCTCACTCAGCCTGGGCACAACCACCACCGAAGGCGCCCCGGACAGCAGGATCACAGCCTGTGCGATCCGGATCATGATGGACCTGATGAAAGCCATCAGCCAGGGACAGGACCCGGGCCCAATCATCTTCGACGGCTTGGCCACTTTGTTGTCCTTTTATAATGGCTAGGCCGCTAAGGGTGATTCACTGGAACGCCCGCGGCCTACGGGACAAGGTCGCCCCCCTCCGCCATCTCCTCCAATCCCAGGACATCGACGTGGCGCTAGTAAGCGAGACGCACCTAGGGCCTGAGGACAGGCTGCGTGTCCCCGGCTACCTCGCTTACAGGAAGGACGAGAGGTCGGCACACAACGTCCGCCACCGCGGCCTGGCGGTGCTTGTGCGGCGAAGGGTCGTCCACCAAGAGCTCCCCCTGCCCTCACTCACCACCTTCTACGCGCTGGGTGTACAACTGCACGTCGCCGGCGGGGACTTACATCTATACGCTTGCTACAAGCCGCCCCAAGCCCGCCTAGACCTTGCGGAGCTCAGGGGCCTGCTTGTGGCAAATAACAGCAAGGCGACACTCCTCGCCGGCGATATGAACTCCAAGCACCCAGCGTGGAACTCTGCGCAGACCAACAACGGGGGGAGGTGGCTCTTCGCCGACGCGGAGGCCCAGGGCTACACGGTGTCAGGACCGGAAGCTCCCACCCACTACCCGGACAACCCCAACCACATGCCGGACGTCCTTGACATCGTCATCAGCCTGGGCCTGCAGTGCCAGGTCACCCAACAGGTCCTGGACGACGAGATGATGTCAGACCACCACCCTGTACTCGTCGTCCTGGAAGGAGTGCCGACCAGACAGCGTCCACCCGCGCCACGTCGAGTCATCAACTGGGAGGACTTTACGGAAAGGATTGAGGCCACCACACCAACTCGGTCCGCGACTACCTCCGCAGACGTGGACCTACTAGCCCGTGACGTCACTGCTTGCATACAAAGCGCCTTAGATGCGGCGACAACCTCTGCGCCGCAGGGGAGAGTGCTACAGCCGCCCCTGCCGGCGTACCTTCAGAAAATGATCGCCGACAAGAGGCGCCTTCGCAAGCAGTGGCAACAACTACGTTGCCCCACCCTCAAGACCCGGCTTAACAGTCTGGCGGAGAAGATAAAGGCCGAGTTGAGGAGCAGAGACACCGAGAGCTGGGAGGACAAGATAGAGGCAGCAGCGGATGACTGGCCGTCTGTACACAGGCTGTGCAGGCGGCTTAACAACACCCCAGCTCCGGTACGACCACTCAGGGACAGGGACGGGGCGCTCAAGTACACAGCAGAGGACCGGGCGGAGGTCTTCGCTGAGCACCTGGAGCGTCAGTTCCGACCTAACCCTACCACCGACACCGAACATGTCGCAGCAGTCGAGAAACACCTTGGGGACTACTTCGCGACGCCGGTAGCCCCTGAGGAGTCCCCCATCTTTTTCTCCCCCGGGGCGGTACAACGCGCCATCCGCAGGACGCGGCCTAGAAAAGCCCCCGGTGCCGACGGTATAACAAATACAGCGCTGCGCCACCTGCCACCCCGCATGACCGCGGCCCTGGCGCGCCTGTACACAGCGATACTGCGCACCGGGACTTTTCCCGCCGCGTGGAAGGAGGGGCGCGTAATCATGCTGCCCAAGGCGGGGAAAAACATTCTGAAGCCAGAGAGCTACCGGCCCATCACTCTGCTGCCCACCATCTCCAAGGTGTTCGAGTGCCTCCTGCTGCGACATCTCCAGCCGCACATAACTCCACGCCCCGAACAGTTTGGTTTCAGGTCGGAACATAGCACGACGCTTCAGTTGTCGAGGGTACTGCACCACTTGACAACCACCACCATCAGAAAGGAGTACGCGGTCGCAGTATTCCTCGACATGGAGAAGGCCTTCGACCGCGTGTGGCACGAAGGGCTAATTTATAAACTAGCCACCTCTGACGCGCCCCGTCGCGTGGTCAAGGTGGTCCAATCCTTTCTGTCAAACAGGACTATACGCGTGGTGGTAGAGGGCGCGCTATCCAGCGCCCGCCCGGTGACTGCAGGGGTGCCGCAGGGGAGCTGCATCTCTCCGTCCTGCTACTCACGTTACACCGACGACATCCCCACCACCGCCGACGCCATGCTCGCGCTGTATGCGGACGACGCCGCGTACATAACTACCTCTATGAACGCCAGGTACGCGGCCGTCAAAATGCAGCGCGCGCTCGACCTCCTTCCCGACTGGCTGTCGAAGTGGCGGCTGTCGGTTAACGTGGGTAAGACGCAGGCCATCGTCACCGGGAACTCGCCCCTACCACCACCCCTGAAGCTGCATGGGGCTGACGTCGCGTGGTCGCCCCGGGTCAAGTACCTGGGGGTCACCATCGACCGTCGCCTCAGCATGGGCGCGCACGTCCGCCAGGTCATCGGGCGGGTCAGAGCCGCCCGCGCCCAGCTACGTCCAGTGCTCTCGTCCCGACTCCCGGTGCGGGTCAAGTTGAGCGTGTATAAACTATATATACGCTCAATTTTGACGTACGCCGCACCCGCCTGGTTCGCCCTCACGTGCGAGGGGAACCGTAGGCGGCTCCGCGCACAGCAACATCTTGTGCTGCGGACCATCCTTGGTGCACCCTTCGTCGTGAGGAACGACGTTATACAGCGCGACCTCGGGATTGAGAGCCTGGACGACTTCATAAGGCGCCTGGCGACGGGGATGTTCGCGCGTGCCGACGCCTCTGCTTGGCCCCACGTCAAGCACTTGGCACCCCTGCACGCGCGCCCCCCAGACGCAAGGCGCCTTCCCCGTGACCTCCTGGCGGACTGCGCCCCCGCCCCTCCCGGATTGACTCCTGGGTAAGTCGCTGACCAACACGTAACTTACCCAAACAATAGACTTTACTTTACATGCACGCCTGCTGTGCGACGGATTCTAAGTTAATATAGGTTCGTCGTGCAGTGTCACACAATCACTTTCTCCTCAGGCGCTACACACTTACGCCTGAATGCACAGCGTGGGCTGTGATTCAAGCAACCACTGGGCGGTGTTACACAGTACAATACCGTCCACACACCCACCTCAGCCCCTTGCCCGGGTCGCTACTGGCTAGCTCTGGAACACGGGTCGGGCGGGGGCCACACACTCGTGTAGGAGCGCCCCAGCCGGCCCCCATGTCGCAGGTCGCTCTCTGCTGAGCCTCCCCCAGGTAACTGGGGGTCTCACTCGGTGGGGGCGGACCGCCTAGGGGTCGTGAAGAAGCGGGAAAAGTTCCTTGTCGTTAGTACCGCGGCGCGCCTACACAAAACAAATAGCAACTTCTCACCGGAACTACAAATGCCTTACAACAAAGAACAGGCCATGGTCATTTACCACCCTTATGACCGGCCCATCGCTATGGGCCGCGGCAAGCGTCCGCGGGAAGGGGGCAAAGCCCCGGGACCGCTTGCCACACCCCTCTGCGGGGGTGTAGCGACTACCATCGTCCGGCAGTCAGTCTGGTTTTGACTACGATCGAGGCGACTCGTTACGTATATTAAGTGTATGGATAAGTGTTGAGTCTGTAGTGTTAAGTACCTACTTGTTGTAATTAGTTACGTGTGTGTCATTAAAGATTATTTGGTAATTAATTAGTGTTGATTAATTTATCCCCTACCCAGTTCGTAACAGTAGATTTACCTTATTTTCATCTGTATTTGAATACCTCCGATGTTTAATCCAACAGGAAAGACAGTCAAAATTCATATCCTAGAAAAAAAAAGTAAGTATTAGACGTCTCAGAACCATTTTTCTATTCTATATGTGAAATAAAAAGAGTGTATACCTACCAGTGCAAAATGTTGACAAATTATATAGGGTGACTGGCAATTAGTGTACGACACGTGATTGTGCTCATGATAACAATCAATTTTTACTATGGGAGCAAAGCCGAAATTGTGAAACAAATATCAGCTGTTCAGTACATTAGGCAAAGTAGTTGGTTACCTATCATGAGCACAATCATGTGTTTAAGTATCATACACTAATTACCAGTCATCGTATATAGCTATCATGACAAAATTACAAGGTTGGAAAATTAATACTATTAACTAAATAAGCTAATAAGGGCAGCGTTCGGGAAACTACGCAATGTCTTTTCGTCCGACATACCTGTGCCTCAAGACGAAAGTCTTCAACCAATGTGTGTTACCAGTGATGAGTTACGGCACCGAAACGTGGTCTTTCACTATCGGCCTCATCTCAAAGCTCAAAGTCGCTCAACGAGCTATGGAGAGGGCTATGCTAGGTGTTTCTCTACGTGATCGAATCCGAAATGAGGAGATCCGTAGACGAACTAAAGTCACCGATATAGCCCACCGGATTAGCAAGCTGAAGTGGCAATGGGCAGGCCATATTGCTCGCAGAGCAGATGGCCGATGGGGTCGAAAAGTACTAGAGTGGAGACCACGGACTAGCAAGCGCAGCGTAGGACGTCCACCAGCAAGGTGGACAGACGACCTTATAAAGGTCGCCGGAAGACGCTGGATGCAGGTCGCTTCCAACCGGTATAAGTGGAAATCAAAAGGGGAGGCCTATGTTCAGCAGTGGACGTCCTACGGCTGAGATGATGATGATGATGATGAACTAAATAAAGATATAGGACATTTACCTGTTTAAACACTGGATGTGAACTTGGTAACTTATAGATTATTAAATTTCTTCCGGACACTGCATGATGTTGTGAAGATTGTACACTAGAGCATCCACAATTTAAGCAGGGCATTGTATAACCATATAAACAAGTATCACTTGCTTGCTTTGAATTCAGTTGTTAAAAACAACAATCATAAATGTAGGCATCGCTTGGAATCTAGAACAAATATATTTTACCTTTTAGTACTTAGATTTGTAAACCATAAATGTGGCAGACAGCTCGCTGTGCGGAGGCAGCCTTAAGGATATATATTAAGCTGGGTAGGTACTCACTTAGCAGTGTTACATGTAACATATCAGATACTGAATCAACCTCAAATGGGTACGGCTCATCCGAGCAAACTGCGAGCCACCTTAGTCTAGCTAACAGCGAGCGGTTTGCAGCGGGCTCTGGCCTACATAGACTCACTTGATACCGTACCTGATATGTTACATGCACCACTGTTCAGTGAGTACCAAGATTTATAGGATACGGATGAAATTACAACCCACTTAATAGGCAATTTGACAGCAACAATAACTTAAATAATTGAATTAGTCCTTCAACTAGACTTTTGAAAAATAATGGAATTTATTTTTTTCTTTCATTACTATGTGGTATCATAGTACCCAGTTATTGGAGTTCCAATAGGGAGTCGCTCCATGTAAAATACAGCTGCATCTGGTTGGGAAAAGGCAGGCAGATGGGTCAGTGGGTCATGCAGCTGAATATCAGTATGTTACATGGAGCGACTCCTCGTGAGGAGCTAGTGGCTAAATAATTACAGCCGCACAGGCCGATATTCTGGTCTTTTAGCCGTGCTTGCTGAAGTTGGTCTGTGGATGGGTGAGCATCTGTCATATCGAGTTTACTCCGTGCCTCAGAAAGCACGTAAAGCTTAAAGCTCTAAAATCTGACAACCAGTCTTACCATGGGGTATCGTATTACTCAGTTACTGTGTTGTGGAGGTCAGATAGTCAGTCGCTCCATGTAACATACTGATATTCAGCTGCATCTGGTTCGACTGGAAGCAGACCACAATATAGTTGGGAAAAGGGAGGTAGATGATGACATGGAGCACTCTGACCTCTACAAGTCAGTAACTGGGTGATATGCTACCCTTTGGTAAGACTGGTTGTCAGACTTTCGACCTTCTGAATTTGAGGATAAAGATGAAAATCAGGTCAGTGGGTAGCCTTAGGGGCGGATCATGCCGTAGCTGGCTTAATGTGCTTTCCTAGGGACAGAGGAAACCACATAATACTTTTTTATATGAGATAACTTAGCCTGGAATCACGGATACCTCTTTATGTGAGACAAAGTAGCGAGTGGTCCGTGGTAGGTGACCACAAACAATGAATCCAATAAATATTATGTGAGGGACAATGGGAAAACAAAATAAAAAGGAAAACAAACAAACCACAAACCACAATACAGAGAACTGCTGATACAAAACGTCACATTTTATCTTGACATTGACAGCAACTGTCAGCAATGACAGGAACTACTTTTTCTTTTCTTCACACGAAAAAGGCGAAGGTGTTAAGCCAATACTGCCTGGTCTTAAAATTGTTTATAATAGCACGTAATAGTATTCGAGGCCAAAAATAGCCTTGTCTTTCCTAGAATGGTATTTCTGCTAGATACATCCTTATTTTAGGTATGGCTTCTGCGGGCTTTATACCAATCACACTTGAGTATCTCAAGCATATTCCAAGTTTATCGTGCTCTGCTGGCGCTACTGCTGCGGTTGCTGAGAACCTAGGGACGGTAAAATTAGATGAGAATCAAATGGGTGGGCAGGAGCAGAAAGAACAGTCCCTTCGCAACCTCAGCAGGCGTTTGATCTAATGGGGCCCCATTAGTTTACTGACAGCTACTTTAGGCACGTGGAACACTAAGCTCCACGACCAAGCCTAGTCGAGGGGCGAGCTACCCAATACTTTTTTTAACTAGCTAAATCATTAAATGAGTCGTCCAACCCAGGGCAGGGCAGGAGGGATTGTCAGACTTGTACTGACTAAAATCCACGGTGTCCTTCAATAGCCCTTACGTTCCGGGTCACGGTAGCTGTCCCGCAACCCCGGCAGGCTTTGGCCCTCTAAGGGGGGCCAGTACTTGCTTATTCCGTCAAATCGAACCAGTTTACTATGGCCAACAAACACGACATCAAGGTCACGTCTTGCGCAACGTTAACGTCGCCACGTCGCAACCCTCGTAAAACGCCAGTGGGATAGCTGCCTTAGGGTCAAAACAGTAAACAGGTTAATAAAAAAAAAGGCATCATAACAATCCAGTTTTAATCAGACTGTGCTTCTATTCCGCTCATTTCTCCATCACTGTTTGAGAAGTCATCACCATCTTCATCACAGCTGCTTCCCCCTATAAATAAAAATATGGATTAATGTAGGTAGTTTTAAAATATTACACAAGACAGTTGAAGTTATTGGGCTGTTGGGTAGTTGTGCTGGGCCTGGCTATTTGTGTTTGTGAACACACATGCACCATCAGCATAGTCGGCCTATAATGTTCCCACAGCTGGGACACCAACCTCTCTGTGAGAGGCAGTGGGCTGTAATCCCACGATGCAGGTTTAGTGTATGCTATGCTATATGTTACATATCTTAAAATTTCTGGTTCTAGGACATGCCGGTTTTCTTCATTGTTTTTTTTTCATTGTTTATGAACAGTGGTGATTAAATAAAACCTTTTTAAAAAAAAATCAAACCGACGAAACATCGAACTGAAAAACAAAAAATAAATTTTGAGGCGGCGCCAAACAAACAAACATATAAATTAAGTATTTGAAGAGCAGAATAGCTCGTTGTATAGCTTGTCGTGGTTGAATAGCTCGTCGTAGCTATTCGTTGATTGTTTCTTTGGCGCCGCCTCAAAATTTATTTTTTGCTTTTCAGTTCGATGTTTTGTCGGTTTGATTTTTTTTTTAAAAGGTTTTATTTTTTACTTTTGAGTTTCCTATCTCGTGTCAATTTCTGTAACTAAAAACTCTCAACGACTGTCATACCCCAGCTATGTCTAAAGTTCTCATCAATATGAGTGAAATGAGCCCAAATACGATATAGTTGCTGTTAACTGCTATGGATCTCTTGCTACTGCCCTCTGTCACCATCCTCAGACCCTCGATGACAATTGTACCCCAGCTATACCTCGTTTTTTAATCTCGTAGACCAAATTGACAAATGATAATGTCAAAACTGACATAAATTCTATTGAAATTCGTGTCAGTTCGCCATTTGCACCTGTCAATTCAGTCTACGAGATTAAAAAACGAGGTATAGGTATAAAGTTTTCAATCAAGACTAGTGAAATGAGCCCAAACACGATAAAGGTGCTGTTAACTGTTGAGGACCTCTTGCCCCTGCTATCTGTCACCATCCTCAGACCCTGGATGGCAATGATACCTCAGCTAGGTCTAAAGTTCTCATCAAGCTGAGTGAAATGAGCCCAAATACGATATAGCTGTTGTTAACTGTTAAGGAACTCTTGGGACTGACTTCACAAAACAACAGGGATCTGGAGTTGATCTGATGATGGTGACGCCATCATGTTATGTTATGTCCTCAGAACTACAATTGTTAACTCTATTTCAACAGAATCGGTTCATAATTGAAAATTCTGTAGGAAGATTGACAATTAATTCCTTTTTTTCTACCCTTAGAGGCCGATTTTAGTTTTGAAATTTAAATGGGACCAACTTTGAGATATACTCTTTCCAACAAAAAAAGAATTTTTGAAATTGGACCACGTTAGGAAAAGATATGCGTGGTCATACATAAAAAAAAAAATATACATGTCGAATTGAGAACCTCCTCCTTTTTTTTTCGTCGGTTAAAAAGTCCAGCCACCATTGGGTCAAACTATTCTGGGGAACATATCTGTAATGCAGAAGGAATTTCTAATGAATTAAAATTGATATGTACTAAGAAACATAATGTATTATTACCTCTTTGTAAACTGAACTTATCATCATCTTCAATTATCTCTCGTTGATGGTATACATTCTCTGTTTCTTTGACCCGACTTATTACTTCTTTCCAATCATCAGCTGTTATAGAAGCAATCGCTTCAAGTGTTAACCGTTCAACTTCACTTTCTAATTTTGAGACATTTTTGTCAGCCACTCTACGTTTAATCAAGGGCCAGATGTATTCCATAGGATTTAAATCACAGTTGTATGGTGGCAGCCTCAATACTTCAAAGCCATGCTTATTAAAGATGTTGTCAATTGCATCAATTTTTGGCGGTTTGAGCCTTTTAATTAGTTTGTAGAGTTCAGCTTTTGTAAACTCTTCTTCGTATGCAATATTGTTATCTCTTAGCCATGACTGCATTTCTGATTTTACGGTGCTCATGTTAGGGGTTTCTGATACGTCCATGCTGTGAAAAGGGGCATTATCCATAACAATAATAGCGTTTTCTGGAAGATTGGGTATCAAACATTGATTGATCCATCTAAGAAAATCTGTAGCATTCATTTCATCACGGTAATTGCCTGTTTTTAATTTACATTTCAACATGAGGAGCGCCCCTCCTACAAAACCATTTTCACCTCCCGCATGTACTATTATCCACCCGCGCTCCGTTCTGTCATTATTTCTGTCACGCGGTACTGTGTTTGCCAGCCAACACTTCCTCACTGTACAATGGGTAGTCATCCATGTTTCACCTAAATATATAACGGGTTTTTTGCTCAGCCCGAGTGCATCATTCTGTCGTATCCGTCGTAGATATCTAGATCGCCATGCTTTAATGGCAGGTCTTTCAACAAGCGCAATGGTATTATTCGGGCATCTTCTAGAAGTATACCCCAGAGATTTGATCAATATTCGCCTAAGAGTTGAAACACTTCCAGGATATTCTAAATCCTCCTTTGCAAGGGCAAATATTTTCTTAATTGATGGTATTTCTCCTCGCACTATGTAAAATGAATTAATTATGCTATTCAGAGCAGTTATTTCAAAGGCATCGCAATTTATAATATTTCCTCGTCGTCTCTTTTTGGGTGTTACCATTCTGCTACCGGTTGCTTGTGCCTGTTTCGATTCACGCCGAATACGAAGTATAGTATTAGAGTTAATTCCAGTGGATAAACGAATTCGCTCGTGCACTTTATTTTTATTTTGTAAATTTTGTATGATTCTCCCGAACATATCTCTATGCATAGTTATAGCTCCTTCAGGCGACATTACAGCAGTCGACTTTATATCGTTGATTATTTGGGCAGCGTGATCTTTTTCGCTTTGAAAGTATTGGTCTAATTTCATGATAATAAGAACGTCTCTTTCGTTTGAATCAGCGTCAAGTTTACTCATTTTGGAGCAAAGTAATATTCACAAGAGAGAGTAGAATTAATTTAACAGGTAACAAGTAACAAAAAGCAATAGAAGAGGTGCAAAGAGGTTTAAAACCAAGTTTCACAGAAGCCATTAGCCAACAGATTATGATTTTGACAAAATAGAACGATGCCAATAACCTCTAACTGTCATGTATGTGTTAACTGGTTATCTGTCAAACTGTCACTTAAAAATGTCTATGCTTATAAAGTACGGCTGCTAAAAACCATTTTAGTATTTTATATATCTATAGTTTAATCAATATTTATGTCTTTAGGTTAGTTTAAGCATTTAATTTCACGTTTCATCAGAATAGACTAAACTCAAACCTTTCATTATCTTTTGTCTAAATGATGTCACTGTGTCACTGGCATAGACATAAAATGTCACTGGCCAAGTCTTATCACCTTATCACACTGACATCTGTCACCGACATCAGCTGAGCGCTTCTTTTAGTTTGTTTATCTGTCATCTAATCGACTTGCGACTGTGAAGTGGTTTTGTTCCTCTCGATATCGTTTTTATTGTAAAAGATACCTGTTAAATTAATTCTCTCTCCCTTGCGAATCTTACTTTACTCCGAAATGAGTAAACCGGACCCTGTTTTGCATGACCGAGGAGCGCATGTTATCATGAAATTAGACCAATATTTTCAGAGCGAAAAAGATCACGCTGTTCAATTGATCAACGATATAAAGTCGACTGCTGTAATGTCGCTGTCGGGGCCAGAAGGAGCCATAACTGTGGATAATGATATATTCAGGAGTATTCTACAATATTTACAAAATAAAAATAAAGTAACCGAGCGAATTCGTTTGGCCACCGGAGTAAACCCTAATACTCTGATTCGAATCCGACGTGAATCTAAACAGGCACAAGCTACCGGTAGAAGAATGGTAACACCAAAAAAGAAACCACGAGGAAAAATTATAAGTTGCGATGTCTTTGAAATAACTGCTCTGAATAGTATAATTAATTCATTTTTCACAGTGAGAGGAGAAATCCCCTCAATAAAGAAAATATTAGCTGCTGCAAAGGAGGATTTAAACTTTCCTGGAAGCCATGAGACCATGAGAAAAATCATGCACAACTCGCTGGGATATACCTCAAAGAAATGCCTGAATAATACCATAGTTCTCGTTGAAAAGCCCATCATTAAAGCATGGCGATCTAGATATCTACGACGGATACGACAGAATGATGCGCTCGGGCCGAGTAAAAAACCTGTTATATATTTAGGTGAAACATGGATGACTACGCACTATACAGTGAAGAAGTGTTGGCTGACGAACACCATACCCCATGACAAAAAGAATGACAGTACGGAACGCGGGTGGATAATAGTACACGCGGGAGGTGAACATGGTTTTGTAGGAGGGGCGCTCCTCATGTTGAAATGTAAATTAAAAACTGGCAATTACCATGATGAAATGAATGCTACAGATTTTGCTAAATGGATTAATTTATGTTTAATTCCCAATCTTCCAGAAAACTCCATTATAGTCATGGATAATACCCCTTATCACAGCATGGATGTGTCAAAAACCCCAAACATGAGCACCGTAAAATCAGAAATGCAGTCATGGCTAAGAGATAATAATATTGCATACGAAGAAGAGTTTACAAAAGCCGAACTCTATGAACTAATAAAAAGGCACAAACCGCCAAAAGTTGATGCTATTGACAGCATTTTTAATAAGCATGGCTTTGAAGTTTTGCGGTTGCCACCATACCACCACCATATATATATCCTACCACCATATATATAACTGTGATTTAAATCCTATGGAGTACATCTGGCCCTTGATTAAACGTAGAGTGGCTGACAAAAATGTTTCAAAATTAGAAAGTGAAGTTGAATGGTTAACGCTTGAAGCGATTGCTTCTATAACAGCTGATGATTGGAAAGAAGTAATAAGTCGGGTTAAAGAAACAGAGAATGTATACCATCAACGGGAGATAATTGAAGATGACGATAAATTCAGTTTACAATGTGGTAATAATACATTTATTTCTTAGTACATATAAATTATTTTAAACAACAACCGTGGTACCACAAAAACTTTTAAACGTCTGTTGAACACTTGTCTAAAAACACAGATTATGACGTTGAAATAAGGTCCGTTTTGCAGTCACTTTTTTTAGACAAGTGTTCAACAGATGTTTCAAGTTTTTGTAGTAAGGCTGCAATTCTTCTGTATTTTATACATGTTCCAGAGAACAGTCTGCCCCAGTGATAGCTGCTCTGACTTACGATTCATGGGTTTGAACACAGCCAGAGGCATTACTTTCTGTGATTTATCTGGTCATCACTGTTCCGAAAAAATTGTGAGGAAACCGGCTTGTCCTAGAACCAACAATTTGAAGACATGACATCTACCAACTTGCACTTGGCCCGCATTGTGCATTACAGCCCACTTCCTGTGACAAAGAGGAGGCCGGTGTCCCAGCAGTGGGAACATTATAGTCTGTGCTTATGCTGCATGTGTGCTCAGAAACACAAACATCCAGACCCAGCAGAACTACCCAACAACCCAATAACTTCTTAACTGTCTTGTGTAATATTTTAGAACTACCTACATAAATCCATATTTTTATTTATAGGGGGAAGCAGCTCTGATGAAGACGGTGATGACTTCTCAAACAGTGATGGAGAAATGAGCGGAATAGAGGCACAGTCTGATTAAAACTCAATTGATATGGTGCCAGCGTTTGTTTTACCTGCAACTGGTTCGAATTGACAGAATCAAGGGTTAAAAAGCAAGGTATAGATAGCTCGATGCTCGATCAGGCACGGGTCGCGTATTTTTTGGAGTTGTTAGCAAATCGACGGAGGACTCAAAGAGCATTTGAAGGAAAACGAATTTGTTTTAGCCAATATGGATCAGAGAGCTGACAGGACCCCCCCTTGGACCTGTAGTGCCCCCGTTAAAGGGCTAAAGTCTGCCGGGGTCGCGGAACTATCTGACCAAGTAACCTTGAACCTGAAACATAAAGAGCTATTGACGGATCGATTTAAGCGTTACCTCAATAAACCTTTTATAGTTATTTGAGGAGTGTTTAACTTAGCAGTGTTGCGAATCCCAGTACCACTTAGTGCCTATATTTGGTCCTTCGAGCCGGATTGCTATTTTGGATCACATAAAGATTTTTTCTATTCCAACCAGTAGTTCCTGAGATTAGCTCAACCAAATAAAAAACAAACTCTTCAGCTTTATAATAGACGCGCAACCAAAAGTATGTATCACTTACTTGGAATTGTAGAATCAATCCCATCCCTTCCTATTCCCTTTAAATTTAAATATCGACGTTCAAAAGTGCCTCTTTGATGGCCTAATTGGAATAAATGATTTGACGATATATTCCCTTTATGTCGAGTCCCGTTACGTCGAGTCTGGAAGTCTATTGTTCTCCAAAGTATTGATATTTTACGCTTTCTATTACCTTTATGTCGAGTTTGGTGAACAAGTACAGTCAGGAATGTAAATTAAAAGCCAATGGCATAAAAACATAATAATATTAATACAAGTATAGGTGAAGATTACCTAAAAATGGAAGCTCAACGGAGCCCCGCTCCGCGGGGCTCCTATTTCTGCGTGCATGGTTTAAAGTAACCTAACACGAAGGGGATGGCGGGGTCTTTCAGACCCCGCCATCCCCTTCGAACCTAACCTGTCCGTGTCGGGGTGCCCACAAGTCCCGAGCTCGCTTCGCTCGCTCTTGGATCCCAAGTTCTCCTAATAACAATTCCAATCATTTAATCAATTATGTGCATGTATTCATTTCACTGGACGTGACTGTACTTCTAAAATATGATATACCTAATTAAACTCGACGTAAAGGTAATAGAAGCGTGGTAAATAAACTCGGCGTAAAGGGAATAGAAACGGGACGGAAAACTAAACTCGACATAGGGGTAATAGAAGCGAGACAAGGTTTTCGGCTCGACGTAACGGGACTCGACATAAAGGGAATCAACCGATTTGACTTTGACTTTGAATTGACCCGGGATAGCTCTAAATAATTGCGTGATTGGAATGAATTTGGTATCAATTTAAATTTTACAGTTGAAACTTTAAAATGTACCTCTTTTATTATTCTTAACTAGTTATTAATAACCTACCAACGATATCGCAACTTCTGTAATAATCTACTAAAAAAAATAAAAAGAAAATATGAAAGGGATCTACTTGCTGACTCCATCACAAATAACAAATTGTTATGGCAAAACATTAAAACTTTAACTTACACTAGCAAATCTAATAGTCAAAACACTGAATTACTACACATGAAATCTAATCCAACTGAGTCTGTTAACTTCATCAATAACTACTTCGTAAATATTGGCAAAGAGTTAGCCCAAAAAATTCAACGAACTACGAACAACTTGAATTCTTTTGGTTCTGATTCACTGCCTACACAGATGAGCTCATTTGTGCTTTTGGATACGGATCCAGAAGAAGTAAACAGGATCTTGATAAGTCTAAAATCTAATAGCGCACCTGGCTGGGACAACGTATCCACAAGATTTTTAAAACATATTAGACAGGAAATTGTCCCTATAATATCGCACTTGGTCAATCTTTGTTTCACAACAGGTAGCTTCCCTGCTCCACTTAAGCAATCTGTTATTACTCCTGTTCACAAGGGTGGGGACAGAGACGATGTCAGCAACTATAGACCTATATCCATTTTGCCAGCCATTTCGAAAATTGTTGAAAAACTAATTAACAACAGGCTGCTAAAATATCTACACAAATTCAAAATCTTAAGTAATTCACAATTTGGGTTCAGACCCGGATTATCAACCGAAGATGCAGTAACTGCCCTCAGTTCTCTAGTGGCTGGTAATTTGGACAGTGGTAATAAATGTCTAACTGTCTTCCTCGACTTAAAAAAGGCGTTTGACACCGTCTCTGTTCCTATCCTCATAAACAAATTGGAAACGATAGGTGTGAGAGGAATTCCACTTAAACTATTTGTTGACTACCTTTCAAACAGGAAACAAAGAGTGAGGGTGGGCAAATACGTCAGTAATGAAGAAAAAGTGACATTTGGTGTGCCCCAGGGAAGCGTGTTAGGCCCTACGTTATTCCTACTTTACATCAACGACCTCTGCAACCTTAATATCAATAACGCTAGAGTATTTTCCTACGCCGACGACACTGCTGTAGTCTTCTCTGGGAATACTTGGAACGATGTCGCTAGGAGTGCTGAAGCTGGTATGACTCAAATTGCTGAATGGCTTTCAAGTAACCTATTATCACTCAACACAGCAAAAACTAATTACATATGTTTCAGCATATCACACAGAACACAACCCAACAATAATTTCTATATAAAAGTACATAAGTGTGATGATCCACAAAACTGTCAATGTCCAGCTCTACTCAGAGTGACTCAAACCAAATATCTTGGCGTTATTATTGACCAAAGATTATCTTGGTACCCCCAGCTCGAACAGGTCACTAATAGAGTTAGAAAGCTGAGCTGGATCTTCAAAACTTTAAGACATATTGTGCCAAATAAAATAACAACTGTCAGGTGTAGTCCTAGAAACATACTAAACGAAATATACATAGCCTTGGTACAATCTGTGTTAGTATACTGCATCCCCATTTGGGGGGGTGCGGCTAAGACTAAATTCATAGACCTTGAGCGGGGACAACGGGGTCTTATAAAGATTATGTACTTTAAAAACAGAAGGTATCCTACAGAGAGTCTCTATCAAATAAGTAATTTATTCTCAGTGCGCAAACTTTATATAATTAAAACTATTCTCAAAAAACATAAAACACTCCACTTTGACCCCAAATTAACCTTAAAAAGAAGAAAGGATATAATAGCCGAAGTTCCGCAAACCAAAACCAAGCTTGCTCGGATTCAATATAAAAAACGCTCAGCTCTGCTATACAATCGAGTGAATAGAGAGATCTATATATATGACAAGAAACTAACTGACTGTAAAAAAATGCTGACCACTTGGATAAAACCACTAACATATGACGACACGGAAACGCTGCTCGAATAGAATGAAACCTTACACATAAATAATCACTGTTACACTCGAAATCACACAATACATTATTACAAACATCTCAAGCATCTCACTCTCACACAACCTTACATACACTCAAATTCACACTCCCACCCACACATGCTCACATTCACCTTCTCACACACTTTCACCCACCCTCAATCACACACTCGCATGCCTGCATGCATTATGTTTGTTTAGTTTTAATTTAATTTTTTAGTTAATAATATCATTTTCATTAAAAAAAAAAATTAAGTATAAGACAAGTAAATTAGTTATTTAAGTTACGGAAGAGCGGAGTCTCCTGCCACAGGCTTATTTGCTTAAAAGGAGGCTCCTACCCCTAGTTGTTAAGATTTACTCGTTTAAATGAATAAAGCATTTTTCATTTTCATTTTTCATTAAGTCATCAAAATCGCGCGGATTCGGAGGTATTCCATAGTTTTGCTCGCAAGTGTAATATAGACAATAAAAGGTACGTATAAGAAATAAATAGACTCCTCAACTTCAGTCAGTCTTTATTAGTTACAATTAAAAACCCAAAACTTAATAAACTTATTCTATTACTCTGTAACATACTTATTTTAAAACTACTTATTCAGCAATCAAACTTATTAATATTTGTGATGTAAAACACACCCGCACACTTGTGACTTTTTTGGTTAGTTTCATCCGGCTCGCAGGCCCAGCCCAGTCAACGGGGCAGATGGGAATAATAGTATCATCGACCACTCCCCGCCATCCCATTCTAACTTGAAACTATTTATTCAATCTACCCCGTTGACGTACTAAGGCAAATTTATGCTGTGCCATTCACCCCGTTACACGTTCAGCAACAGACGCCTAGAGAATTCAGCTAAATTGTCTCATTTTAAAACTAATAAGAATATCCCTATGATTAATACCTCTAGAGTTCTTGGGAAAGCTTTTTCTAATACGCGGTCAACTTTCGCATGTATAATCTTCATAGCATTCAACTATAACCGGGGATTGTATTTCCCGATAACTATAAGCTTGTGGTCTTCAAGTCAAGAGTGAACAGGTTACTTTTAGATAAGGGTGCTTCACGGTCGACCACATCTTCGCTTACCATCAAGCGATATAGTGGTCAAATCAAAGCATTTACTTCAAGTAGACTAGTTACAGGCACTTTTGAAATGTCAAAGACATAAAATTATAACTAAATGCTACAAAGTTATGGTGTAGCACCATAACTTCTCGTTCTAGTCTTAATCACAAGACATAATAACTGTGAAAGTACCGTAGATGCCCATTACAAGGAGTAGATCTCTATGGAGAAGAACGGGCAAGAAACTTCATGGACACTCTTTTTGGATCGTTAAAATTATTACAAAACCTTTGTTACATGATACATTTTTAGATGATATGCTATGTGAGAACGATGTAGCAAGTTAAAACTGTCCACAGTAAAAATTACAAAAAAAAGACAATTAAGAAATAAAAGAATCAATAATTAAAAATTCATCACAATGCGCATCTTGTATGAAATCTATACTAAATGTACGCGAATGCTCGTCAGTCAGGGAAGTAGTATTGTAATGTAATGCTCAAAGTCGAATCTATAATGTTACATTACACGCGAATGCCAGGAGCATTCGCGTGAAGGAGCGCCTTAACATAACTTATATCACACATAGTGACTTCCTCTGTGTGCAAGAATGTGTTTTGTTAAATTACTCTTAACATTAAATCCCCGATGACATATATCACATATGTAAGGTTTTTCACCAGTGTGTATCCGTACGTGTTTTTTTAAATCACTAGCGAAACTAAAACTCTGTTCACAAATCTCACACACAGCTCTCTGCCCCTTGTGTTTACGAATGTGTTTCGTTAGATCCCTCTTATCATTACAACTAAACCGACATATATCACATTTGAAAGGTTTCTCACCAGTGTGCAAAAGAATGTGTTTAGTTAAATCTCTCTTATCTATGTAACTACATTGACATAAATCACACTTATGAGGTTTTTCACCATAGTGTGTTAGAACATGTCTTTTTAAACCAGATAATTGAGTAAATCTATGATGACATACCTCGCATTTGTAAGGTTTTTCACCAGTATGCTGAAGCATATGCCTTGTTAAATGGCCCTTATGGTTGAAAAATCGTTGACAAATATCGCACTTATGAGATTTTTCTTTCTTTCTTCGTTTGCAAGTCAAATCGCTTCTATTTTTTCTGTTACGGGAATTAGTATCTTTAACAACACTATTATTATTAAAAATGTCAATACTAGGTTTTGATTCACTAAAAGGCTCTTGGAAAGTATGAATTTCAGTGTTCTGTATCATATTCGAAACTGCTAGAACATTTTTCTTTTGTTTCACTGCTTTCACATCTTCTATCCCTGTCCCTCGTGTTGCTAATAACCCTGTAATTATTTAAATCTGGTTAATACAATTATCGATTGAAATAAAGATATACTACACTAGCGACCCGCCCCGGCTTCGCACGGGTGCAATGCTGATACTAAATATGTTGTAATTGTGGTCTGAAGAATCTAAATACGGTACTGTGGAAATATGCGAAAATGAAAAACGTAAACGTGTATGATGGTTACTATAATAAATTTCAGAACAGAGTGATTCAGAATTTAAAATTATCTTTTTATGGACATTATAATGTGTCAACAAAACCTAACAAGAAGTATTAAACTAATAGGTTTTACAACATCCGCCCTTAATGGAAATAAAAGATAAAGTAGTAATGTTAAACACAATAGAAAAGAACAACATTACTACCAGACTACAACAGAAAAACAAAAACATAAAACGACGAAAAATAAATAAATAGAAAATTATTCTACCTATTTATCACTAAACCCATATTAACAACGCACCTAAGATGAGCGATGCGCCTTAAGGGCTTCGTTAAAACATCGGCCATCATTTTATCCGTAGGTATAAACTTTATTTCTATAAGACCCTCAGTAACCTTTTCACGAATAAAATGATATCTCGTATCAATGTGTTTGGTTCTATTGTGGTGGACTGGATTGAGCACAAGTTTCTGTGCACTTTGACTATCGTTGTACAGCAACACCCTATCTGCATAACCAGTAATGTCACACACTAACCGTCTGAGGAAAATAGCCTCCTTTGCAGCACTGGTCAAGGACATATACTCAGCTTCTGTAGATGATAAGGCTACCGTCGGCTGCTTCTTACACTCCCAGCTAATAGGTCCACCTGCTAGCGTGAAGTAGTAACCAGTGTACGACCGACGGTCATGTACACAGTTCGCCCAGTCAGCATCCGTGTATCCACACAGACGTACACCGACTTTCCTGTAAGTAATACAGTAATCCATAGTACCTTTCAAATACTGTAACACCCTTTTAGCTGCCAACCAATGTCTCTTATCATAACAGTTATTAAACTGGCTTAAATAGCTTGTGGCATAAGCTATATCGGGTCTCGTATTCACAGCTAAGTACATGAGACATCCAATCAAGTTTTGGTAAGGATATTCACCAAGAGATGTTGGATTACCTTTCTCCAACTTGTTATTCTCCAAAGGTGTAGAAATCTCCTTGCAATCTCGCATATTAAATCGCTCCAACACAGCCTGGATGTAGGTCTTCTGGCTGACCACGATTTTGTTCTTATCATGGTTAATATTTAACCCTAAACAATATAATTCACCTAAATCTTTTAGTGAGAAAAATTTTTTTCAGTTCCCTTTTGACAGCGTCAAACAAATTTTTTTCTTTGTAAAAGACAATTAAATCGTCAACATAGACTGCAAGTATTAAGGTTTCATTACCAAACCTTTTTAAGTAAACACATGATTCCGCAGATGTTCGTGCAAAGCCAATTTTGGATAAAATTTGATGCAACTTGATATTCCAGGCTCGAGCTGCCTGCTTCAAACCATAAATGGATTTTCTGAGCAAACAGACTTTACCTTCTGCCCCGTGCTCAGCAAATCCCTCAGGCTGTTGCATGTACACCTCCTCTTCTAAATCCCCGTTGAGGAATGCGGTATCGACATCCATGTGTTGGATCTTTAAATCCATTTCTGCCGCCAACGCTATAAGGGTACGCAGAGATGAATTTCGAACCACAGGGGCAAAAGTCTCGTTATAGTCAGTCCCCCAAACTTGACTAAAACCTTTCGCAACTAATCGCGCCTTATACTTGACTATTGCACCGTTCGCGTCCCTCTTTATCTTGAACACCCATTTACATGGAATAACCTTTTTATTTGGTTTATTCACTAATGTCCAAGTCTGCTTATTCAATAAGGCATTGTACTCATCCTTCATTGCGGAGATCCAGTTATCTTTAGCATTGCTATTAATAGCTTCGCGATAACTTTTTGGATCATCATATAATAAATCGACATCGTGAGCACCGCATGAATAATAATCTGGAGGTTTACGTACTCTTTCAGGATATCTTCTCTCGGGACTATCATCGTTAGGTTCATCTGAAGGAACCAAGGACAGATCAACTTGTTCACCCAAATATTGAGACTCCGTGTCACCAACCTCACCAGCTTCATCAGTCGCGTCCACAAAATCGTCAACTTGCTCTAGCTCCATTTTAATACTTTCTGAAGTAGGTGAAGAAGTAGAAGCAGATGAGATAGAAATCTCTTGTGGCGATGTGGTATCTGAAGAAGTTTGTGAAAAAAGATTAATGACATTAGGTCTGAAAACAACTTCAGGTTGAACAGATTTTTCTTTCAATACTGAAAAATTATTTTCAAAGAACGTAATATCCCGTGACTTAATCAACCTCCGAGGGTTTTCCGCGCTACGGAAATAATAACTCCTTGGATCGTCTGAATATCCAACGAAGATATGTTCAGAAGCTTTCATGTCTAGCTTAGTTCTCTGGCATGAAGGCACGTGAACTAAAGCTCGGCAACCAAACACCCTTAAATGAGACAGGTCGGGTTTACTACCACACCACATTTCATATGGCGTCTTACCATCAAGTGCACGATGAGGTGACCTATTCTTTAAATAAACACTAGTCTCAACAGCATCCTGCCAAAAAGCTTTCGACAGAGAGCTGTGTGCCAGTAAGGAACGGGCCTTCTCTACAATGCTACGATTGCAACGTTCACTTACCCCATTTTGTTGAGGGCTGTATGGTACAGATGTTTCATGTCGAATCCCTTGATTCTGCAAATAGTCTGTCAATTCCTTGTTGACATACTCAGTACCATTGTCTGATCGAAGGGTTCGAATCTTAGTGCCAGTCTGTCTCTCAACAAGTGCTTGGAAAGCACAAAAATACTTCTGAACTTCTGTCTTAGATGACATACAATAAAGAGATATAAAACGTGTATAATCATCTACGAAAATTATAAAATATTTATTACCTTTAAAAGATTCAGTGGTCAGGGGACCACAAACGTCCGTATGGACCAATTCTAATGGTGACGAAGCCTTCTTATACTTTATCCCTTTGAAAGGCTTCCGGGCCTGCTTACCTTCTACACAAGGTACGCATGGTTCTTTGTCGACCTCAGTATACTCCACACCAACAGCTAGACCTTTTTTGAGTAGATCCATACCAATACGGCAGAGATGTCCTAGACGCTTATGCCAAAGCTGAAACTGGGACAAATTAGTGTGAACGTTATAAGCTGAAACACCTTGCGTTTTTACTGTACAATCTAAAGTGTACAATCCACCACAAACAGAACCATGTAAAACAGGACCATTTATAAAAGAAACATCATTAGAATTATAAAAATTACAGCCAGTCGTATCAAAAACAATCGAGAAACCTTTCTCTACAACCTTTTTGACTGAGAGTAAATTACAATCTAGACCAGGAACATGTACAACATTAGAAATCTTCTTGAAATTGGTTTTTGTGTCAATAGCAACATCTCCAAAACCGACAGCCGGCAAAATTTTACCATTTGCTACAGTTATCTTCCCATCACAGAGTCGGTAACTATTAAACCATTCAGCATGTGGAGACATGTGAGTAGACGCACCAGAGTCGATAATCCACTTCTCAGACATCTGAACACTTGGCGCAGACAAAGCCAATTCCGTGATACATGCATCCATATTCCTTAAACTAGAAGCAGTCAGTCCCTTATCATTAGAACAACTTTCTGTAGTGCAACTCGCCTTTGCCTTTTTCTCCTTCTTTTTGAGAGGACAATTAGGACTCTTGTGCCCTGGCTTCTTACATCGAAAGCAAATAACCTGCTTGTTTGCACGCAACGCAGCCACATCATCTTTAGTCTCCTTCGTCATTTCGCTCAACAACTTAGTCCTCACTAATTCTGTTGTGACTTCAACGCTTCCGTTCTCAAGCGCCATTATCATGGGCTCGTAACGAGACGTTAGGCCTCCCAATATAATAGCTGCTATAGAACTATCTTCTATAGTTTTGCCAATATCGGCCAGGTCTAGTGCTGTTGTAGTTATTGCCGTTATGTAAGCTTCTAAATCAGAAAAATCAGATAAGGAGTACCTGTACAACTTACGTTCCAAAGACAGTTTACGACCCAAACTTCGATCCTCGTAGGATTTCATAAGAGCATCCCACGCTTCCTTTGCGGTCTTAGCTGGTCGAACAATCGAAATAGCAGCACCATCCACAGTAAGGCATATTTTAGAAAGAGCCTTTTCAGCCTTCCGTACATCGTCGGGCGTCTTTTTCCCTTCGACTACTACTCCGCTTACAGTTTCCCATAATCCTTCATGGATTAATAACATTCGCATTTTAAATTTCCATACAGTGTATCCTTCTCTATTACAAAGTATAGGAATACCATTAAATAACATACCAGATGCTGCAGACGACATGTTGACTAGATATCTACAATTTTACCACCAATCTTCTTTTAAATTCGATCGTAGATAAAATATAAAGAGCCTTCGTGCTGATAACGTGTTGTAATTGTGGTCTGAAGAATCTAAATACGGTACTGTGGAAATATGCGAAAATGAAAAACGTAAACGTGTATGATGGTTACTATAATAAATTTCAGAACAGAGTGATTCAGAATTTAAAATTATCTTTTTATGGACATTATAATGTGTCAACAAAACCTAACAAGAAGTATTAAACTAATAGGTTTTACAACAAAATACACTACAGAAAAACTGCGCAAACGCTACGTCCCGCAATTTTTAAATCTGTAATATCTTCGAAAATATTCACTTAAATCATACGGTGTAAGGGCCATTTAGATCTATATTAAATGAACAATGTATTCAAGGTATTTAATTGGGTTAAAATCGCTTCGAAAATTAGCCATTATTTGTCGTAAAAAGTAAATGACAAAAAAAAGTTATTGTGGGTTCCATAAGAGATAGACATAAATACCATCACGGACTTTTCTGTAGACCTTTCAATGTGTACAATACTTTTTTTTTTTTTTTACGTGGCAAAATCATCAAATGAGTCCTCCAGCCCCGGGCAGGGCGGGAGGGACTGTCAGACTTCTACTGACTAAAATCCACGGTGTCCTTCAGTAGCCTGTTATGTTCCGGGGTCACGGTAAGGAAATAATCCCGCGACCCCGGCAGGCTTTGGCCCTCTGAGAGGGGGGCCCCGTCATTATGATGACGCTCTTTGAGGCGCGCGTGGGACACAACGCGCCGTCGACCCGGGCATGGTCCATGGTCGGGCAGCGAGTTGCCCTTTACTCGTTGCCCGCATGCCCGCGCCTACGGTGGCCGGAGATCGTCTTGCGACGTCCGTCGCCGCGGGCGTGCACCACCGCGGTTGGGGCGGAGGGAGGACACTGTCCTCTCTCGCGCGCGGCCCGCCTCCTCCTTCGCGAGCATTACTGCTTCGCAGAAGGAGGCGACCGCCTCCCACTCCGTTTCGCCCCGCAGCATGGCCGCAACCAATGCCGGGCGCGAGAGGTCTCCGCCTATCGCAGCCGTGAGGACACGTCGGTGCTCCGCCCAAGCTGGGCAGTCCTGCACCGTATGCTCCACCGTGTCCTCCGGGCGATCTTCGCAGTGGTGACACCCAGGCGTTTCCTCCTTCCGCATTAGACACAGGTACCTCCCGAAGCATCCGTGCCCGGTGAGGACCTGCGTCAGGCGGAAAGTAAGGACGCCATGACTTCTCTCCAGCCACTCCTCAAAGAGGGGTCTTACCGCCGCAATTGCGGCGTGCCCGATGTGTACAATACTTAGTACATTATTTTGATGAAACTCGTAGGGTTCAGCCTGCGTTTGCAATGTAAGCGGAAAAACGACATCACATTAGAAACCTCAAAAATAACAGTACTTCTCCACTATTTAATGGATGTTATTATACATATAAACCTTCCTCTTGAATAACTCTATCTATTAAAAAAAACCGCATCAAAATCCGTTCCGTAGTTTCAAAGATTTAAGCATACAAAGGGACATAGGGACAGAGAAAGCGACTTTGTTTTATACTATGTAGTGATACTACACACTGACTGGAGAAGGAGGCAAGGGCGTCGCCAGTTTATGACTAAGGGGGGGGGGGGGGCATTGGGGTTGAAATTGTTCTAAATATTGAAAATATTCTGAATATTTCAATACTTTCTATAATACATCAAACCTTGTGATTAATTAAAAGGTAAGGAAAAGTCAATTGCTCTCACTTTGGTTGTTTTGGGGATAGACATTTGATCTCTAGGAAGGGACCCCCCTTGGCGACGCCCATGGAAGGAGGAGACGGAATATATGAGAAACGCAGGAGACGCGGGCGATTTCCGGCCAACATGGGCGCGGACTTGGGTAAATTAGTAGACGGCGTGTAGTGTTCCAACTGCGCCTCAAAGGGCTGTCAACAATCTGAAAGGGCCCCCATTAGAGGATCGAAGCCTGCCGAGGTCGCGAGACTGTCTCAACAGGTGTCCGTGACCCTGGAATGTAAAGGGGTATTGAAGAAACACCGTGGATTTTAGTCAGTACGAGTCTGACAGCCCTTAAGCGCATAAGTAACGAAATAATACTTACTATAGGTCTCACCAGTTTGTAGTTTCTGCTTAGACAATTCTTCTACTTTCTCCACTTCTATTTCAACCTCCAGTAAAGGTACATCATCTTCTTCAAAAAAGAGTGGTGGGAATAGGACTTCTCCTTCTCTATCTAAATCTCCACTATCTAGATTTTCTTGTTTGATATCTGTACACATCCAAAAAAAAATGAAGGAATATCTATACTCAATTTTTTTTAAATATTTGATTTGAATATTATAAAAACTGAAGAGTTTGTTTGATTTATCAAGTTAATCTCAGGAACTAAAAAAAATCTTTTTGTGTTGTATATTCCATTTATCGAGGAAGGCTATTAGACTACAAAACATCACGCGACGACTAACAAGAGCCGAGTAGCGGGGTGAAACCATGGTAAGTAACTAGTGTAAATACTTTTCCAATAAATGGCCTATCCAACACAAACAGAACTTTTCCCATTCATATTGGTCCTTCGAGCCGGATTGCTATTTTGGACCAACACAAAAATGAATTTTCAATTCGAACCAGTACTTCTACCCCCTTTTATATAAACGTGGACTAAAGTTACAATCAGGATAATCTTCGGATTAACCATACATTTTTAAGGATTAAACTTGGCGTAACTTTACTTCTCGTTTTATTAAGGGGCGCATATCTTAGAGCGCAGCAGGCATTTAGAGTGATTTCCCCCCCTCCTGTCACGTGGCATCACAGCGCTTTTCAAATGAACTTCGCTGACCCCGTTGGAAAACGTACCACCTTGAGCTTATTCTAGCCTAGTACTTTGGCAGGCCATTTAGAGTTACCTTATCCTCGCGCTGCGTGTCACGTGGCGTCAGAGTGCAAGACATACCACCTTGATCTTATACTAGCCTAGTACTTTTGCTGGTTAGTGGCATTCTATCAGTTTTTAAGCATAGCTGGAATTTAAAAACTTTTTACTTTTGAAAAATGCGCAATACAAAGCGTCTCAAGGAGATATATCGACACGGGCATATTATTGCATACCTTCATGCATTTTTATTTCGAGAAATTCTTTGAAACATGTTTAAAATTCATCTCTCTTCAATTTATTTAATAAAAAATAGTGTATCCAAGTTAAAGCACAAGTTACTTGTGCACTAAAAGTAAAAGTAACATATTATTAGAAAAAATTAAAAAAAAAAACAAATAACAAATCTTTATGTAATGCAAAAAGAATATCATATCAAGTAAGGATCGAACCCGAACCTCGTAGCTTACCAGTCCCAGCGTTCTTCCGTTCGGCTACGCGGTCCGCTGAGTAGAAATTTAAAATAGCTGTTCATAAACTATGTCATGATTTTTCATTGGTTCTGATAAAATACAGCAGAGGACGAAGCTTTATCTTTCACATTTTATGTAATCCTGGTACTATCGGGACAAATGCATGCAAATTTTGCGACTTTCCTATCAAACTAAAAGGCTGCGTTTCCACCAGAGATGTGCGAGGATGCGTAGCTAGGGATGTGTTTGTAAAGAACCAATAGAATCGCTTCATTTACCTCGCTTCGGTCAGCACAGCTCTGGTGAAAACGGCTGAGCGGAGCTAGATTTTTGCGCATACAAAACAAGCGAGGGATTTGTTCGAGGGATGTGTGAGAGGGATGTGTTGCGAAGGATGTGTACGAGAGATATGTACGAGGGATGTGTTGCGAGGGATGTGTAAGTGGGATATGTTGCGAGGGATGTGTTGTGTCTTCACTCCCACTACACCGCACCCTCGTCGCCACATTTCACAGCTACGCTACACATCCTCATAGGCACATTTTCATGCACAGCTTTGGTGGAAACAACCACACCTTTTACAGCACAGCTAAACATCCTCGCACGACACATTTCCATCGCACATCTCTGGTGGAAACGCAGCCTTACTGACTGAAGTGAAGCGATGCGCGCCGGCCGTGACAATTTATAAGGGGCCATAACTTGTCCTGAATTCAGGATCCGATATTCAGAATATGATTTAAGAGTAAGAAACTTAGTCGCCAAAGCATGTACTAAATCGTGTCCTAATTAGGATGCTACTCGTCCTAAATGCAATTACACTTTCCTGAATTCTGGACGTCCTGAATATCGGAGCCTGAATTTAGGACAGTGTAAATTGCCCCTTATGTTTTGAAAGTCTAAAATAGTTTGAAACACCGCCGTTATGATATCTTGCGTAATATGTTTGCCTGGTAAGATTGTCAAAAATGCCCTTAAAAATGATTGAAGGAACTTCGTGAAAATAATAGTAGGGGAGCCCAGGATGCTAAATCTGCAGTTCCTCGAGCGCCATGGCAATCTATTGGATTTGAAAGATTATGTTTTAAAAAGAAAAAAGTTTCTGACAAGTTTTCTATTTTAGTGGGGGGGAGAGCGTGTAAACATTTTTAAAACTGTAAAAAAAAACAGTTGTAAAGAAGTACTCGAGCGCGTCAGCCATTTACAGTGTAAACGCGCTTTATATTTCTGATTACCATTACATATTAATCTGACGATTAATTCGAGGGGGCTGTCCGTAACAAGCGGTTGAAGACCTAAAAACGAAAACGCCTTACAAATAATAAAAATTAATTGGACGGAACGTTGATTGCTATAAAAAACGAGCAGGCGTTACGTTTTTGTTTTACAACTTCAGGACTCGCTCATTTCCAAATGCCATGCTCAAATTGTCAGATTATTGAGATATACACTCTTCTGAACGTAATTAATCTACCTTTTCTTAATCTGACGCGCTCGAGTATTTTTGCGGATCGATTTTTTTTTACTAATCTGACGGGTTCTCCCAATCAAACCCCACAATATTAAGGGTTGATATTTGGTACAGGTACATTAAAGGGTGCAAGGATTCTCCCCTATAATAATCTGACGCGCTCGAGTCACAACACAAATCCCTTCCTCGCCGCCCCTACTATAAATGTTTGTTAACTTACGCTAATGTCAAAGAAACTCTTTCATATCTATGATCGCCTAGTACCAAAAACTTCGTGTATGACTTGTTAGAGCAGTGTTGTATAGTTTATGTGGCAGATTAGATAGAGACAAAGATACCATAAGAGAGAAACATCGAAGATATCATGGTGTCTCTGTCACACGACAGTGACAGAAATATACTTTACATCTCTCATGTTCGGTAAGTAGGTCCTTATTACCCCCAAATGGGGCTTGTAAGTAACCCATTAGCGCTCTAGGGTATTAATGTAGCTAGAAAAGCCCTAGGGCGGTAAGTAATTAAAAAAAAAGTTTGCGGACATCTAACCATCATATTGGCAATAGACATCATGCATTCAGCCTAATGACAAAAGAGGTCGCTTCGCTATTCAGCCTTGTCTTCGAGTTTAATAGTCATTAATTTTAAATATCGAACGGCGAAGCTCAAATCCCGTTCTTGAAAAATAAAGATGAAAAAAGGCGGGAATAGAAAACTTTTACTTTAAATATATAATTTATATTATATTGTTTGTTTTTGGGACTTTTTTATAATTACGTGATAATTAGGAAAAAAACATGAGTACTGCAAGTGATGAAGATTTAATTAAGCTGCACTCCCGAATCAATGAAAATGGAAGCTGAAGCAGCAATTAACTAATAAAATGTTTTATTCTTGCAATGCCGGTTTTTTTCTACTTACCTCACAATCGAGATGTAAAGCAGAGTAGTTAGATCGGGTGTAAGCATCAATTGCACCCTCGAACTATAGGCGCCCTCGCTGCGCTCGTGCGCCTAAATATCTCGGGCTGCAATTGATACCTTACAGCCATTGGCTACTAATCTACTATTGATGCCGCCTGCACTGTGTCTGTAATGTAACCGTTGCGTTTTATGCTTTCCTGTTAACGTGGCTACAAAATTACACTAAATGGTTAAAACTCAGAAATAAATGATATTACGTATATTATATCGATCACTAGCGGGGGGAATGGCGCGAGCCAGCAAAAGCGACACAGGTCCTACCTCGGACACGCCTCGCGGGCGACTGAAGCAATGCACGTAGGGCACGTCGTTATATAGTTAAGGGTAAAAAAAAACAGAAATATTTAGAAAAAAAGTAACCGGAAATTCCTCTGACAAACATCATTACCTATCTATTGATATGTTTTTAGGACCAAAAGCATGGTCTACTTCAAGTACCACTGAAAAAACGTTAAAAAAATCTCTATTTTCGCGATTTTTTTTGATCAAGGCAAGTTATAAATATCGCGTTTTCAACTGCAAATTAATTTAGATAGTTCATTGAACTACAACATATATTTTTTTCGGATCGAAAAAAAGAATATTTGATTGTTTATTGTTGAATCAAAAATAGGTCGATTCCTGATTACCTGGCCTTAATAAGGGGGCTAGAGATTAGCTCGTTCAACCAAATCAACAAACTCTTCAGCTTTGTAACATTCAGCAGATCTGTATTAATAAAAAACGTACCATGATTTTGGAAGGCCTCCTTTATCTCAATAACATCATCGAGTCTCTCATAAACTGCTGGTAATTCCTCTTTCACAACACCGCTTTCTGTTTGATCAACATCAACTATACTTATGGTCTTTATTTCAGTTTTTACAAGTCCACCGTAGAACTCTAAGCGATCTGGGTTTATTGAAGGATTTGGCTGTAAGAAATGTTTTATGTATCAGATAAATGGTAGACAGCACGGTTAGAGCAGTGCCTGAGCGAATGGACCTGCGACAAGCTTCGCAGTTCCAATTCCGGAACAAATATTTGATAATAATATAATAAACAACATGTAACAGTAAATGCGCAAAACCTCTCGTGGGGTAACTCAGCCCATGTTACTGAACAATTTTTGTTCTAAGACTTTTGGAAATTTGCAAAAAAAAAAAAAAGATTTTTCGTACTGATGGGCCTGATCAATTTCTAATTTTGTATGAAATTTTTTTTTTAACTCACATTTGAACAGAAAAATATTAACTACATAAATATTATAGATAAGTAATTTATCTATAATGTTTATGTATTTAGAAATATATAAGTACCCAGACACAGAACAAATGATCGTGCTCATCCCACAAATATTTGTCCTGGATGGGAATCGAACCACTAGACCAACAGGCCCGCCTGATAAAAAGCATAGTAACTGACAGTTGAAAACCACCTCACCTCATAATCCTCATTCATCATTTGAGCGAACAGCTCCTCAGCTTCTAGACATTTCCTCATCAATCGGAAGCATTGCTTAAGTTTTGTGCAGCAGAAGGAACAAGCAAGAATCGGTCTACTGTCTTCAGTTACAAACTGAAACAAAATTTTGGTTGAAATCTAGTTGCATGTATAAATACTTTTTACCTTACAAATATATTGACTTCTAATCTGTGATTGAGAAGTTATCTAGGCTAGTACTATCCATATAGTTTACGCACTCTGATTTTGGTAACAGGGCTTCGCTTCAAAGATGAGTGTCCTGGTACGAGTGGGAAATACTAGGGCTCACGATGGGACATATTTTTTTTTTTCCATTTATTATTTGCAATCGGTCGTGAGACCATAAGCGAATTCGTTCTTTGACAAATGGCGTTTTGGTGGAGCAGCCAGTGCTGCGCCTCCCACTCATAGAAGGTGGTTTCTTTTCAATCTTTTTACCACCGCTGTCGGGTTTAACAAGTCAGTGACTAGTGCATTTGGATGCAAGGTTAGGCGTGCCTTGTATTGTTTTTTGTATCGCTCGATGGGACATATGTCGCAGCTTTATACTCTACCAAATACACTCGTGAGCAAAAATATGAAAATAATATGATACTTGGAGTTGAGAACAGAAGAGAGTCTAAAAGAACTAGAAATAGCCATATCCAACATAAAATGGGTCATATTGGGCATCTGCGAGATGAGAAGGCCAGGAGAAGGGATAGAAGAGAGGAATGACTATATCATGTTCCACAAAGGAGAAAACACGGGACAAAAAGAGTAGGTTTCCTGATCAAGTCTAAATTGAAGAAGAACATTCTGGGATTTGAAGGAATTTCTGACAGAATCGCGGTAGTTCACTTAAAAGTCCCAGGGTACAAGAAAAACTGGGCCATCTTTATAATATACGCCCCAACAGAACAGGCACGGAAATCAGACATAAAACATTTCTACGAGAATATCTCAGAAGTAATAAAACCGCACTACAACAACAACATTATAATCTTGGGTGACTTCAACGCACAGGTCGGAGAGAGGCAAATAGGAGAAGAATCCACTCTCGGGAAGTTTGGGCATGGCAAAAGAAGTCAAAATGGACAGAAACTAGTTGAATTCATGATGGAAAACAACCTTACATTAATGAACTCACGCTTTTACAAAAAAACTAAAAGCAAATGGACGTGGTCCTCCCCAGGTGCAAAATTCAAAACTGAAATAGATTTCATTATAACCAATAAAGCAAGCGCGTTCACAGATACCAACATTGTTAAAAACCTCAACTTTAATACAGACCACCGTATGGTAAGAAGCTGCTTAAGCCTTAACCTACCCAAAAGATCCAGGAAAAATATAGCAAATAATATTAAGCTTTACCAAATATCAGAACACAGTCATTCAACAAATTCCCACACAACTGAATCATTCAACGAAATTTATTTATTTATTTCATTAACACATACAATTGCTATTACAGGTAATACCCAAGCTAACAAAACTATTACCTCCGACGTAGAAACTGGGATTAAATATAGAAGACTCCAAAACAAATTGAAAGAGATGCTAGTCTGCAAACCTAGAACCAAAGAAAGCTATTTAAGCAAAGAGACACTAGAACTGCTGGAAGGAAGAAGAACAATAATATCAAACAAAGAGGACAAAGAAAGACGCCAAAAAATTGCAAATCTTAGCAAGAAAATCAAGGAGAATATGAGGAAAGACCGCAAGGAGAAAAGAAATAGAGTTCTAGAAGAAAACATAAAAAGAACAGGAGGAACAAAAAAGGCTATGAAACAACTAAGCGAACATGGCAAAGAATGGATATCGAAGCTAAAACAACGCGAATCTTACCTAACTACTCGACTCTCAATTCAAAAACTAGCTACGGATTACTACCGCCTATTGTATTCTGAAAAATTCGATTCGGGGTTGGACACAATCCCAGACGTTAACGAAACAGGAGAGAACAAAGTAGATGTCGTGCCAGAAATCCCTGCCTCAGAGGTAATCAAGGCAATAAACTCGCAAAAACTTGAGAAAGCCCCAGGGCCGGACAAGATACCTAATGAAATGCTCAAGGGTACCTTAGAGGAAATCAGCCCTGTCCTGGCAAAACTTTTCAATGAAATCTTACGAACAAAACAAATCCCAGAGGAATGGACCGAGTGCCACATAATTCTGCTACATAAAAAAGGCCCTAGAGACGAAATTGGAAACTATAGGCCAATTTCTCTAATATCAAACATTTATAAAGTATTTGCTAAAGTGATCCTGGAAAGAATATCATCAACACTAAACGAAAGCCAACCTGTAGAGCAGGCAGGATTTAGAAAAGACTTCAGCACAATAGATCACATCCACACAATAAAACAGTTGCTACAGAAATATAATGAGTATAATAAACAAATCTACCTGGCGTTTATAGACTATTCAAAGGCATTTGACAGCCTCAGGCACCAATACATATGGCGGAGCCTTGAACAACAAGGGGTCCAAAGCAACTACATAGAAATACTCAAGAGTATTTACAAGTCTAGCAAGGCCAGCGTTAAACTAGAATCTACAGGAGAACCATTTCCTATTAAAAAGGGCGTACGCCAAGGCGATCCTCTCTCCCCTACGCTATTTAACGCTGTACTCGAGCACATCTTTAGACAACTAAACTGGGACCACATAGGTTTGAACATTAATGGAGCTCGCCTAAACCACCTTAGATTTGCCGACGATCTGGTGCTTCTTGAAGAGAATCCAGCAGTACTAGAACAAATGATGCAGGGTTTAGCAAATAAAAGTAGAGAAGTTGGTCTGAAAATCAATGCCAGCAAAACAAAACTGATGACAAACTCAAGGGAAATAGACATTATAGTCGACGGCAACAAGGTTGAATATGTCAAAGAATACATTTACTTAGGTCAGATAATATCCCCTTCAGATGAAATGTCAAAGGAAATAAACAGGCGAATAGCCCAAGGATGGAGAAAATATTGGTCACTGAAAGAGATAGTAAAAAGTAAGGACCTAAGCAACCACATAAAAAAGAAAACGTTCGAGACCTGTATTCTACCATTTCTACCAGTTCTTACTTATGGCTGTGAAACCTGGTCAATAACAATCAATCACAGGGAAAGGCTAGCAAAATGCCAACGCGCTATGGAAAGAAGCATGCTGGGGTTAAAAATCAAAGACAGAGTCAGGAATGTAGACATAAGAGCAAGAACAAAACTCACAGACATCCTCACTCGGATAGACACCCAAAAATGGAGATGGGCTGGACATATGATTCGCCACCCCAGCAACAAATGGAGCAAGCAAGTTACCCTCTGGCAGCCAAGAGAGGGCAAAAGAAGCAGGGGTCGTCAAATCAGGAGATGGGAAGATGACTTGAAACAGACAGCGGGACCATTTTGGTTGAGAGTAGCAAGGGACAGGACCCATTGGAAGGAATTGGAGGAGGCCTATGCCAAAAGGCACACCGAACTTAGGGACCTCTTGTAACCCTATGTTTAGGAATAAAAGGCTATTATTATTATTATTATTATTACTTGGAGTTGATATGGGATAGCTTCTTAAAAGCAGTGGTGGCCCAGTGGTATCGGCCTCAACTTAAAAGTTGTAGGTCATGGGTTCGAACCAGTTCGTACAGCCAGGTGCATTACTTTGTGTAATTTATTTCATCACCACTGCTCTCAAAACGGTGAAGGAAAACATAGTGAGGAAACCGGCATGTCCTAGAACCAAAAATTCGAAGACATGTGACATCTACCAACCCGCACAGGGCCGGCTTGGTGGCCCACTCTCTCTTACAGAGAGGAGGCCTGTGTCCCAGCAGTGGGAACATTTATAGGCTGATGATGATGACAAGCTCCTAAAATAATGGCGTGATTAGAATGAATTTTGTATGAACTTAAAGTTAGCAGTTAACCGTCTTACACACAAAGATTTGTCCTGGGTGGGAATCGAACCCATGACCTCCGGCATAGCAGTCAGGGTCACTAACCACTAGACCAACAGGCCTGTCATTTAATGGCGCCTAAGATGTGGGACTTACCGGAATATCAGTCAACTTCTCATACAGTTCATGCAAACCCTTGTTGACCACAACATACATGGGGACATTCTCCGCTAAACATATCCGACACATTGGCAGATTTTCCATCTTTAAAGTTGTAATAATCACTAAACTTATAAACGCAGTATTTACAACTTTACTTCTTTTTTTTCGCTTGCGAATAACTGGTAAACCTTAATATAGTACTATAAGTAATCTAAGAAACTATCGCTTAGGTAATGCGAGGTTCGAAGTCATCAATTTGAGAGCCAACCGAATCGAGTGCTGTTTTTTGTGGAGCACGATAGCAATTGTCTATTGTAAGAAAAATATTCCAATAATTGATAAGTCCAGAAACACCACCAGTTATCATAGCCCTCAAATACCGGTATCAAAATAGTGGAAGTGGATTTGCAAAATCAAATTACCATACAAAATAAAAACCACATCACAAACAAAATTCTCAAGATGGCAAGAAAAATATTGACATTGACAGCAGATTGACAGTACATTTTTAAATTTTATCTTTGTCGTGGCTTCTGGGTTTTTAGGCCATTGCCTAACACAACAAACTTAAAACTTAAAGAATGATATATTGATATCTAAAGAAAGGAAGTGAAAGTAGAAGCTCCTGTGGTTGTTGAATATTTTTTTAAATGTTTGTAAAATCATGAGCATTATCTGATTATTGTGACGTCATTCGACATTCATTCCAAAAGTTACAGATAGTCAGCAAAAAATTTTAAGGAAGAAAAAAATACTTGCATAATCGAAATAATTGTGCATCGCTGTAAAACTAAGGGCTCCCACACATAAACACGATACGACGTCGCATCGTGGTAATCTACGACATGACGTCGTAACATGACGATTCACGATACGACGTTGTGTGACTCACGATGCAATAATAATAATAATAATAGTTTTATTTATTTTTTCCCACAATGGATTTGTAGCACTTAACAGTTTTGTAAATCACGTGAGTTCACATTCAATCCTGCGCAGTTGAAGATAACAGAATAATGGCATTGAAGTCGATCATTTAACTACCCTAGTCGAGCAGCGTCCCGTACTACTTAACAGAATGCTTCTAGAGCCGTCCATATTACGGAATGAACTAAAACACCTTCCCACTGTAACGATGCTCATCGTAGATTTCTACCTACGACGTGACGTCGTATCGTGAAACGACGCCTCATCGTTGTACGACGCGACGTCGTATCGTGTTTAGGTGTGGGAGCCTTAGGAGAGTCACTTAGAAGTACGATTATTTATTACAGTCAGTAAAGTGACACAACTGTCACTGTCCAATGAAATTTAGTACATTTCATTCATGTAAAAATGTCATTGTACTGACTGGAATTAATAATCGTACTTTAGGTATCCATCTATCTCATTTCAATCGCAGACCTAAATACATTTTTCGTTTTTTTTTTTGCCATGTTTTTGCTAACCGTATTATACTGACAGTTGACACTGACAGATGTCAGGTCATTGACGTTCCTATTCTTAGCTTTGACATAAACTGTCACTGTGTTATTGCTTCTCTGAGTCTGTTTTTCTCATTCTCACAGTTTTTCTCAATAATTCTGTTTTCTAAGCAGTTATTTCTTATTAGGTAAGCTATTATTCGTGTAAGTTACTTAAGTTTCTCCAAAATGAGTAAAAAAGGCCATGTTTTACACGGCAGAGCGCGGGAGATAGTCATAAATATAGACCAATACTTCCAAACCGAAAAAAAACAGGCTCTAAGATTAATAGATGACCTAAAAATGGCAGCTATAATGTCGGGAGGGCCCGGTGGAGATATAACACTGGACAATAAGAGTTTCCGGACCGTTTTAGATAACTTGCAAAATACAAATAAAGTTACTGAACGAATTCGTGCTGCAACTGGTATTAATAAAAATACCTTAGTCCGTATCCGTCATGAGTCTATGGACGCACAAGCCAGTGGCAGCAAATTGACAACGCCGAAAAAAAAACCTAGAGGTCAATCGGTATACTGTGGAGTCTTCGAAATAACTGCTCTGAAAAACATAATAAATTCTATATATACAGTGAAAAGACAAATACCAACATTAAGGAAAATATTAGCTGCTGCGAAGGAGGATTTAGACTTTCCCGGAAGCCATTCAACTCTTAGAAGAATTATGATTAAATCTCTGGGGTACACATCTAAGAAATGTCCGAACAATACTGTGGTTCTCGTTGAAAGGCCCGCTATTAAAGCTTGGCGTTCTAGATATCTGCGACGGATGAGACAGAATGATGCGCTCGGGCCAAGTAAAAAACCTGTTATTTATGTTGATGAAACTGTAATCAACGCTCATTATATGGTAAAGAAGTGTTGGCAGCCAAATACAGTGCCTAGCGCCAAAAAAAATGATAATACACTTGGATGGATAATAGTTCATGCGGGGGGAGAAAACGGTTTTGTCAAAGGAGCGCTCCACATGTTAAGAAGTAAAACAAAATCAGGTGATAACCACTACGAAATGAATGCTACAGATTTCAGTACATGGATCAATCAATGTCTAATACCTAATCTACCAGAAAAAGCGCTTATTGTTATGGATAATGCTCCTTATCACAGTATGGATGCATCAAAAACCCCTAACATGAGCACCGTAAAATCAGAAATGCAGTCATGGCTAAGAGATAATAATATTGCATACGAAGAAGAGTTTACAAAAGCCGAACTCTATGAATTAATAAAAAGGCACAAACCGCCAAAAGTTGATGCTATTGACAGCATTTTTAATAAGCATGGCTTTGAAGTTTTGCGGTTACCACCGTATGACTGCGATTTAAATCCCATGGAATATATCTGGCCCTTGATTAAACGTAGAGTGGCTGACAAAAATGTCTCACACGCAGAAAGTGAAGTTGAACGGTTAACGCTTGAAGCGATTTCTTCTATAACAGCTGATAATTGGAAGAAAATAATAAGCCAGGTTAAACAGATAGAAAATGTTTACCAGCAACGTGAGATAATTGAAGATGATGATAGCTATGTTCTTAACTTGGGTAAAAATTTCTTAATTTGGTATCTGTTGCCTATACAATACCTTTTGAGTACTGAACACTAAAAAATAAAATTATTGTCATGAACATAATGCCTCTTTCCGCTAATCTGAACACAGTCAAGGTTATGGCTACGGGTCCACTGAGGCGGAGCAGAGATAAATGGAGAGGAGCTGTGCCCCGATTCACCAGTCACATGGCTTGAAATCAGCATCTCTTCTCCCATCGCTTTAAAGTGTCATGTGATTGGTGAATCGTAGCACAGCTCTGCTCCGTACCACTCCAGTCCGCCTCAGTGGAACTGCAGCCGTAGCCTTGACTGTGTTAAGATAAGCGGAGAGAGGCATTACGTTTATAAAAATTTGCCTAATATTTTGATACCTATTATAGTGTTTAGTACTCAAACGATAATGTACAAGCAGTACAAGACATCAATAACATGCCTCCGCTGTCCACTTGTCTGTAGGTAGGATGTATCTCATCATCCATAGTAGGTACACAGAATGTAAATTCCAGTTGTTGCTGTCATAACCATAAATCAAAATAGGTATAGTTATTTTGGTATTTGCCATAGAATATATAATAGTACTATGTATTTGCACCAAAATATTGATATTAATATGGATCTTCCCAGAATTTCTAACAGACAATCTCGTGTGGAAAACAGTATTACAAATAATAATAGTAAGTAAGAGATATATGGCTTGGGACTAGATGGCGTTGTGTGATAGTTGTGGATTAAAGAATAGACAAATAAATTGTTTGAAACTCAATAACTTTTATATAATAAATCATGGGATTTTTCTGCTCTTTAAAAGTAATTTCGGGCATATCCACTTCATTCTTTCGCAGCGTAAGTACATGAATAACTCTATGGTCATAACAAATGAAAAAAAAATAATGGTATGGGACTTTTCAATGTAGAACCTGACTTGCACATTAATTTGTCCCATTTAAGAAAAATTTAAACTAATATTGTAACGCGGAAGGGTTTGTTTGTTTGAATGCGCTTACTACTGGCTGTTGAAAAAAGCTTTTTGTGTTGAATGGTCCATTTATCGAGGAAGGCTAGCTATAAAACATCACACTATGACAATAGGAGTTGAGCAGCGGAGTTGAAACCATGGCGAACAACTAGTTTTATTTATACAACCTTTGCCACACTTTATTTCAAATTTATCTACATAAATCCATGTTTTTTTTTATAGGGGGAAGCAGCAGTGATGATGATCGTGATGACTCTTCAAACAGTGATGGAGAAATGAGCGGAATAGAAGCAGAATCCGAATAAATCTCTATTCTTATGAAGCAAGAATTTTTATTATCTTTTCAAATGTTTTGCTGTATCTACTTTATTGGTCCAATTGTGACACTCATCATCATCAGCCTATAAATTTTCCCATTGTTGGGACACAGGCTTCCTCTGTCAGAGGGAGCGGGTCATCATCCACCACGCGGGGCCCAGTGCGGGTTGGTAGATGTCACATATCTTTGAATGTTTGGTTCTAGGACATGCCGGTTTCCTCACGATGTTTTCCTTCACCGTTTTGAGAGCAGTGGTGATGAAATAAACTACACAAAGTATTACGCCTGGCAACAACCTAAAACTCGTAAATCGAGGCCGATACGGCCACCACTGCACAATTTTGACTTTTCACTACGAGAGATATAATATACGTGGATTTGAGTGAAGAGGGTTTTAAGGGCCCTTTTTTATCGCGGTAAAAATGCCCTCTTGGACTGTACTTTTTTTTTTTTTTTTTTTTCAGCGTGGTAAAATCATCAAATGAGTCCTCCAACCCCGGGCAGGGCGGGAGGGACTGTCAGACTTTTACTGACTAAAATCCACGGTGTCCTTCAATAGCCCTTTCTGTTCCGGGGTCACGGTAAGGAAATAATCCCGCGACCCCGGCAGGCTTTGGCCCTCTGAGAGGGGGGCCCCGTCATTATGCTGACGCTCTTTGAGGCGCGCGTGGGACACGACGCGCCGTCGACCCGGGCATGGTCCATGGTCGGGCAGCGAGTTGCCCTTTACTCGCTGCCCGCATGCCCGCGCCTACGGTGGCCGGAGATCATCTGCTGACGTCCGACGCCGCGGGCGCCTACCACTGCGGTTGGGGCGGAGGGAGGACGCTGTCCTCGCTCTCAAGCGGCCCGCCTCCTCCTTCACGAGCATTACTGCCTCGCAAAAGGAAGAGACCGCTTCCCACTCCGTCTCGCCCCGCAGCATGGCCGCAACCAATGCCGGGCGCGAGAGGTCTCCGCCTATCGCCGCCGTGAGGACACGTCGGTGCTCTGCCCAAGCGGGGCAGTCTTGCACCGTATGCTCTACTGTGGTCTTGGACTGTACTTACAGACTAAAATCCACAGTGATCCATCAATAGCCCTTAACGTTCCAGGGTCACGGTTACTCATTAGTCCCGCGACCCCGGCAGGCTTTGGCACTCTAAAGGGAGCCCTGTCAGGTTGCTGACAGGCGACAGGTTGAGAGAGCGAGTGTGGGACACGACACGCCGTCGACTAGGGCATAGTTCATGATCGGACGGCGAGTCACGCATTATTCGCTGCCGAATGCCGGCGCCTACGGTGTCGATGGCTGGCGGTAAATCGCCTCGAAACGCCCGTTGCCGTGAGCGTCTCCCGCGGCGTCTGGGTTTTGAGGTGGACTGGCCTTCTCTTTTTTCTAGGTTAATTGCTTTGCAGAAGGAGGTGAATGCTTCCCATTCCGCCTCCCCCGCAATATGGCCTCTACCAATGCCGGGCGTGAGAGATCATCGCTGCCTATCGCCGTCATGAGGTTTAATCCAATACCCATGCAGATTGCAGCCAGAGCCAAGAAGTGGAGTTCCCTGTTGAAGTCTGTGTCTCCTGATAGCTACAACCTTGGGCAGGGCCTGATTTACCCTTAGGCTAATTAGGCTGCAGCCTAGGGCGCGAGGATCGGGGGGGCGCTGAAATCTTGTCTATGATGATGCCTCTCTTCTTTTTTTTAAATATTTAATTTTTATTTTTTCTCTAGAGTAAATATTTTTTAAAAATGCTCGAGTCGAAGCAACTTCACGCCCTAGATGACCACGCTCAAGGTCAATGGCATTGGCAACTAAGTTGTCTATAGAAACTAAGCCAATATAAGTCATCCGGTCAAACACGACATAGATTTGGTTTTCTACTTGGTAGCCTGCAGTCACTTGTCATGATTTTGGTCTTATAATGCGTGAGGTAGATGCCTTTATGTACGGTCAGCTTAAAAAATGGTTTGCTACCCTAAGGTTGAATGTCATCGGGCACGCCGCAATCGCGGCGGCAAGACCCCTCTTTGAGAATGAGGAGTGGCTGGAAAGGCGTCACGCCGTCAGACCTACCACATTTTTTTTTTCGTGGTAAAATCATCAAATGAGTCCTCCCACCCCGGGCAGGGCGGGAAGGACTGTCAGACTTGTACTGACTAAAATCCACGGTTTCCTTCGGTAGCCCTTTGTGTACCGGAGTCGCGGTATACGTATGTCCCGCAACCCCGGCAGGGCTGTGACTGTGACCCTCTATAGGGGGGGCCCCGTCATTATGCTGACGCTCCTTGAGGCGCGCGTGGAACTGTCGACCCGGGCATGGTCCATGGTCAGGCAGCAAGTTGCCCTTTACTCGCCGTCCGCATGCCCGCGCCTACGGTGGCCGGAGATCGTCCCGCGACATCCGTCGCTGTGGGCGTCTACCACTGCGTCTAGGGCAGAGGGAGGACGGTATCCTCTCTCTCTCGCGGCCCGCCTCCTCCTTCGCGAGCATGACTGCTTCGCAGAAGGAGGCGATACCCCTTCCCACTCCGTCTCGCCCCGCAGCATGGCCGCGACCAATGCCGGGCGCGAGAGGTCTCCACCTATCGTCTGCGTGAGGACACGGCGTACTCCACCCAAGCAGGGCAGTCCTGCACTGTATGCTCCACCGTGTCCTCCGGGTGGTCTGTCCTACCACATGACGCAGGTACTCACCGGACACGGATGTTTCAGGAGGTACTGTGTCATCAAATGAGTCCTCCCGCCCTGGGTGGGGCGGAAGGGACTGTCAGACTCTTACTGACTAAAATCCACCCGTGTTCCTTCGGATGCCCTTTACGTTCCGGGGCCACGGTATCCTGGGTTAAGAAAAAACCCGCGACCCCAGCAGGCATTTGGCGCGAAACACGACGCGCCACCGACCCGGGCTTTGTCCTTGGTCGGACGGCGAGCTACCCATTACTCACCGTCCGCAAGCCCGCTCCGCCGCTGTGCCCTCTGCTGATCAGAGGGACACGCGTTGGAGCGTCCACACGACAGGTTATTCGCATACGGGCAAAGAAACCCCTTAGGCACACAGTGCCTATATAAGGAAGAGTTTTTGCCCGCATCCCAGGGTGCACCGGCAGGAAAAACTGGTCTTCCCCCCGGACGTATCCGAGAGGGAACTCCAGTCCACGGACGGACGTGGAGGTTTCCTGTCTTAGCACCCCAGGACTGCCACGCTTGGGCAGAGCACCGCCGTGTCCTCACGACGGCGATAGGCGGAGACCTCTCGCGCCCGGCATTGGTCGAAGCCATGCTGCGGGGCGAGACGGGGTGGGAAGCGGTCGCCTCCTTCTGCGAAGCAGTCATGCTGTGCATGGAGGAGGCGGGCTGCGTGAGGGAGAGGATAGCGTCCTCCCTCCACCCAAGCCGCAGTGGTAGACGCCCACGGTGACGGACGTCGGCAGACCTACTTATAAAATTCTCCGGCCTCCCCGTAGGCGCGGTCATGGGGGCGGCGAGTAAAGGGCAACTCGCTGTCCGACCATGGACCATGCCCGGGTCGACGGCGCGTTGTGTTCCACGCGCGCCTCAAAGAATGTCAGCATTGTGACAAACCGCCCTCTAGAGGGCTAAAGCCTGCCGGGGTCGTGGGACTTATCTCATTACCGTGACCCGGAACGTAAAGGGCTATTGAAGGACACCGTGGATTTTAGTCAGTACGAGTCTGACAGTCCCTCCCGCCCTGCCTTGGCTGGGAGGACTCGTTTGATGAGTCACTATGGAAAAAAAAAAAGTTGAATGTCATGCAGATTTTACGTTAATTTCGGTTGCAGATCGCGATCTTAAAGATTTTATAGGTAGTATCTGATGGTGAACCATGACCATCTTAAAATTTTCACACTACTATTTACTCAGTTACGAGTCATCATCAGCCTATAATGTTCCCACTGCTGGGACACAGGCCTCCTCTCTTGTGAGAGGGAGTGGGCCATAATCCACCACGCGGGCCCAGTGCGGGTTGGCAGATGTCACATGTCTTCGAATTTTAGGTTCTAGGACATGCCGGTTTCCTCACGATGTTTTCCTTCACCGTTTTGAGAGCAGTGGTGATGAAACAAATTACACAAAGTAATGCGCCTGGCGGGGTTCGAACCCACGACCTACAACTTGTAAGTCGGGACCGATACCACTGGGCCACCACTGCTCTTTCAGTTACGAGTACTACATACTTTTTAGGCCGTCCTCCGTAACACGCCAGGCGGGGGGCGCGACTTCCTAATTAGCCTAGGGCGGTCAGAACCCTTAATCAGTCGCTGACCTTGGGGCCTTTCAGTCAAGAGTAAATAGTTAACATTCTTCTAGGCAAGCGAGCTTTACCGTCGATCACATTATCGCAACCATCAGGCTTAGCAGAGGTCAAAAGAATGCTAAAGATAAATAAAAAAAAATCTTCGACTTGGAATGATCGACAAAGATTCCCTGCTCGGATCTTGCAACTAGTCTTCGGACGCTTAACTTGGAGGACAGCGCAAAGGCTTTAGAATCCACGCCAGAAAAATTAAAAGAAAAACCTGTCAATGTCAATCTGTCAATTTACTTTTTTTTTGTTTTGTTTTATTGATTGATTTTTGTTTGCACTGTTGGCAGTGTTTTGATTTTCTATAAATGCGGATTTATATCAATACGTTCAAAAAGCTAGAGTAAGTAGATGATCACTCGTGATCCGCAAATGAATTATTGCACGTATTATTATAGCTTGAGCTGTTCGCTCAGATGATAAATGACGATTATGAGGTGAGTTGTTTTACGACAGATATACTTCTTCGAACTTCGTAGACTTTTTTTTTTGTTACCTCGTAAAATCATCAAGTGAGTTCTCCCACCCAGGGCAGGGCGGGAGGGACTGTCAGACTCGTTCTGACAAAAATCCACGGTGTCCTTCAATAGCCCTTTATGTTCCAGGGTCACGGTAATTTGATAAGTCCCGCGACCCCGGCAGGCCGTGTCCCTCTAGAGTGCTCCCCGTCATGCATTCGTGGACCTAGGACATCTTGAGAGTCATAGCCAACTGATAGATGCAAGTAACGGATAATAGTTTGACATGGTGGCGTTTAATTAACATGTTAATCAATGTTTATACCTTGTCTTTTTTTGTATAAAACTTTGCCCCACACTAGGAATTTCTTACTGTACGTGGGTGCGTTTACAAACATATAAACTCACATACACAAACACCCATACCTGGAACGATTACTTGCAGATTACTAAAATATTTGTTAATGTGCGGGGAACGAAGCCACGACACACTGCAGCAGTTGATTGCTCAGCCACAGCACCAGCTGTGTCTTCAATTATTATTATTTATTTATTTAAACTTCATGTACAAAAAGTGGTACATAGGCGGACTTAATGCCACAAGGCATTTTCTACCAGTCAACCTTTGGGTTAAATGAGAAATAATTGTGGTAGGGTACAAAAAAAAAAACTAATCAAAGACTTAGATATTAATATAGATACTAATACATATATACAGATAAAATAAACTAAAAAATACTATAGAATCTATGAAAAAAAAAAAGGAAAAAAAAAAACAACTTAACAATAACTGTTATGACTAGAGTTGAGAAAGAGAGCTATTTATTGGGACTTAAATAGAGGTTACATAGTTTTCTTTTAAAAGTGAAATCGCTTTCAGCTATTATCAATCATCAGCATCATCATCGGCCTGTATTCGTCCACTGCTGGACATAGGCTTCTCCCAATGTGCACCACTGAGTTCTGTCTTGAGCTTTCCTCATCCAGTCTCTGCCGGCCGCCTTTCGTAGGTGGTCACTCCACTTGTCTTTAGTCTTTGGGCACTGTGGTATAGACGCCGAGAAAACCTGACGAAGTTTACCGAAATGCTGCCCAACCCAACCGAAACCGTCTACTGGCTTCCCTCTCATCAATCATCAGCAGGATATTTCCTGATACTATAATACATTTCTTACAGCCAAAATCTTTCAATAAACTCAGATCTTTTTGAGTGCTTCAGTGGACTCGTGAAAACTGAAATACAGACCATAAGTATAGTTGACGTAGATGAAACAGAAAGTGTTGTTGTGAAAGAGGAATTATCAGCAGTTTGTGAGAGACTTGATGATAATATCGAGACAAAGATGGAATACGATATTAATGGTAAGTTTCTAAAAATAAATTGCAATTTTAATGACTTTAGAGCCGCATAATTATACAATGTGTAACATTAAAATAATAATAAGCCCATCAGTATGAATTTTTTTTTTCCAAGCGTTTTAGAACAAACATTGTTCAGTAACATGGGCTGATGTACCCTACGAGAGGTTTTGCGCATTTAACGTTACACATTGTAGAATTAAAAACAAATATTAAAAAGTTTATTTCGGAACCATAACAAAATAATAAATAAAGTAGATCAATGACAGCTGCAAAACTATATAATTGCAACATAGCAAGGAATAAAATTTAAAAAAGAATATAATTTATGCACTAATAATTATTATATGTATGAAACAAAACCATGATCGGACAGTGAGTCGCCCATTACTCAAATTGACACTTCATAGCACAGCTTCGTAGCGAAGCACGTTCCGGGCCGCCTATTTCCAAAGCCTATACCATTTCAGTCACGAGTCAAACTGTAATCGATTAGCTTTTGTTTGTGCATATTTCTCAACAAAACCTAATCTATCTCAGTAAAAAACTTGACTCAAATAGATTAGCTTTTGGAATTGATATTTTCAATGAAAATGCACGGACAAAACCTAGTTCTATATAATTCATATCACTCGAATAGCTAGACTTTTGGCGAGTTATTTTAAAACATTACGTACGAACAAAACCTTGTCGAGTAGAGGCTCACTAGCTATATGAGTAAATTTACCTCGGAATTTAACTTTTCTTAAATTTTATAGTACCTACTTGAATATCGTAAATACGACTGTGGGCACCCCGACTCGGACAGGTAAGGTTAGAAGGGGATGGCGGGGTCTGAAAGACCCCGCCATCCCCTTCGTGGTTATTTTTTTTTAAACCACCCAGAAGTAGGAGCACCGCGAAGCGGTGCTCCGTCGACGTTTTCTAACATTTTACTTAGTTTAGTGAAATTACATGATCTCTGACTTTATATTAGTATTTTTTGTCATAATTATCACTAGATACTTTTCTTGATAATTGGATTTCGCGAAATCCCTGATTTCCTCATTTCACTGCGACATGTACAAACAAAACCTGGTCTTTTTTTAGAGTTTGGCTCGTGACTGAACTAGTATAGGCTTTGGAAATACACTGTACTTTGAAAATATCAAAACAAAAGCTAATCTATTTGAGTCATTTTTTTTACTGAACTAGATTAGGTTTTGTTGAGTAAAATGCACTTACAAAAGCTAATCTATTAGAGTCTGCCTCGTGACTGTACTAGTATAGGTTTTGGAAACACGCTTCCGGGCCGCTAGTAGATATATGAACATAGACTTATATGGTAAGCGTCTACAGGTCCGCATCGCACGTATCGTACGTAACGGATTTTAGTTTGCCTTGTATTAAAACTCATACAACTGCGTCCACTGATCCGCATCGTACGGACGGCTCATCAGCAATGCCTACATGCGATGCGTACCGATGACGTCATACGGAATGCTGATCAGTAGACGCATCGATGAAGGTGGCATCGGCAATCCGATTGCTGATATTCGCGTCGGCAATCCGATCGCTGCCGATATAGAAATCCGTTTGATGCGATGCATCCGATACGTACGATGCCGACCTATGGACGCTTACCTTTATCTGGCGGTGATTACATACTCGTACTGTTTTGTTTGTGCACAGATATCAAACAAGAAAATCTAGACAGTGGCGATTTAGATAGAGAAGATGTTCTGTCTCCATCACTGAATATGGAAGAATATTCAGAAGATGATGTACCTTTAATGAAGTTTAAAATAGAAGTGACGGAAGAACAAATACAATCTCAGCAGAATGCTGTGGAGATGTGCTGTAAGTACGCACACTTAATATTTTTCCGCAACTATCACTCAACTCCATCTAGTCCCAAGCTAAGCAGAGCTTGTGTTATGGATACTAGACAACTGATAAACATACTTGTTGTCTGTCGACTAGTATCAGGTTGGGAATCTTCGTGCAAAGGTAGGATGTAATCTTCTGCGTGCTGGGCGTGGGTGGTGTGAAGGATTGGTCATCACAGTCATAGGGATACTATAATAGGATTTCTCCTGTAACTATCACTTTTGGAAGATAACGTCCGCCGAGTACGTGGTATTGGTGCCTTGTTCAATTTTTTTTTTTTTTTTTCTTCTTTCTTGGCAACCGAGTCGATGTCGGCTAACTCTGCCAGTGTCATGTGGTGACGGCAAAACGGAGTGACGAAGGCCGTCGAACTTTGCACTTTTGGTAGAATGTTAGTGTGTTAGTTTAGTTAGTAGCTGTAAGGGCGTTTGTCCACCGCCGCCGTCAACGTCACGTCACCGAGAACGAGATGACGGCGCCGAAGTAGCGGTATAGCGGTACAATACATTTACTTAGCCGCGTGTCCACCGCACATCCGTCACCCTAGCGCCGTCATCCCGGCCGCCGAAATTGCGAGTAGATCGGCGTGACCGCTAGAACGTAGCCCGAGATTTTGACGGGCCGATGTGCCGGCAATACAAAACACGTATGAACTTGTCCACACTACCGTCGCCGTCGCACCGTACACGAGCTCAGTTATTATTTTGTCTGTCATCAATTATCAATATATAATTTTAATAAAAATGGCCAAAAAATTTAAATACGATATTTAATAATTAATACAAGTTATAGAAAGTAAAGAATGTTTGTGGGATAAGAAAGTGTCCAAAGATAAAAATGAATTTTGCGTAGAAATGCCTTCGAAAGCAGGAGAAGAAGTTGTCGCCGGTTTAACCTAGCCATCACTTTATTTCTTCGAAAACGTGACTACCACGCATGACAGTTGGAACAAACTAAACAAGCGAAATCGGTTTCGGTGGACAAACGATCGCCGTCACGTCATATTAAACTCGGCCCGAAATAATCTCGTTCTCGGCGACGGCCCGGTGACGGTGGCGGTGGACAAACAGCCTAAGGACGAGACATTTTGTTAGTAAATATTATGTAAACAAAAAGAAAAAAAAAAAAAACGAAAATATGATAGTATGTTATGTACAGAGCTAATATTAAAAATACACGCCAAATTAAAATTTCAGATCATTGTCATTTATGAATTTTGAAAGGATTTGAATTAGTTTAGGAGAAAAATTGGTCAGGAGAAAATGAAAATTAGTAGGAAGGGGTATTTTAATTTTGGGGAGCTTACGGTACAAGTCAAAGGACTGGGAATTCAAAGGACATGCGAAGAAAATGTGATCTAAAGTTCCCTCGTCAAGACCACATTCGCATAAGGAGCTGTCACGTACGCGGATCTTTTTAAGAAATACTGGGCTGCAGCAGTGGCCGAGTCTCAATCGACACAAGGATGAAACAGTTCTTTTGCAGAGTTTAGTGCATTTAAAAAACCAGGGCTTCCGCTGGATGTCGGGTTGTATACTGGCATAGTATACCCCTTTTAGCCTCGAACTAACCTGCCACACTGCTGACCACGAGTTATGCAGTTTAAGTTTAGTGTCAGTTCGTAAGTCGTAGCTATGGACAGTATAATGTTTTAAGTCCACCGAATTGGAAGTAGCATATTTTGCGAGAGAATCCGCACATTCGTTGCCATTTATACCCGAATGACTTGGTACCCATGCGATTTCAATGTTCAAACCGTTGTTAGAACAAGTGAAAAGTAAATTTTGTATGTCTGTAATGATTTTACTATGAATTTTTGATTTTAATTGGTTTTGGCCTAAAGCTTGTAAACTACTGCGAGAATCTGAGAAAATAACTGAGTTTTGAATATTGTGTGATTTAATAAAATTAATTGCTTCTAAAATTCCAACACATTCCCCTGCGAAGACCGATGTCTCTGGAGGGCATTGGAAGAGGAGAGCAATTTTAGAATTCTGAAAGTAAGTTGCTACTCCTGTGCAACCTGTTGACGTTAACTTAGACGCATCTGTGAAGAACATGTTCCAGCCCTCTTGTTCAACTTACTTCACCGTCAAAAACTGACGTAATAGCTAATGGCCATCTCACCAGTGCTCGGAGTTCGTTAAGAAGGTTAAAGCAATGAGGCGCGCCGACATACTTATATATTTCTAAATACATACATAAAGATAAATGACACCCAGACTCGGAACAAATGATCGTGCTCATCACACAAACATTGTTCTGGGTGGGAATCGAACCCACAACCTCCGGTATAGCAGTCAGGGTCACTTACCACTAGACCAACAGGCCAGTCAATGACCTGGTGACATGATGACTATGTTCATATCAATATCTGTACTAGTTATTCCCTGTGATTTCACACACTGCTCGGCTACTATTGACCGTAACGTGATGTTATATATGAAAATCATCCTTACCACTACGACATATGACATAAAACACTTTATTATCTACGGGTAAATGAAAAACAAAACACACTCGACACGACGATGTAAATCAATCGAATTGCATCATTATATCGTAGTAGCAAGGACGATTTTCATTTTTATTTAGTAGAAATTGCCAATCGCGTCATGAACAAGCTCCCTTAAGCCGGATTTACATTACGAAAGTAGTTGCATGAAAGTACTTTCATGACACTAATTTCACCAGTAATTTCACGTGTAAACGTTCAGTTTTACAATGCATGCATTACTTTCGTGACACTGAATTAGTTTCGTGCTATGCGCATATTATTGGTGAAACTAGTTTCATGCAACTACTTTCATCATGTAAATACGACGCGAAACTAGTGTCGCGACAGCACCTGCGTTGAGTGGACGTGTGTTATTTGAAATTAAAATGATTTTTACCCATACAAAAGTAATTTGCATAGCTTTTAAGATCATCTGCTAATTCAGAGATTAACTGTGTTGCACCCAGATGCTTTTTTTCAAGTTTTTGCTTCGAGTAATTCCATAATGGGACTAGACAATGGAACTAAAGACGTTGGTGGATTTATCAACGTCTTTTTTCCGAGATAAATTTTATATTTATTTTATATTTTATCATTTCTACAACGACGCTTTGCATCATAAATGAAATACAGCTTTGATCTTGACAGGGCCAGTATCTCCGCGATACTGGTAATTTCACGACACTAAAATTTAAACGAAAGTACTTTCACATGTGCTGAAACTAGTTTCACGAAACTAGTTTTATCATGCATGACACTACTTTCGTAATGTAAATCCGGCTTTACTGTTTTGTTTGTAGATATCAAACAAGAAAATCCAGACAATGGCGATTTAGATAGAGAGGAAGATTTTCTATCTCCATCACAGAATATGGAAGAAGATTCAGAAGATAATGTACCTTTAGTGGAGTTTAAAATAGAAGTGAAGCAAGAAGAATTATCTGACCAGAAACAAAGAGCCGTGGAGACCTACTGTAAGTACGCGCACTTAATTAAATAATAAATATAAGTTTTTTAGGGTTCCGTAGCCAAATGGCAAAAAACGGAACCCTTAGGCCGCTGCCTCGAATCTTGCGGGTAGCGGGGCGGCGGCGGCGGCGGCGGCGCGGGAGCGGCAGAATGTTATGCGTATAATCAAATGGACCGACCCTAGAAAACAGCGGCGCGGTAGCGGGGCGGGAGTGGGCAGCGAGCGGTGTACGAGTCAAGCCGTCACCGCCCGCGCGCCTGCGCTGTAGTGTTTGCCCACAATAAATCGAGCGTTAGGAATAAATTTGAATCAAAAAGATGTTGCCGCCATTGCTCAGACATTTCTTTCGCGAATAAAAACAAATATCTCGACGACAAAATCACGAACACAACAGTACGCGGCTATAGTGACGCGCGAACTGCCCGCTAGTTTCGAAAACGGGTCTGTGAAGGCCGCGCCGCTCCCGCCCCGCCACCGCCGCCGCGCCGCTGCCCGCAAGATTCGAGGCAGCGGCCTTATAGATTCGTCATGTCTGTCTGTCTGTCCGTCCGTCCGTATGTCACAGCCACTTTTTGACGAAAGTATAAGAGCTATCCTGTTGAAACTTGGTAAGTAGATGTATTATGTGAACCGCATTAGGATTTTTATACAAAAATAAAACAAAAACCAATTTTGGGGGTACCCCCCATACTTAGAATGACACAAACTATGACGCATATCCTGAAATTAGATTGTTCAGAATCGTTTACTGTATCGATTTCTAGCATTTTTAATATAGGTATTTTTTTCATAAAAAATAATTAAAACTACGGACATTATAGTCACATTACCCCTGTACAGTCAAAACAAACTAAGATAGACCGTAAATCAAGGCAACAAGACTTAAAAGTGCAATTTTATTTGTATTAATACAAATTCCGTCATTCAATTATAAAATAAAGAAAAATAAACCTAACTGCAAAATAACTAATTTAGTTAATAACAATGCATTTACATGTTAAATTAAAAATTCAATATATGTATTATGATTATAACATAATATTCTAAATGGGGTGTCTGAGGGTGTGCTTTAATTATGTTACATGTTGTATAGGTTACTAACATATTTTTTTTCTAAACTGAACAGTTTGCGCGAGAGACACTTCCAAAGTAGTAAAATGTGTGTCCCCCCCTGTAACTTCTAAAATAAAGTTGGATTTACATTACGAAACTAGTTGCATGAAAGTAGTTTCATGACACTTATTTCACCAGTAATTTCACGTGTAAACGTTCAGTTTTACAATGCATGCATTACTTTCGTGACACTGAATTAGTTTCGTGCTATGCGCATATTTTTTGTGAAAGTAATTTCATGCAACTACTTTCATCATGTAATACGACGCGAAACTAGTGTCGCGACAGCACAGTTGCGTTGAGTGGACGTGTGGTATTTGAAATTAAATTGATTTTTACCCATACGAAAGTAATTTGCATAGCTTTTAGGATCATCTGCTAATTCAGAGATTAACTGTTGCTCCCAGATGCTTTTTTTCAAGTTTTTGCCTCGAGTAATTCCATAATGGGACTAGACAATGGCACTAAAGACGTTGGTGGATTTATCAACGTCTTTTTTCCGAGATAAATTTTATATTTATTTTATATTTTATCATTTCTACAACGACGCTTTGCATCATAAATGAAATACAGCTTTGATCTTGACAGGGCCAGTATCTCCGCGATACTGGTAATTTCACGACACTGAAATTTAAACGAAAGTACTTTCACATGTGAGGTGCTAAGACAGGAAACCTCCACGTGCGCCCGTGGACTGGAGTTCCCTCTCGGATACGTCCGGGGGGAAGACCAGTTTTTCGGGCGGGTGCACCCTGGGATGCGGGCAAAAACTCTTCCTTAAGCACTGTGTGCCTACGGGGTCTCTTTGCCCATACGCGAATAGCCTGTCGTGTGGACGCTCCAACGCGTGTCCCTCTGATCAGCAGAGGGCACAGCGGCGGAGCGGGCTTGCGGACGGTGAGTGATGGGTAGCTCGCCGTCCGACCAGGGACCAAGCCAGGGTCGGCGGCGCGTCGTGTTTCGTGCCAAATGCCTGCTGGGGTCGCGGGTTTTTCTTAACCCAGGAAACCGTGGCCCCGGAACGTAAAGGGCATAGGAAGGAACACGGGTGGATTTTAGTCAGTAAGAGTGACAGTCCCTTCCGCCCCACCCAGAGTGGGAGGACTCATTGGATGATTTTACCACTTTAAAAAAAAAAAAAAGTACTTTCACATGTGCTGAAACTAGTTTTATCATGCATGACACTACTTTCGTAATGTAAATGCGGCTATAAAGAATGATAAAACTAAAAAAATGTATTATGTACGGTTTGAATGAGATCGAGTAATTAGTTTTATTTTAATACGTCATAAATCGTAAACCGCAATTTACCTTGCAAAGTTATAACCAACTACAAGAACTTTTATATTATATTACTTGCTGCTACGGAACCCTTTATAGGCGAGTCTGACGCGCACTTGGCCGGTTTCGTGTTTGACCACTATCTCTCCTGACGGTAAGCGGTAATGTGGCCGATGGTGAAGCACGCTTGACTAGAAGTAACCAATTCACTCTTGATTTTGGCCATCAAACACAGACTTACTTTTCTAAATCAAAAGGAGCATGGATATTCGGCGAAGAACCAGAGTCACCGACATAGCTCATAAAATTTGCAAGTTCAAGTGGCAATGGGCAGGCCACGTCACTCGTAGAACTGATAACCGATGTGGAAGAAAAGTTCTCGAGTGGCGACCACGGATCGGAAGACTCAGCTTATGCAGGCCTCCCACTAGGTGGACCGACGACATCGTGAGGGTCGCGGGCAACCGGCGAATTGTCGTTCGGCGTGGCGGTGTAAGGGGGAGGCCTATGTTCAGCAGTGGACGTCTTCCGGCTGATGATGATGATGAGGTCGCGGTCTTCTGTCCGAGTTTCCTCCGTGCCTCGGAAAGCACGTAAAGCCGTTGGTACCGGCTGTCATTTGAAGATCTTTGACAGTCGCTACTGTTAGTCAGAAGCTCTAAGTCTGATAACCAGTCTTACCATGGGGTATTACCTAGTTACTGGAGTGGAGGTCCGATAGTCAGTCGCTCCATATAAAATACTGATATCCAGCTGCATCTGGGGGGGTATTACAACCTTTTTTAATTCCTTGCAGTTTTCGGGCAGTTGAATTTACGGCCATAAGCAGGCTTGTTCTATTTCGTATTATGACGTACGTAATTCTGCAAGGAATCATCCTGGATTACTTGTCTCTGGATGATTACGACGGGCTAGCGAATTCGTTCAAAAATCGAATCGACAATTTACCGATGATTACCGGTTTTATAAATTGTGTGTGAAAAAAATCTTTTTCATTGTGAGATATTTGACTCAAACTGTATTTTAATAACAATTTAAATATTTACAATCAAATTGGGCAACATTTACTGTCATTTTATGCAAAAACTTAATACCAAATAAAACTCTCACAAAGGAGTTTGTTTCTGAACGATCGTATTGCGATACTTTTTTAGTCTGTGGCGGTTTTGTTAACCAAAACAAACAAGATTATCGTATTTTATTTATTTATAATGCCACTACTTAATGCTTTTTACTGCATTAATAAAGGAGCACACCGTTTTCCTACCGCAGAGAAAGTAAGGAAACAAAATGGACTAAGTCATGAGCGGAAAATTTTGAAAAATGGAGCTGTCCAACACAACAATGTTCTAATTTTTAAAGCAAGAGCTAGAAATGTTTCAACAAGTGAAGGAATGATAAAACCTAGGACGTTTATTCAAACCGAAAGACAGTTACTACTAGTTCTCCTGAAATTGGCTGCGAAATTGTGGTACCAGAAGCAATCGAGGAAGTGAAATTAAAAGTGTCTGCTGATACATTATAGACTGCCCAATGTACCCAAATAAATATTAAACACAAGTTATGGCTCCATTGGACTGTACCATTTCTGGAATGATGCTGCGCGAGGCTATTAATTTTAAGTGTTTGAGTTGATCATACATTTTGTTTGGTTTATTCAACCCTAATAAGTCCATTGGTTCGAAAGATTACTTATTTCAGTCACCATGTCTTAAATCTAAGCTCTTGATAATTTTTTTCTTACACTGATGGAATGGATGGATGACTACGACAGAATAAAACATATTTTTTCAGAAGAAACATGTCTTTTATTTAGAACACTATATTATATGACTAAATGTTTACGTACATGAATGTATTTATTGCTTATCGTTCAGTAAATGAGTGTAGGTATATGTGTCCTAAAAGGTAAAAACTTTGTCGTCTTTATAAAGCTCTGACATTTTATCGTGCATGCACTCTCCAGATATTCGGTAGTGCCTCCATTATTAATACCAAAGTTTAATTTAGGTAGTTTAAACTGTTTAAAGACAAATTAAAAGAAACAAGTCAGTAAAAGTTACTAAAAAGTGGCGTAAACTGAATGATTTTGGAGATGCCAATTTTGACAGTTAATCCGGCCTTGAAATGTCAATATGTAGCTTGTAATACGAAATTTCCAGGCACAAGCACAGGCAGAAGTCGGTATGAGGTCACGTGACCGTTTACTGACCGTCAATGTGTGATCGTAATACGAAAAAGCAAGGCAGTTCACTTTAAGGCGTAAACTGATAGGAATTAAGAGCTTGTAATACGCCCCCTGGTTCGACTGGAAGCCGACCGCAATATAGTTGGAAAAGGCAGGCAGATCATGGGGTTCAATAAACACTTATAAAATGTCGAAAAATTGGCACTGGCAACATTGCTCTTATTGTTTTGTTTCTACACAGATATAAAGCAAGAAAAACGAGACAATGTCGATTCTGATAGAGAAGACAATGTTCTATCCCTATCACATACTAATGAAAAAGAGAAAGCAGATGATGTACCTTTGATGGAGAATAAATTAGAAGTGAAGGAAGAACCTGAAGCTGCTCACCAGAAACAAAGAGCCGTAGAGAGAAGTTGTAAGATTTTTTTATTAATTCAGAAACGAGGTTGCTCTTATGCTCAATCTTGCTCAGAGGCAAACATGAGGCCTTTTTATTATCCTGGTAAAATAAAATAATTTTGATAAACTATCTTTTTATCTAATTTTTTTTTTTTAAATTTTGATCTGTCGTCGTCACCTTACATCTTGTATCTCCAATCTGCTTCAAATGTTGTTCATACCCAATTTATTGTCACAGGGCCAACTGATGAGAAGAAACCAACACTTTTACGAAAATCTAAAGAAGAAGATTCCATACCAACCGTCAATCAGAAAAATCAACTATTAGACTCAGAAATTAATCAAAATTTATTAAAAGAGCGAAACAGCTGTGACATATGTCAACGTTCTTTCAATAAGAAAATGTCTTTAACTCGTCATATGCGTACACACGTTAATGAAAAACCTTACAAATGTGAAACGTGTGAGCGAAGTTTTAGTTATAAAAGATCTTTAAAAAAACACATGTTAATACACGCTGGTAAGAAGTCTTACAAATGTGATATCTGTCATCGTAGTTTCACTCAAAGTTCTCATTTAAAGGGACATATAGTAATACACACTGGTGAAAAACCTTACAAATGTGATGTATGTCAAGCTTGTTTTGCAAGAAAAAGGAATTTAAATCAACATAAAAGTGTTCATACTGGTATAAAAAAATCTTACAGAAAATCTGGTGGAAAACTTTATCAGTGTGATATATGTCAGAAGAGTTTTAATGATAAAAGAGATTTATTAAGACATATTCGTTTTCATACTGGTGAAAAACCTTACAAATGTGGTATATGTCAGCATGGTTTCATTCAAAAATCTCATTTAACAACTCATATGCGAACACACACTGGTGAAAAACCTTTTAAGTGCAGTTTTTGTCAGCGTTGCTTTGGAGATTCAGGTGTTTTAAAGAAACACATTCAAATACACACTGGTGAAAAACCTTACAAATGTGATTTTTGCCCGCGGTGCTTTAGAACTTCATATAATTTTAGGATTCATATTCGAAAACACACTGGTGAAAAACCTTTTCATTGTAACATATGTCAGCGTAGTTTTGTTTCTAAGTATACTCTGAAACAACATACAAGAATCAAACACTCGGAGGTTAAACGTGTTCAAGATGATAATAGTGTCAAAGAGGATTTGGTCAAAACATAAGTTAAAAGTTAATCTTTTTAATAAGGTTTATGACTGAAAAAATCTTGTTATTCCGTCAGGTACATTATTTATTTATTTGGTTAGTCAACAATTGTGTACACACATCTAAAATTTCATTATGCTTGCATTTTAAATAACTGTAACAATTACCTACTGACTAACGCCACACGTACAGTTTTGGTTTTATACATAATTATACACAGTGTTCGAAGCGCAAAAGCGTTGTGTACGAGCTATGTTTGGGTTGCAAATCACAGACAGTTGCAGACCAATGCTCCTAAAGCACAAAATTCTAACACTTCCGTCACTCTACATATTGGAAATAGCCATTTTTGTAAAAAGAAACCCTCAGTTGTTTCCTCTCTTATCAAATAATTCAGATAGAAATAGACGTGAGAAGTATAGACTTTTGGTGCAGACACACGGCCAAAACAGCACTCCTTAAAAAAAGTGTTGTATGCATGGCACCTTTAATTTATAATAATATTCCGAATTCCATTAAAGATTTGAATCTCAATTTATTTAAGAAAAGATTAAAAAACCTACTGGCTGACAAATGTTATTATAGCATAATTGATTTTTTAAATGATAAATTTTAAATGTTTTCTTTTAATATATTTATTTTTCCTTTTGTTTACCATAATATTGACTTATTTTAACTGTCATTTTGCTTCTTTGTTATTGTTATTCTCAATGCAAATAAAATATAACTTTCTAATATTTGTACGCCGAGTGAGGTAAAAATGTTTTACCATCTAAATGTATCATGATACACATGTTTAACAAATAAATTGATCTTTATCTTTATCTTTGAAAATACTTGATTTACACTTTTATTTAGGCAGAGTTTTCCCTTACAATTATCATTATAAACAGACACACCAAAATCACTGCTCCTCGCTTTTATCTAGTTCGCCGGCTGGCGGCTATTTCACCTCCCCTGCTCAGAATTGGGCGGGGATGGCTCACGTGGTTAAGACAGTGACGTAGCGGCTTGGCATGGCGAGCTAGACAGCTGGCTAGGGCTGGCTTGGCTGGCATGGCATGGCTTGCTAGCGACATCTGGCGTTACAACATTAAATACACCACAACTTGATTAATTAATAATAATACCTTAATTTCAAATTCAGTATTACACATACAATTAAATTTTAATTTTCAAATTTATAGTTGTTATAATTTTCTTTTAACATTTTAATTATTATCAGGCCTGGCTCACTCCGCGGTGTAGGTATAAAACTGCAAGTAGATGCGGGGCCATTACGTCATGGCCGTAACAAACAGCTGTCGCGCGCCGCCCGTTTCGTACGCGCTCCGTATCTTATTTATTTTTGTTACGTGTGATAACGTACAAGTAAAACTGAAGATAATAAAAAATGAAGAAAAGCAAATACTGCGTAGCTTTTATAAATAAAATAAAAAATAAAATAAAATTGTTTATTTCTCACCACTCAATTTCACATTATAATTATTGTAAGAGTATTATTACAAAAACAAAATAAAATATTCTTACAGTACAGGTCTTAATTTTAGTGGTGGCTGTGATAGGAGTCATTAAGTTTCGACCCTATCTCCTGAACTAGGCGAAAACCTGTATCTCAGGAGATAGTGTTCGGCCATTTAATTGTTTATTATAGATGTTATCAGTGCCACTGCTAGTTGGATTATGTAATGTTTCCTTTTTTAAAATGTGTGAGCGTTGAATGGTGTACATGTTTAATTATGAGTGAAGCTATTATAGGTGTGTGGCGTGTAAGAGTAGATGAAGTTTGTTGGGTGAAGTGTGTGTGAATGTGAGTGAAGGTGTGGTGTCTGAAAGTTGTGTAGTGAAGGTTTTTTTGGTTGTTTAAATAATAACAGCGATAGGAGCCTCATTATGTATGCTTTTATTTCATATTTTTTACGCCAATCAGCCCGCTGAAATATGCATGAAAGAAATAATAATGTATTAAATAATGAACTAGAAAAAAGTAAGAGCGTCTGTTTACACAGCGCATGAAATTGAAAAAATAACTTTTGTTCTGAGACTATCAGAATATCAAAACAGTGTTTCCAAAATAATCGGTCAAAGTCGAAGATTTGTGTTACTTTTTGGAAGTTGTAAAGCAAAAGCTGTTCAGTTTGGGAGGGTTGAGTTGACAAATTAATTGAACATTACAATAGAATTGACGATCCTTATACAACATGTAACGTAATTAACGCACACCCTCAGACACCCCAATTAGAATATCTAATATCTTTAAACGAGCAATTCTGTATATTTATTTATATATAATTAGGATCTCGGGAACGGCTCCAAGGATGTTCATGAAAGTTACAGATTAGGGGTTTTTCGGCTTAAGGAATCGATAAATATAATAGAAAAACTCTTACTGACGAACTAGTTATACGCACTTCACCAATAAGATTAGTGTAAGCTTTTTTAGGGCTGCAATCGTGGCGGTAAGACCCTCTTTGAAGAGTGCCTGGATAGTCGTCACGGCGTCCTGACCTACCGTATGACGCAGGTCCTCACCGTACACGCAAGTTTCGGCAGGTACCTGTGTCTTATTGGTAAGGGAGCTTCCACATGACGCGATGTGACGCAATCCGACCGATTTCAACTACAAGTTAAAATCATCCTTACCACTACGACATATGACATAAAACGTGCGGTTTACTGCGGGTAGATGAAAAACAAAACACGCTCGTCACGACGATGTAAATCAATCGAATTGCATTTAATTTCGATTTTAATTTTTTTCACGAAGATCTAAAGAAGAAAATTCCATATATTATGAAACCAAATTGATTGCTCTAAGCTTCTAGGTCTTATTAGATTCCATGCTCCATCAAGATATCCTAGAAAGATGATTACTCCACTATGCCCACAACCACGAAGGTCTGTACTTGGCTCAAACTCACCTATATCCAGATTATGTAAAATTCTCAATAGCTGCAGTGATCTAGTGGACATAAACCAGGACAGTATTAATAAAATTGTAAAAGTAATTTTGGATAATTTACGCAATAGTTAATAGTAATGTTGTTCATTGTTTATTTTTATCTAATCCGTTAATGTACTATGCCAACCAATTATTTTTTTGTTTTAATCTTAATTTAATTTAGTTTCATTTAATTTAATTTCAATTCGACTGACTTCATTATTATCTGTTAGTTTCAAATAATTTATTTATCAATTGTATTATTGTTGAAATATTTTATTGTTGATATAAATCTTACCTAGTTATATCAGTCAGAAAAATCAACTATGAGACTCAGAATTTAATCAAAATTTATTAAAAGAGCGAAACAGCTGTGACATATGTCAACGTTCTTTCAATAAGAAAAAGTCTTTAACTCGTCATAATATGCGTACACACGTTAGTGAAAAACCTTACAAATGTGAAACGTGTCAGCGAAATTTTAGTAATAAAAGTTATTTAAATAAACACCTGTTTTAGTTAGTAGAAATTGCCAATCGCGTCATGAACAAGCTCCCTAACTGTTTTGTTTGTAGATATTAAACAAGAAAATCCAGACAATGGCGATTTAGATAGAGAGGAAGATTTTCTATCTCCATCACAGAATATGGAAGAAGATTCAGAAGATAATGTACCTTTAGTGGAGTTTAAAATAGAAGTGAAGGAAGAAGAAGTATCTGACCAGAAACAAAGAGCCGTAGAGAGAAGTTGTAAGATTTTTTTATTAATTCAGAAACTAGTTTGCTCTTATGCTCCATCTTGCTCAGAGGCAAACATGAGGCCTTTTTATCATCGTGGTAAAATAAAATAATATATATATATCTTTTTATAAAAATTTTTGAGTAAAATATTGATCTGTCGTCGTCACCTTACATCTTGTATCTCCAATCTGCTTCAAATGTTGTTCATACCCAATTTATTGTCACAGGGCCAACTGATGAGAAGAAACCAACACTTTTACGAAGATCTAAAGAAGAAGATTCCATACCAACCGTCAATCAGAAAAATCAACTATTAGACTCAGAAATTAATCAAAATTTATTAAAAGAGCGAAACAGCTGTGACATATGTCAACGTTCTTTCAATAAGAAAATGTCTTTAACTCGTCATATGCGTACACACGTTAATGAAAAACCTTACAAATGTGAAACGTGTCAGCGAAGTTTTAGTTATAAAAGATATTTAAAAAAACATATGTTAATACACGCTGGTAAGAAATCTTACAAATGTGATATTTGTCATCGTAGTTTCACTCAAAGTTCTCATTTAAAGGGACATATAGTAATACACACTGGTGAAAAACCTTACAAATGTGATGTATGTCAAGCTTGTTTTGCAAGAAAAAAGAATTTAAATCAACATAACAGTGTTCATACTGGTAAAAAAAAATCTTACAGAAAATCTGGTGGAAAACCTTATCAGTGTGATATATGTCAGAAGAGTTTTAATGATAAACATGGTTTGAAAAGACATATTCTTCTTCATACTGGTGAAAAACCTTACAAATGTGATATATGTCAGCATGGTTTCATTGAAAAATCTCACTTAACAACTCATATGCGAACACACACTGGTGAAAAACCTTTTAAGTGCAGTTTTTGTCAGCGTTGCTTTGCAGATTCAGGTGTTTTAAAGAAACACATTCAAATACACACTGGTACACAACCTTACAAATGTGATTTTTGCCAGCGGCGCTTTACAAATTCATTTAATTTTAGGATTCATATTCGAAGACACACTGGTGAAAAACCTTTTCATTGTAACATCTGTCAGTGTAGTTTTCATTCTAATAATACTCTGAAACTACATACAAGAAGTAAACACCCACAGGTTAAACCTATTCCAGATGATAATAGTGTCAAAGAGGATTTGGTCAAAACATAAGTTAAAATTAATCTTTTAAATAAGGTTTTTGACTGAAAAAATCTTATTATTCCGTCAGGTACATTATTTATTTATTTGGTTCGTCAACAATTGTGTACACACATCAAAAATTTCATAATGCTTGCATTTATAACTGTAACAATTACCTACTGACTAACACCACACGTACAGTTTTGGTTTTACACATAATTATTTAACAAGAGATACTAAAATCTTTGCTTTTTACCTTTAATATTTACAATAAAATCCTAAATTAAGACTACACATTAAATAAAATTACGGAATTAAAAAATAAATTAGAAAAAAATAAATTAGATTACTTACATAATTAATCAAGTTGTGGCAGAAACAAAGAGCCGTAGAGAGAAGTTGTAAGATTTTTTTATTAATTCAGAAACGAGTTTGCTCTTATGCTCGATCTTGCTCAGAGGCCTTTTTATCATCGTGGGAAAATAAAATAATATATTTATCTTTTTATATAATTTTTTGAGTAAAATATTGATCTGTCGTCGTCACCTTACATCTTGTATCTCCAATCTGCTTCAAATGTTGTTCATACCCAATTTATTGTCACAGGGCCAACTGATGAGAAGAAACCAACACTTTTACGAAGATCTAAAGAAGAAGATTCCATACCAACCGTCAATCAGAAAAATCAACTATTAGACTCAGAAATTAATCAAAATTTATTAAAAGAGCGAAACAGCTGTGACATATGTCAACGTTCTTTCAATAAGAAAATGTCTTTAACTCGTCATATGCGTACACACGTTAATGAAAAACCTTACAAATGTGAAACGTGTCAGCGAAGTTTTAGTTATAAAAGATATTTAAAAAAACATATGTTAATACACGCTGGTAAGAAATCTTACAAATGTGATATTTGTCATCGTAGTTTCACTCAAAGTTCTCATTTAAAGGGACATATAGTAATACACACTGGTGAAAAACCTTACAAATGTGATGTATGTCAAGCTTGTTTTGCAAGAAAAAAGAATTTAAATCAACATAACAGTGTTCATACTGGTAAAAAAAAATCTTACAGAAAATCTGGTGGAAAACCTTATCAGTGTGATATATGTCAGAAGAGTTTTAATGATAAACATGGTTTGAAAAGACATATTCTTCTTCATACTGGTGAAAAACCTTACAAATGTGATATATGTCAGCATGGTTTCATTGAAAAATCTCACTTAACAACTCATATGCGAACACACACTGGTGAAAAACCTTTTAAGTGCAGTTTTTGTCAGCGTTGCTTTGCAGATTCAGGTGTTTTAAAGAAACACATTCAAATACACACTGGTACACAACCTTACAAATGTGATTTTTGCCAGCGGCGCTTTACAAATTCATTTAATTTTAGGATTCATATTCGAAGACACACTGGTGAAAAACCTTTTCATTGTAACATCTGTCAGTGTAGTTTTCATTCTAATAATACTCTGAAACTACATACAAGAAGTAAACACCCACAGGTTAAACCTATTCCAGATGATAATAGTGTCAAAGAGGATTTGGTCAAAACATAAGTTAAAATTAATCTTTTAAATAAGGTTTTTGACTGAAAAAATCTTATTATTCCGTCAGGTACATTATTTATTTATTTGGTTCGTCAACAATTGTGTACACACATCAAAAATTTCATAATGCTTGCATTTATAACTGTAACAATTACCTACTGACTAACACCACACGTACAGTTTTGGTTTTACACATAATTATTTAACAAGAGATACTAAAATCTTTGCTTTTTACCTTTAATATTTACAATAAAATCCTAAATTAAGACTACACATTAAATAAAATTACGGAATTAAAAAATAAATTAGAAAAAAATAAATTAGATTACTTACATAATTAATCAAGTTGTGGCAGAAACAAAGAGCCGTAGAGAGAAGTTGTAAGATTTTTTTATTAATTCAGAAACGAGGTTGCTCTTATGCTCCATCTTGCTCAGAGGCAAACATGAGGCCTTTTTATTATCCTGGTAAAATAAAATAATTTTGATAATCTATCTTTTTATCTAATTTTTGGAGTAAAATATTGATCTGTCGTCGTCACCTTGCATCTTGTATCTCCAATCTGCTTTAAATGTTGTTCATACCCAATTTATTGTCACAGGGCCAACTGATGAGAAGAAACCAACACTTTTACGAAGATCTAAAGAAGAAGATTCCATACCAATCGTCAATCAGAAAAATCAACTATTAGACTCAGAAATTAATCAAAATTTATTAAAAGAGCGAAACAGCTGTGACATATGTCAACGTTCATTCAATAAGAAAATGTCTTTAACTCGTCATATGCGTACACACGTTAATGAAAAACCTTACAAATGTGAAACGTGTCAGCGGAGTTTTAGTTATAAAAGATGTTTAAAAACACACATGTTAATACACGCTGGTAAGAAGTCTTACAAATGTGATATTTGTCATCGTAGTTTCACTCAAAGTTCTCATTTAAAGGGACATATAGTAATACACACTGGTGAAAAACCTTACAAATGTGATGTATGTCAAGCTTGTTTTGCAAGTAAAAGTAATTTAAATCGACATAAACGTGTTCATACTGGTACAAAAAAATCTGGTGAAAAATCTTTTAAGTGCGATTTTTGTCAGCGTTGCTTTGGATATTCAAGAGTTTTAAAGAGACACATTCAAATACACACTTGGGAAAAACTTTACAAATGTGATTTTTGCCAGCGGTGCTTTATAAATTCGTATAGTTTTAGGAATCATATTCGAACACATACTGGTGAAAAACCTTTTCATTGTGACATATGTCAGTGTAGTTTTCATTCTAAGAATACTCTGACACGACATACAAGAATCAAACACTCGGAGGTTAAACGTGTTCAAGATGATAATAGTGTTAAAGAGGATTTGGTCAAAACATAAGTTAAAAAAGTTAATCTCTTTAATAAGGTATTTGACTGAAAAAATCTAATAATTCCGTCAGGTACATTATAATCAAAAAATAATTGACACATATTTTTTTAAATTACGTAAATCATAACTGACGAAAATACGACACTTTTAACCCTGCAGTGGTCGCGTCCTTAAAAGTTACGTGAGTGGTCGCGTGGACTACATACGTAATCCATAATACAAATTGAAAAAACAAAAGATTTATTTATAAACTCTTTATTACTTAAATGAAAATATAATCAGTATAGTTTTCTTAATAAAATATAAATGTCACAATTTCATCACAACCCCTGTGTTACAAATAATCAAAAATATTTCAAATCTTCTCTAACATGGCATGAAAATCACTGGGACTGTTGTTATTGAGATGACAATTTATAAATAATAGTAAAAACTTATATCTAAATGTTATTTTTAGCACAGGATAGGCACATAATCTTGAAATGATCCCCACATACAAACTTAGTACACTTGGTGCACATCTTCCCAGTGCTTATAATGCGCGCTCATTCACACTCACGGCAACGGCGCACAACATTGCTCGATGCGCCTTCCGAGGTAGTGGGTTGAGTTTCTGCATATATAATACAAAGTACCAGTACTTTTCTTTTTCCAACTATTTCACCCATTAGTAATATTCCTGTAAAGCCTCAAATTTCAATTTCATTGGTCTGTGTAGCATCTCGTTCTCTTCTATGTTTCTCCTCGATATAATCAATTTTCTTTTCTTAGTATAATATTAGATAAATCAGTCTTCTAGGATTGTTTTTTGACGAGCTGTTCCTTTCGGGTATAAATACTATGTTATGGCTTTGTATTATCCCTTTGTTTACGAGAATTATTTTCGACCATAATGTGTCATTCACTTCTTTGTAAAAGTCAGTGCGTTGGCGACGTTGCTGAGATGGATACCTTCTTCAGAACTTTCGTCCGATCCATCAGCTGGTATCTCTTGCCCTTGCTGGGATTCTGATTGATGGTCTTCCTCTTGTAAATGATGAAAATAATTTCTTCGTCAGAGCTTGATTCAGCTTCATAAACATCATTTCCCACATCAACTTCAGCTAGCCACGAAATAGTACACTAAATTAGTGCATCACGTGCATTGTCCATTTTTTTTCTAAAATTAAACATCGTAAATAAAAATAATGTGACAAAACAAAACAAATTAAGGTATTATTTGTCTACAATAAATGAAAACATGACAATTCAATGTAAAAAAAATACTTACGTTATTGGTCGCGCGGATTACAATTGTAGTCCACGCACTTTACTGAGCTCCTGTGACACAACCGAGTGAGTCCTAAGCTTATGCTGCACGGAGTGTGTCGCTCAATCATTCATTTGAAAGTACCTGGAGACTCAACAAATTAAAGCAAATCGATTGTTGGAAATTATCGATTTTGTATAGGTGGATTACATATGTAGTCCACGCGACCACTCCAGGGTTAAAATTGCCAAAAAAATTATAGGCATCACGGCGTCCTGACCTACCGTATGACGCAGGTCCTCACCGGACACGCAAGTTTCGGGAGGTACCTGTGTCTTATTGGTAAGGGAGCTTCCACATGACGCGATGTGACGCAATCCGACCGATTTCAACCACAAGTGAAAATCATCCTTACCACTACGACATATGACATAAAATGTGCGGTTATCTACGAGTAGATGAAAAACAAAACACGCTCGCCACGACGACGTAAGTCAGTCGAATTGAATTTGAATTGAATTTCTCTTTCAGTGCTCGGGACACTGTGGAAACAGTTAAAAGCATTAATGAGGATCTGGAAAGGATTTCAAACTGGTCCAGGAGAAACTCCCTGGTCCTTAATCCACACAAATCGAAGTATATTGTGATGGGATCCAGGGATTTCCTTAACAAAATGTTGACTTGCAATCTAGATATCAAGATCGATGGTAGTGGTATCGAGAGGGTTCTGGAAGCTCGTAACCTTGGCGTAGTTTTTGATGGTCAACTGCACTTTGAAACCCATATTCTGGAAGCTGTGCGCAACTGCTTCTACCGACTCAAGCTTCTATATCGTGTCCGTCCCTACATAAGTGTGGATATGCGAGTCATGCTTTGTGAGTCACTTGTATTATCCAAGATGAACTACGCTGACATTGTGTATGGGGCGTGCATTCTCGGTAGAAGTCAGAAGCTAATCCAGCGGGTACAGAATGCATGTGCAAGGTTCTGTTATAATGTGCCGCCCAGAGCTCACATCACTCCATTTTTAAATAAGGGTAATTTGATGAGAATGTCAGCGCGGCGAAAGCTTCACCTGGCTACCCTGATTTTTGGCATCATTCTCACAAAAAAACCAGAGTACCTATATAAAAAACTGTCATGGTCGCGCGATTTTAATAAGATAAAAACTAGAGCTTCGTCATACCTGATGCTGGCCTCGTCTCACAGAACTGCCGCATTCCGTGGCAGTTTCAAGTTCGCTGCCAGTCGTTGCTGGAATGACCTTCCGCCACCGTTGCGCGCGCTAAAAACAGTTGGTACCTTCAGAATTAAGTTCAAGCACTATTTACTACAACAACAAAAAGATGCCGCTGATAACTCACTATGTTCTGGACGCAACTCTCAACGGTGACTGGAGCGTCTGGCATTAAACTTCTTCATTTATAATATTAATACTCCAGCGTCGGGTGATAATAAATCCTCTAAACCTGGATGCTTAATGTTTTGTTTCTTTTTTCTTTGGAATCAGACTACGTTTCGGTGGTGGCGATGTTTGTTCCCTTTGGTAACTTAGGTACGCGAAAATCTGTCACTTTACACGTTACATGATTACTTGTCAGTGCACACTATTTTATTTTATTAATATAAAACCATGTATATCAAGATAAAGTCTGAATAATTACATAAAACCAAAACGAAAATATAATGTTTTCCGTGTTGACATTACGTCTGCGCCCGCGTCTCATTCGCACAGATAACTATATATCTCGTTCGTCTGTGTTGCCAGCCAAACATGGCATAGACAAGCGGTGGCGTTGGTGTAGACTATCTACATATTAATTTGTTGTATGTTTATTTGTTATAAATATTTTATATTATTATATAATTCCTATATATATGTATAAGTATTTAAATATATATTTTTTGCTGTATCTATCCGTGATATCACTTAGGGCCCTATCAGAATACCAGCGCTGTGACTTTTTTTTTAAGGTCACAGCATATGCTGAGATAGTGGCCTTTTGGCCTCGTACAGGACGCATCTGCCCATCTTTGCATCATACTATGTGTTTTTTTTATATTAATATGTTTTCTGTTATTTTTTTTTATTAAGTATTCATTTTATGTTGTTGTTTTGTCCTGTGTGAGTCCAATAAAAACTTTTTCTTTCTTTCTTTCTTTCTAATTGCATCATTATATCGTAGTAGCAAGGACGATTCTCATTTTTAGTTAGTAGAAATTGCAAATCACACGAATCGCCTCATGTTATCCAAGAAACGCCTGTGTGTCACCACTGCAAGGATCGCACGGAGCACACGGTGGAGCATACGGTGCAAATAACCAGTTTAATGAAAAAAAAAATGAAATAGAAAAAAGTGTTTATTTTGGAACATAGTCAAATTCAGTACATTTTACTTCTGCCAAACTACAGAGCAGTTTGTTGGCAGACGCAGCTCCTACAATACACTCAATATTAACGTATGTACGTTCACTTTTCCCTTAACATAATAAAATTTCTCCGGCCACCGTAGGGCATGCGGGCAGCGAGTAAAGGGCAATTCGCTGCCCGACCATGGACCATGCCCGGGTCGACGGCGCGTCGTGTCCCACGCGCGCCTCAAAGAGCGTCAGCATAATGACGCCCCCCTCTCAGAGGGCCAAAGCTTGCCGGGGTCGCGGGATTATTTCCTTACCGTGACCCCGGAACAGAAAGGGCTATTGAAGGACACCGTGGATTTTAGTCAGTAAAAGTCTGACAGTCCCTCCCACCCTGCCCGGGGTTGGAGGACTCATTTGATGATTTTACCACGCTAAAAAAAAAAAAAAACATAATAAACTTACGAAAAGAATATGACCGCAACTGGCAACCAAAATTACGGAACAAATATTTTTACAAAACAACCGTGTTCAACTGTTAATTAAAATACAAAAAAAAAAAAAACACTAAAGTTAGACAAAAGATATGATTCAACTTTGTTTTTAAATGTTCTTTTTGTTACATTAGTTTCAAAAGTTAAGCTATTGAAAATAAGTGGTACTAAATATTTTTTACATTTTGCCCTCCTGTTGTGTAATATTGCCGCCGAATGAAGAGTCTGATTATACTGGTTTTGAAAAGTCTGATGTAAGAAAGGTACAGTCACGAGCAATAGTATGTATACACTAAGCAGTATTCAAAAGCGATTTTATGCTACCATATTGATTACACTTTTGCCTTTTCATTACACTTCTATTTTGGAAGCCAGACTGTTACGAAATGGGTCTTATTTCAAGGCGGAAACCAGTACTCCATGAAGTAATTTTACGTTTGAATTTTGTTAAGTGTATACATGTTATTGCTCGTGACTGTACTGACGCTAGCACACCAATCTACAGCAATATGGCGACTTTCTTTAATAGATTTTCAACTTTACCACACAAGCAGAAGGATTATAATAAAAATTGACAGATTCGGGTAGGTTGATCTGCTGGCGTCTACTCTGTACAAGCATTTAATGTGACATGTGTCAACATAGTTTTTATGTTAAGTATATTTATTTTTTTAATTCAAATAATGTTTTTTTGTTATTATTGAATTTTCTTAGCTTAATTGTATATAATTTGACATACTTAATTAGGAAAATAAAAAATATTAAAGAAAAAAATGGTGTTGTCTATTGTCAGTCATCATAATGAGTCGTTCCTCCCACAATAAAATTAGAAAAACAAAGATATTCCCTTAAAAGTGATTAAAATCGCTTTTTTGGAGAGAATATCCTTACAATTGTATTGTTTAAAACAACACTACTGGTGGTGGTGTAGGAAAGAGACAAAGCTAAACAAGCCGTCTAGCGATAGCGATAGCAATCCAAGCTACGCCGTAGTAAAGCGCGTAGCGATTGTATACTGCTTCGTAGCCGAGAGGGCTACGCCGTAGTAAAGCGCGTAGAGACTTGCTTCGTAGCATACTGAGCTACACCGTAGCAATCCAAACTACGCCGTAGTAAAGCGCGTAACTACTGGATACTGCTTCGTAGCCGAAAGAGCTACGCCGAAGCAACCCGAGCTACGCCGTAGTAAAGCGCGTAGCGATTGTATACTGCTTTGTAGCCGAGAGAGCTACGCCGAAGCAACCCAAGCTACGGCGTAGTAAAGCGCGTAGCGATTGTATACTGCTTCCTAGCCGAGAGAGCTACGCCGAAGCAACCCGAGAGCTACGCCGTACTAATCCAAGCTACGCCGTAGTAAAGCGCGTAACTACTGGATACTGCTTTGTAGCCGAGAGAGCTACGCCGAAGCAACCCAAGCTACGGCGTAGTAAAGCGCGTAGCGATTGTATACTGCTTCGTAGCCGAGAGGGCTACGCCGTAGTAAAGCGCGTAGAGACTTGCTTAGTAGCATACTGAGCTACACCGTAGTAAAGCGCGTAGCGATTGAAACCTACTTCGTAGCAGAGGGAGCTACGCCGTAGCAGTCAAAGCTACGCCGTAGTAAAGCGCGTAGCGATTGTATTGCTTCGTAGCAGAGAAAGCTACGCCGTAGCAATCCAAGCTACGCCGTAGTAAAGCGCGTAGAGACTTGCTTAGTAGCATTACTGAGCTACACCGTAGTAAAGCGCGTAGCGATTGTATACTGCTTCGTAGCCGAGAGAGCTACGCCGTATTAATCCAAGCTACGCCGTAGTAAAGCGCGTACCGATTGTATTGCTTCGTAGCATAGAGAGCTACGCCGTAGTAAAGCGCGTAGCGATTGAGTCCTACTTCGTAGCAGGGAGAGATATGCCGTGGCATAGCTGCGTAGACATTTGTGAAAGCTATGTTGAAGACTTATTTTTAACCGACTTCAAAAAGATGGTTCAAGGAATATAAGGATTGGCTGTTTAATGAGGTGAGTTGCAATGTTTATAAAAGCATCCGATACAGTCGAGAAAAAAACTATATTGAACTGTTTTAATTTTTTTTGTTAAAAATTCAAATCAAAATCAAATCGTTTATTTCAAGTGCGCCCGTTACAGGCACTTTAGAATTGTCAAAAGTAAAATAAAATAGTTTAAAATATTTACGGTGCTACAGTCCCAGTCACAAGACATAAAACTGTGAAAGTACTGTAGATGCCCATTACAAAGCGTAGATCTCTATGGAGAAGAATGGGCAAGAAACTCCATGGACACTCTTTTTCGTGACATTCTGCATATTATCAGCAAAGGGGATCATTCAGGCTCCATACATTTATTGTTGAGCTGGAGAGATTAGGTTTATGTTAAACTAGCTGTTGCCAGAGTGGTTTTACCAGCTACAACTCGAAAATTATCGAGAAGATAATAATAATAATATTCCACAACTATCACACAACGCCATCTAAGCAAGTCCCAAGCTAAGCAGAGCTTGTGTTATGGGTACTAGACAACTGATAAACGTACTTATATATTTCTAAATATATGTGTATACATATTAAAGATAAATTACACCCATACAGAGAACAAAATAATGATCGTGCTCATCACACAAACATTTGTCCTGGGTGGGAATTATCGAACCCACGACCTCCGGCATAGCAGTCAAGATAAAATATTGATAAAAACTATTCTGTTTTAATCTTGGTTATAAACTATCAGTGTACCCAATTTTTTGCAAATCTTTCAGCAGGTTTTGCTTGAAAGAGTAACAAAACGTCCCAAAAGGTGAATGCTCCAACCAGCCCGCGAAATTCAAATTTTCTTACGTTTTTTGCAATTTGCAGGCCAGTGACATGTTGTAACTTTATCAAAATATGAATTGCGGTAATAACAAATATAATTTTAAATATAAAAATTATCAAAAAATTCGCTCCATCAGCTCTCACATAGAAAAGGTGCATCATGTTAAAATCTCCGAAATCTAACTACGCACCTACGGTGCATCATGTTTGTGGTGACACAAAGTAGCAATTATGCCAACGCAGCAGTTTCGATATACGAGGCGACGCCACGCGGTCGGGGAGCCAGTGCACCGCCCGACTTGGTATCGAATAGTCGCCCTCAAATATTGTAATATAGTCTAAGTGGGTTTGAACCAATAAACACACAAAGTTTTACCTCTCACACCTCCTTTTATTTACTTCGCCGATAAAGCCAGTAATAACACAAAAGTGGTGACCCCGACGTGAGAGAACTAATAAAGTGTGTGAGAGAACGAAATTACGGAGTTCAACATACGGAGACACGATGAACGCATCCACAACCATGGTTCCAGAATCGGCGGCACTCTCAGTAACAGCAAGGATTTCCGAATTCTGGACACACCAACCTCGGGTATGGTTCATCAGGACGGAAGCGACACTGGCCCCACAAAAACTAGGAGACCACGCAAAGTTTGACTTAGTTGTGTCAAAACTCAACAACGACACCGTAGACCAGTTGACAGATTTTTTAGTGAATCCTCCAGAAACAGATAAATACGAAGCGCTGAAGAAGAAACTGTTAAAAATATATGAAGACTCACAAACGAAACAAATCGAAAAACTAATGAACGAAATGGAACTTGGAGAACAGAAACCATCACAACTATTAGCAAAAATGAAAGTCCTCGCGCGAGACAAAGTCACAGACGCAACATTAAAGATATTGTGGCAAAACCTCCTGCCATCAACCGTACGCGCTGTACTCACCGTCACTGAAACGAAGGACTTGGAGAGACTAGCCAATATCGCCGATGACGTGAATGAAGTCACCAAGGCCGGTGCAGTAGCAGCAATGTCACAGCAACCGTCAACATCATCGTCGAGCGAAAAGGAGAAGACAGTGTTAGCGGAAATAGCGAAGTTAAACGCACGATTCGATGACATGGAAAACCGATACAGAAGAAACCGGGCACGCAGCAGGAATCGTTATCAGTCAGCAAACATCCGAAACAGAAGCAATTCACGAGTACGGCGCTCCGAAGAAGATCCAGATTGGGTATGTTTTTACCATTTCCGTTACGCAGACAAAGCGCAGAAATGCATAAAACCTTGTGCCTGGAAAAAAGAGGGAAACTAAAAACGGAGCAGCCAGAGGCGGAAATCTGCTCCGTGCGACCCGCCAACCGCCTCAGTGTAAGAGACTTAAATACAGGTTTGAACTTTCTTGTGGATACAGGAGCCAACGTGTCCGTCATCCCAGTGAATAAAAAAAATCAAGTGTTCCCAGACAGTACATATAAGTTATACGCAGTGAACGGAGCCGAAATCAAAACCTACGGTGTAAAGACGTTAGTGTTGAACCTGAATCTACGACGAGTTTTCCGATGGGACTTTATTATAGCCGACGTGAAACAACCGATACTCGGCGCAGACTTCCTAGGACACCATAAGCTTCTGGTCGACGTCGGTGCAAGAAAACTCATAGACCAAGTGACAGAACTAAGCACAGTGGCATCCCTCGTAAGTAGTGCTCAACTATCACTAAAAACGTTAAATGTAGACCACCCGTATCATGATATTATATCTAAGTACCCGGATATTACTAGGCCTACATCTTTTAAAGACCCTCCTAAGCATTCAGTAGTACATTACATCGAAACAAACGGTCCACCGGTACACTCGCGCGCAAGGCCACTACCGCCGGACCGGTATCTCAAAGTTAAGCAGGAGTTCCAAATAATGCAAGAGATGGGAATATGTAGGCCCAGTAAAAGCCCGTGGGCGAGCCCTTTACATGTGGTACCAAAACCTAATGGAGACATCAGACCCTGCGGTGACTACAGAAAATTAAACGCGATCACTAAACCCGATAGGTACCCCGTCCCACGGTTACAGGAGTTCACTTATATGTTAGCAAATAAACAAGTATTTACACATTTAGACATAAATAGAGCGTACCATTTTATACCAATTAACCCGGAGGACGTAGAAAAAACGGCCATAATCACACCTTTCGGCCTATTCGAATTCCCTAGAATGAGTTTCGGGTTGAGAAACGCCGCGCAAACATTCCAACGATTTATGAGTACAACAGTACTACAGGGATTAGACTTCTTATTCTCATATATCGATGACGTCATCATAGCCAGTAGCGACCACGAACAACACAAAGAACATTTAAAAATAGTATTCGAAAGATTCAGTGAATTCGGAATAACCATTAACACTTCAAAGTGCCAGTTTGGAAAAGATAAAGTAGATTTTCTCGGGTTTGAGGTGTGCAAAGAAGGCATCACACCACTAAAATCCAGGACACAGGCCATAATGGATTTTCCAAAACCAAAAACAGTGGAGGAATTAAGGAGATTCCTCGGAATGGTAAATTTTTATAGGTCCCACATTCCGAAAGCAGTAGAGTCGCAAATAAGCCTCAATAAATTCATACATGATTCTAAGAAACGCGATAAGACATTAGTACCGTGGGACGAAGAAGCCAACGAAGCTTTCGAACAATGTAAACTCAGCTTACAAAGCGCAGTTACATTGTCACACCCACACAATGGCGTACCTATGGCCCTCATGTGTGACGCGTCAGATTCATGCGTAGGCGCGGTATTACAGCAACGAGTTAAAAATAGATGGGAACCATTAGGGTATTTTTCAAAAAAACTTACAGAGGCGCAAAAAAAGTATTGTACGTACGATAGAGAGTTATTAGCAATCTACATGGCAATTCAGCATTTTAGGAAGTTGTTCGAAGGGCGAGAATTGACCGTATATACGGATCATAAACCAATAACTTACGCCCTTACAAAAATAAATAGCAGTAATTCAGAAACGCCTAGAAGAACGAGATATTTATTATTCATCAGCGAATTCACAAACGATATTCGCCACATAGACGGGCACAACAATGTTGTCGCTGACTCGTTATCACGTGTCGCGGAATTGTATTGCCCAACAAACATGGACTTCGCAGAATTAGCTGCCGCACAGGAAACGGACGAGTACATAGCACGGGTTTCGAAACGAAGCAACAAAAATAGCAACGTAAACATAAAGAAACTGTACTGGCCGACAGTAAATCAACCGATTTATTGCGAAATTTCGAAAGACACAAGCCGACCATACTTACCGGAACAATTCAGAAGGACAGCCTTCGATAATATACACAATATAAGCCATCCCGGGGTTAGGGCCACCAAAGCACTAGTTACACAAAAGTATTTTTGGCCCGGTATGAATTCACAGATAGGCACATGGGCAAAGTCGTGTATAGCATGTCAAAAATCAAAAATACAAAGGCACACAGTATCAGACTTAGGTGCCTACGCGGAATGCGGAAAGTTTGAACATATTCACATAGACATAATAGGACCGTTAACCGTCACAGCAGAGGGGTACAGATACTGTCTAACTATAATTGACAGGTTCACCAGATGGCCGGAAGCCATACCATTAAAAGAAATTACCGCGGAAAACGTCGCCAAGGCACTATATGATTGCTGGATCACACACTATGGGTGTCCCGTCAAAATCACTAGTGACCAAGGCAGACAATTTGAAAGTAACCTGTTCAAACAGCTGATGCAAGTAATGGGAATCGAAAGAAATAGGACAACAGCTTACCACCCCCAAAGCAACGGCATAGTGGAAAGATGGCACAGGTCGCTCAAAGCAGCATTAATGGCGAAAATAAAAACAGAATCATGGTTAAAAGAGTTACCTACTGTTTTATTCGGTTTACGCGCAGCTATCAGAAGCGATACCGGTTATAGCGCCGCGGAATTAGTATACGGGCGCACAATTAGGTTACCAGGGGAGTTTTTTACACACAGTCAAAAACAAAACGAGAACATGGATTCATATGTAAAGGAACTTAGAAATACAATAGGGAATTTCGCACCGCAATATAGAGAAAACAAAGCACGCTCTTCGTTTGTGCACCCAGAACTCGAAACGTGCAAACACGTTTTTGTTCGCAATGACACAGTACGCAAATCTCTTCAACCACCATATGATGGCCCATACCGCGTCATAAGTAGGAAAGAGAAATATTACGTTATCAAATTACCAAATAAAGAAGCATGTATTTCAATCGACCGATTAAAACCCGCATTTTTGCTAGAAGAATGCGAAAAAGAGGATAGTACAAAAGAAACGGTACATCAGGACCCTAACAGCGAAAAAAACACAAAACAAAGAACAACAAAAAAAAACCCAACAGGGCCTATAAATACAATGAACAAAGAACCGATAGTCACTCGCAGCGGTCGCGTCAGCAAAAGGGTACGTTTTTTTGACGAATAGACGAATGCACATATAACATACGAGAAACCACATTTAAAGGGTCGTAAGACACCCCTAGGAATATGTCGCTGTGAATGATATAAAATAAGTTATGTATGTGTTTTATACGGCGTGTGCATGCGAGATATTGTGGATTCTAATGGGATGATATTTTTTATGGCAGAATATCGAACATGCACACTACCCTTAAGAATAGGTTAAGAAATATATATTAAATAAAGTCGGCCCTGGAAGCAGGTGTCCGCAAAATAAAGTAATATAAGGGTACTCAAACCCATCTGTACACGCCTTAATATAAAACGCGTAGTACAAGCAAAAACGACCTACACTTAAGTCTTATATAAAGTATAAACAATAATCAAGTAACTACTAATATTGCTTAACCAAAATTTGTCACAGATGCATTTTGTAAAGTAGCAACCGTAAAGCAACAAGAGTTGAATAAGTCAGCACTTACGCAGTAGGTCAACTATGTTATAAAGTTATAAACTGGTAGTTTCAAAATTGACTGACTACATTAAGAGTAAGTCTGTTGTAGGCAACATACGGAAACAAGTGTATAACCCAAACCCGAAAATGTGTAACAGCCAAGCCAAACCACAACAGAACAATGTCGCGGTGTCCCAAACAATATCCAACGAGGTTATCGGACAACGAATCAGCATAGTGGAAATATTTATGATAGCATTTGGCATCTTATTTGGCATCATACTACTGTGGTTAATCAGACACCAGTGCAGAAAACATGTGCGGAACTGGTTTCGCAAAGAGGCAGAAATAATCGGGTTGGCACCGGTGGCCAAAGGCGTCACCGTGCAACAACCTGTTACTAGCCGTGCAACTGATGTATACTAAAATAATACGAAAGTGTGGTGCATAGTAGTTATAAGAAGAAATATCATGTAAAAGGTAAAACCTAACATAAGTACATAGTTTTAAGAAAATATAGAATGTATACAATGTCGTCATGTAAAACGATACTTGTTATTTGTAACGTCGCGCAGAACTCATAGCCACGGACATTGCTGATAAGCAAAACCCAGTGTGTAAATATGTAACATGTATTATGTTCAATAAGTAGAAACTAAGGATATAATGTCGCCACTCTTATAAGGTACTAAGCAGATCCAAGGGAATTATGCTCCCATTTTTTGTATAATTTTAACAAATTATAAAAATAGGGGGGGAATACTGTGGTGACACAAAGTAGCAATTATGCCAACGCAGCAGTTTCGATATACGAGGCGACGCCACGCGGTCGGGGAGCCAGTGCACCGCCCGACTTGGTATCGAATAGTCGCCCTCAAATATTGTAATATAGTCTAAGTGGGTTTGAACCAATAAACACACAAAGTTTTACCTCTCACACCTCCTTTTATTTACTTCGCCGATAATAATAGTAGTAATAACACAAAATGTTAAAATCTCCGAAATCTAACTACGCACCTTTTCTATGTGAGAGCTGATGGAGCGAATTTTTTGATAATTTTTATATTTAAAATTATACTTGTTATTACCGCAATTCATATTTTGATAAAGTTAAAACATGTCACTGGCCTGCAAATTGCAAAAAACGTAAAAAAATTTGAATTTCGCGGGCTACATCGACGCAATCACCTTAATATTATATGGATCAGGATAGAAGGATATTATTTTAACTATGATTACACCTCAAAACTAAAAAACAAATCATCACATGAACGAAAAGAACGAACGACAGTTTCATTCAATTGCCATCACAAAAAAAACAACAATATTTGAAACGGCAACACTGACCTTTCCATTCAAATTATCGATTAGTCTACCGCGCAGACTCCAGACTTGATGTAACAGTCCATTAGTGAGTCTACAACTCGGAAACGACACATTTTATACGGAACAAAAAAACATTGTATAAAAAATAAAATAATAATCTACCGGTGCCAATAGACTGCCAGAGAAAACTCAGTTCCTCAAAAAAAATAGAGATAAAAAAAAAAATGTTGTGCGTTCACATCAATCCATAATTTCAAAAAAAGAACTTAAAATTGTCTTTTTATAAAAAAAAAACAGTATAATTGAGTTTGAATTAAAACAAGTTTTTTGTAAATTAGTTAAAACGGCGTCTTTAAGGAGTATTGGTAATTTTAAACAAATGTATAATACGGCAAGTGCCGTTAAAAAAAGTGCTTTGAAATTAGAGTGTACGGAATCTGAAGATCATTTTCATTGTATATCTTTGCCTCCTGATATCAAAAAGCTAGGATGTCTCTGCCCAGTGAGTTTCATTTCAGTCAGGTAAGTTATTTTTATCTATATTATACTCATGTCCTTAACATATATTTTTTTAGACACGACGCAACATAATCTTCCGTATTATTCTATTTTCAACATTAAAAATATTTAAAAAAAACATCCAAGGTTTGACATTTTTTTTATGGTAGGTATTTCTATTGTAAATTTTGTTTTGAGTAATTTAAAATATTATTAATACAAATACGATATGGTACGGTTTAAAAACAATACATTTTTTTTAATAATTAGAATTAAACATAAAATAAAAATAACCCTTTGATTTTTCAAAATACGGTAGATGTTCGTAACGAGTTGGATAAAATCGAAAACCAGTGGTCCATTTTGACCCTGAATCAGGGAAACTGGAAGTCTTGAGGATAAGATTTAATTAAGCAGTAGAATGAGAATTAAAAATAAAAGTCTTTGAGAGAAACTTTTGCTTAACTACGCAGGCCAACAATACCAGTATGAAAACCTCTTCATAATTCCTCAATGTTGAAGATTTTGACTTATCCAATGTTCTGAGTTCTGACTTAGGTCCGTATTACAGAACGAAATTTAAGCACTTATCTCTATTTATGTAAATCTAGATTTCAACCAATCAAATGCCTTGAATCTAGTTTTAAGTAACACTTGAGTATTGAGTGGCGTTCTGTAATACGGGCCTTTATATATTATGTCAATCAAAATCTGCCTGTCTTTTCCCAACTATATTGTGGTCGGCTTCCAGTCGAACCAGATGCAGCTGAATAGCAGTATGTTACATGGAGCGACTGACTATCGGACCTCGTAACTAGAGTAACTGGGTAATACGATAACCTATGGATACGTATTTTTCTTTTGTTTAATATCTTCAGCGGCTCTGTCGGCTCGAGATGTCAGAAGCAAGTGAAAACTGCTTTTAATTGTGACGTCTTAGCATTTTTAAAAGTGTCGTATCTTTGTCAATTTTGGTTTTCGGAACAAAAAAAAAAAATACGGGGTAAATATTTTTTTATAATAGCTAAAGGACTTAAATTAGATTTTTTGAGTCAAAAACCATATTCTGATTATATGGACAATTTGTCATATACATTTTTATATAACAACAAAAAACAATACGTAACATTTTTAAATTGTCAATTATTTTTTTTGGTTTGGTAAAATCATCAAATGAGTCCTCCCACCCAGGGCAGGGCAGGAGGCACTGTCAGACTTGTACTGACTAAAATCCTAGTGTCCTTCAATATCCCTTTACGTTCGGAGTCACGATAATTTGCTAGTACCGCGACCCCGGGAGGCTTTGGCCCTCCAAAGGGATTCCGTCATTACGTGCAAATTGGCAACTCTAAGCAAAGAAATTCATATTATAATGCCTACAATGTCAAAAAAAGGCGCAATACCTTTTTATTACCCGACTGCGCTAGGAGGGTTATGTTTTTCGAGTGTATGTATGTATGTAAGTATGTATGTATGTATGTATGTTTCTGTGTGTTGCTCTGCAGCCTAAACGGCTTGATGGATTTTAACTTGAGAGGTGTCGTTAGATTCGTCTTAAACGTGAGAGTGTCACTGGGTACATAAAACTGGTCAAGTGCGAGTCGAACTCGTGTGCAAAGGGTTCCGAACTAAACATATTTTTTTTAAATCTCTCACATTCTATCAAGTGGGGTATCAAATAAAAGGATTTTAAAAATGGTTTACCAAAATATATATAACTTATATGTTTCAATTTAATTTGGACTGATAAATGCTAACAAAAACTAAAAATGGTAAAATAAAATAAATATTTAAAAAAACAAAAAACCCGACTGCGTAAAAAAACTAAAAAGAAAGAAACAAGCCCAGTAGTTTAGAATTCACTTATTCACACTCACAGTCGGGGCCCCTTGGGAAGATTTGATTGGTATAATTTGAATGGGCCCCGACTGTGAGTGTGAATAAGTGAATTCTAAACTACTGGGCTTGTTTCTTTCTTTTTAGTTTTTTTACGCAGTCGGGTTTTTTGTTTTTTTAAATATTTATTTTTATTCCGTAGCAATTAAGTATTAAAAAAAAAACAACTTAGTAACATGCAAAGGCAAGGCTGCATTCTTCCAACAATGTCAAATGCATTTCTCTGCGTCATTTGTAGTGGTGCATCAATACGTACGCGGTGACCTACTTACGTTCCAGTCCATTGCTCTTTGCGCGTGGCTACCTAGTTTCATACCTAGCTTTTGGTCTAACCACAGAATATTTTTTTATCGTTGTAATATATTATCACCAAAACTTCAATCAGTACATTTTCTATTGTTAATTTTCTTTTTCAAAATCCGCCTATCATGTTCCTATTGCTGGGGCAAAAGCCTAAAAAGCTGTGTGAGAGGTTAAGGGTCCTATCGCACAGAACTCGGAGTCAATTAGCATAGCACATCTTATGTGGAAAAGCACCTTTTTTTCTACGTCGTGAAGTCATCAAATGAGTCCTCCCACACAGGGCAGGGCGGGAGGGACTGCCAGACTTGTACTACTAAAATCCACGGTGTCCCACGTAGCCCTTCACGTTCCTGGGTCACGGTTATTCAACCACAGAGGACATATTTTTAGCGTGGTAAAATCATCAAATGAGTCCTCCCACCCCGGGCAGGGCGAGAGGGACTGTCAGACTTGTACTGACTAAAATATGGAACCTTGTTGCATTTCACCTATTTGAATTTTAGCCGTAAGTGGCGCTATAAGAGATAACGTTAACAACGTCAAGTGTAGCTTCGAGTGTGTAGTGTATGTCAAGTTAATCATACAGTAAATGACATCATGCGCTGCGCGCTGGTAGCACCATCTGAGTCGAGCTTTGCGTGATACCTCCCATTAACATCAACAACAGTATTGTGAAATATCTGCAGCATGAGTATTACGATTAAGTCTGGAACTCTAGGCAAGCAAAAATGAGAGTGACTCAGCATGCCGTCGTGTCCGACGCAGTTCAAAATCTTTGAACTTAACAAAACCGCGTAAATGTGTTAGTGAGCGCTACGCACACATTTAAATGTTTTCCTTGGAGATGTTCACTTGTTTTACATAGGAATCCAACGACGGCGATTATTTTTCTTCCCTTTTTAGAACAATTTTTTTTTTGAAAATACATAACTGTTTACATCAAAAATCTGCATGAAGTTTCATTAAAATCAAATCAGTCATTTCGAAAAATAATGACTTTAAAATTTGCATTGCATTATGAGCGTGTATGCCTTACGGACGCTCGTTAATCTTTTCCTATAATCTCACTAACACAAACCATGTCCTAGGGTAATATAAGTGCTAAGTAGGTCAGCATTTCTTCGGCTAACGAATTGCAGTGACCGCTTCATTCTCAAGGCTGTTGGTTCAATAACCGCATAAAAAGCCTCGAGCCTTTGGGCCGAGTTGCTACTTAATAGACATACATATGTATAAGTAATACACATGCTTTTTACTTGAAATTTTCATGTATAAGCCCAGTTGAAGGGGATGCTGCTGAATGTCAATATTTTACATGGAGCGACTGCCTACCTTACCTCCACAACACAGTAACTGGGTAATAAAGTAACGTAGTTGGACCTTCGAGCTGCAGACTATTAGAAATTACTATCGAACATCTACAAATGACAGCCGGGAACAACGGCTTTACGTATTTTCTGAGGCACGGAGGAAACTCGCTACGATAGATGGTCGCCAGTCCATGGATCAACCACGGCAAGCGTGGATTTATGTGGCAGATTGGTCTGTACAGCTAATATTATTTATCCACGTACTCCTTGAGATAAATAGATATTTATATCTATCAAAGCAGAAAACAAAAGGTTTTCTTATCGATGGATGTGTGGGTGACATACTTGGTAAAGTGTCAAATAAATTGTATCCTGTGGCGTTGGGTGTCTGAAATGTTGATTAATGTTGTGACGGTTTTAGGTAATCATCAATTTTGTTCACGAAATTTACGTAGGTAACACGTTGGGCGCCATTTGGACTGCTGGCGCCCAAACAGGGACATTTAAATGAAATAAAAAAGATTTTATATTTTTTGAGAGCTATATGTTAATTCAATGACAAGTATTTAGATTTTTTTTTAATCTAATCATAAATCATTTATTTACTAGTCAAGGTACAGTGGTGTTAACGTTAAATGTTTTTTTTCTTTGCCATAGATTAGTTTTTTGAAACCTGTATTGCTTTTAAGTATAAAATTTGGCGGTCGCATATTCTTCGAACCTACAACCTACTACTCGCAAATCGACGCTAGTATTACTGAGCCAAAACTATTCTTTGTGGGCGGACAAAGCCTTGTGCGGCGTCACCTAAAGGCAAACTATGACTGTAAGCGGTATTTTATGATTTCTTCGTACTCTACAATAAATGGCGTCCGATAAAAACTAATTGTGAATATTTCATGGAAAGCTTGACTCATCCTATAGACGCTTTTACGCTGTTTAACAGTGCAGTTAAAAAGCAACTTTACTGTCAAAGAAATAAAGAACACTGTCAGTTGTCATGTTAGTGTTAGCAACGCAATTGAAAGCCTATAAGTATAAAGTTCACAATGATAAATCATGATGGCTCAGAAGTGACGCGCTGTGTACCCTCCGCCGTTGATATTATGAAATACTAGCTGTTGCCAACGCCTTCACCCGCTACAACTCGAAATATATCCCACGGGAACATAAAATCGGGATAAAAACTATCCTAAGTGTTAATCCAGGTTATAAACTATTTGTGTACCAAATTTTATCCAAATCCGTTTAGTGGTTTTTGCGTGAAAGAGTAACAAACATCCTCACAAACTTTCGCATTTATAATATTAGTAGGATATTATACGACACACGATTTAAAGCTCCGATTTGAATGACAAGATAATTGATGGGTTGAAGTTGGGCCGGTATACGATGACCGGGGTCGCGGGACTATCTCATCAGGCAACCGTGACCCCGGAACATAAAGGGCTATTGAAGGAACACCATGGATTTTAGTCAGTACGAGTCTGACAGTCCCTCCCGTCTGCCCTAGGTGGGATGACTCATTTGATGACTTCACAAAGTAAAAAAAAGGTGCTTTTCCACCCAAGATATGCTATGCTAATTGACCCTGAGTTCCGTGCGTTAGGAACCTTAACTTCGCACAGAGCGTTTTATGCCTTGGCTTAGGGTTGCCAACATTCCACGCGCGCCTCAAAGAGCGTCAGCATGATGACGGGGCCCCCTCTAGATGGTCAAATCCTGCCTGGGTCGCGGGACTTATTACCGTGACCCCGGAACATAAAGGGCTATTGAAGTACACCGTGGATTTTAGTCAGTACGAGTCTGAACTCTGACAGACCCTCCCTCCCTGCCCGGGGTGGGATCACTCATTTGATGTATTTTACCTCTCTAAAAAAAAGGGTTGAAAATAAATTTACTAGAAGAAATAGAGTATTTCTGATTTCAAAGGAGGTAAATGAAGAGTACAGACTTACAAAAAAGAGTATTATTTATTTAATGATTTTAAAAGGTACTTTTTAGTACTTTTCGCAGCACATTACAATTTTTCATAGTTTTTGAAAGAACCTACGTGATATAGAGTACAATGCTCTCTTTAGAGTACGATTGACTACCCTGCCTTTGCCCCACCTATAGGAACATGATAGGCGGATTATGAAAATCAAGATTACCATTACAAAAATAGGTAATGAGCAAAGAATTGATCACGATTTCGGTATCAGGGTCAATGTAAATATAAAACGAATTGAAATCAACCTTTCAGTAATTTGATGTCGTTTTTCTATAGATCATGAAGTACAGAAAGATATCGGCGGCAGTTGGTAGAGTCGGCAATGTTAGCATGACATAACCTCAAAGATTAACCTCAACTCCTCAAGAGTTAGCTGGTGGTGCACCTACCCCGCTGGTTCCGAGTAAAGCTGTAGGCGAGCCAAAATTTTTTTTTATCGTGGTAAAATCATCAAATAAGTCTTCCTACTCAGGAAGGGGAAGGAGGGACTGTCAGACTTGTACTGACTAAAATCCACAGTGTCATTCAATAGCCCTCTATGTTCCGGGGTCACGGTAATGAGATAAGTCCCGCAACACCGGCAGGCTTTTGCCCCGTCATCATGCTGACGCTTTTTGAGCCGCGCGTGGAACACAACGCGCCGTCGACCCGGGCATGGTCCATGGTCGGACAGCGAGTTGCCATTTACTCGCCGCCCGCACGCCCGTGCCTACGGTGGCCGGAGATCGTCTGCCGACGAGGACGTGGTCCGCCTCCTCCTTCGCGAGCATGACTGCTTCGCAGAAGGAGGTGCCGCTTCCCACTCCGTCATAAATGCACCCCTAATGATATTTTACAACCTCAACCTCATGACCAAGCCACTGCGGGAGACGCCTACGGCGGCCGGAAGTCGCCTCGCGACGTTCGATGGACGTTCATGGACCATGACCGAGTCGACGGCGCGTCGTGTTTCAAGCCCGCCTCAAAGAGCTACATATCAGGTATCTGACGGCCTCCCCCTTAAAGGGCCAAAGACTGCCGGGGTCGCGGGACTATCTTATCAGATAACCGTGGCCATTGAACGCAAAGGGCTTTTGAAGGACACCGTGGATTTTAATCAGTACAAGTCTGACAGTCCCGCCGGTCCTGTTCTGGGTAGGAGGACTCGTTGATTTTACTACGTAAAAAAAAGTAACTTTATTATAATAGGCAGGCAATTGACTATGTTGCCTTCTCTAAAAACTCCCGATAGTTCCGTACTCTATGGTGGTAACCTTCGTTGAGTCACGAAACATCCTAACAGTGCAGTTCAGTTTATTGCTATCATTTGAAATTGCTTTTTAAAACGAACTACTTTCTGTATAATGAGTATTTTGTTTTACTGCTCATCAGGTACCCATTACTCTTTTATTTATAGCTTTCTATAATTTATAATCTACTAGCTGTTGCCAGCGACTTCACCCGCTACAACTCGAAAATGATCCCACGGGAACATAAAAATCGGGATAAAAACTATCATACGTGTTAATCCAGGTTATAAACTAACTGTGTACCAAATTTTAGCCAAATCCGTTCAGTGGTTTTTGCGTGAAAGAATAACAAACATACCTAAATACATACACACATACATCCTCACAAAATTTCGCATTTTTAACCGACTTCAAAAAGAAGGAGGTTATCAATTCGACGGAATGTTTTTTTTTTTTTTGTGTGTGTTTGTTACCTGATTACTCCGCCAATTGTGGACCGATTTTAAAAATTCTTTTTTTGTTCGAAAGGAGATACTTCAGGAGTGGTCCCATTGTCACCATGTCAGGATCTGATGATTGAATCCTGGAGAAATCGAGGGCAACCCTCAAATTTTATAGGCCTACACATCGTTTTTCGCAAATTTTATGAAGTAATTTAAGTATTTGCGTATGGTAATCATCATCTCATGTAGCTGAGCTGATGATGGAAGGTACAACTCCTTTAGTAAGGACTTGGCATCGACTGATTTAGTAAATTATGTTTGTGTTCGCAAAAAAGTAATTCTTTTTTTGTTGTACTAGGTATCGTTCAACTTAGGGAATACTGCAAGTTTCATCAAAATCGGTTCAATAGTTTTAGAGATAGGGAATTATGAATGTAAGAGATTTTAACGATGTTATTACCGGTGTTACGGATTACAAAATTCTAGTGCTCATGTAAGAAAATGATGTACTCGTATTTGACAAAAAATGTGGTTGAATATTTAAACTAAAAAGAGTAAAATAAAAACTTTTTCAAAAAAAAATGTAACCGCCTTCAAAAACAATCACAAAAAGGGTAAAATAACCTTCAAAACGTTCCTTTCGGAAGTCGGTGGCAAAAAGACAATGAAATTAATAAAAAAAAGTCACCGACTTCCGAAAGAAAAGTTTTGAAGGTTATTTTACCCTTTTTAGGGTTCCGTAGTCAACAAGGAACCCTTATAGTTTCGCCATGTCCGTCCGTCCGTCCGTCTGTCCGCAGCTTAGCTCAGAGACGCCCAGTACTAGAAAACTGTAATTTGGTGTAAATACACGGATTTGTTGCGCCAAAAAAGTGGTAAAATAAAATCTCGTAAAATATTTTTTTTTAGGGTGCCTCCAGTACACGTAAAGTGGGGATGTTTTTTTTTTCTCTCGCGTACCCCTTATACCCCACACGGGTATCATTAAATAGGTCTTTAAAAAATATTGATAGTTTCCATTAACAATTTTTTGATAAAAAGATTCGTTTGTGAAATATTAAGCTTTAAAGTGCTAATTTTTGCTCGACTCGAGTGTCCCCCCCCTCTACCAGCTAAACGGTTGTGTTTGGGGGTGTGAAAAAATTCACAATAATAGTATATATAACGAAGTTGAAAGGAAAATTATCATGACTAAGTAGGCTTTACAAGTTTACGAGTAATAGTCGACCAACTTATAAAACGTACTTGGATAACATATTTTCCTAAACAAAATGTATGGGAGAACATGTTCTTCAACTGCAAATGTAAGTTTGTCAAATTTATTTTTACAGCTACAATAGGTGGGTATGTTTTGGGGAAAGGTAGGTTTTTATTGTCAACTACACACATCAAAAGTGTCTAGGGATCAACATATATTTTTGCAATAACTTTTCTCCTGATTGATATTAATTAAAATGTTCTTTAAGGATTCATCAAATAAAGTGTTATCGTTTGTCACAGTAACGATAAACCAAGTCACCTTTGCATTCATAAAGAAATTTGCCATTTTCCTAATAAAGGGATTTTTGACATTTGAACCACTAACATTAAAGTTCGAAAAAAAGACTGAAATAACAGTTTTCTTTAAAATTTTATTGGGTAACTTAAACAATTAATAATCCGTGTTTCTACCGCGAACACTAACAACACAAGAACATCGGTTTGGCATACTCAAAATGAGTTCATCCAAATCACGCTGTGGAATGGCCGCCCATGTTCGTTGCAACAACAAAAAAAGGTCTTCTTGCGACTGGATACCCTCCATATTCGGCAGAGCTCTTCTCTGTAGCATATCCCATGCATGCTCAATCGGGTTCAAGTCTGGCGACTGAGCAGGCCAGGGCAGGACATTGATGTTAGCTGCGGCGAGAGTCTGTCTTACAACTCTTGCGGTGTGCGGTCGTGCATTATCATGCATTAACTGAAATAAGGGACCGATTTGCACTTGTAGAGGAACGATGACGTCTGATACAATCGTCTCAGCATAAATTTGAGCGTTGAGGTTGCCTCTGATCCAAATCAACTCAGTTCTTCCGCCGATCCAAATACCCGCCCATACCATGATGGTTCCACCACTATAAGGATGGACTTCCTGGCAGGATTTTAATCGCTGTTGGCGTCCAGGGGTTCTCCAGTGTCGTATACGTCTTGTATCCGGTCTCATACCAAAACGAGACTCATCAGAAAAGCACACGAAACGCCATTGTTCTTCTGCCCAATTTCTGTGTTCAAGAGCCCATTGATATCGAATCCTACGATTGTGCATTGCTATAGGTGGTACCCGTGGCGGTCTTCGGGAATGAAGGTTCACTTCATGCAAGCGGTTTCTGACTGTTAGGTCGCTAATTAAGTTCCCTGAAGAGTGATGAAGCCTCACGGCTAACATCATGGCGGTTATTGTTGGAGCTCTTCGAGTTAAGATTTGAATGTATCGGTCTTGTCTCCGTGTGGTGCAGCGATACCGTCCTCCATGGCGCTCAGCCACGGTACCAGTGCTTCGGTAACGTGTCCAAAGTCGACTGATAACACTCTGACTTGTATTCAGAGCTAAAGCCACAGTACGTTGCCGGGAACCAGCTTCTATCATTCCCACGGCTCTGAGCATTTCTTCCCTGCTTAAATGACGTCGCCGCTCCATAATAACGTTGGTTTTAATCAGTAGTAGGGAAACAGTAGCACTAATAATGTCTTCAATGCGTTGTATGTTTTTATAGGGAAAATATTGACAGCTGATTTTCATCTTTTACTCGAATTTGATTTACAGTTCCTGATTCAAATTATGAAATGCACCAAAAAGGATCCATATAAATTTATAAAATCATAAATTTATTACAAAGCCACATCTCAATCACAAGAAATCCGCATAAAAATGCTTGATCCCTAGACACTTTTGATGTGTGTATTTTTAACTAACTTCAAAACAAGGAGGAGGTTCTCAATTCGTCGTAATCTTTTTTTTTTATGTATTTTCCCCGATTTCTCAGACGTCTGGACCGATTTTGAAAATTCTTCTTTTAAAATTAAATACAGCGAATCAGTTTAGATAGTTCGCATAAGTACTTTGATGGGCAACTACGGAACCCTACACTGTGCGTGGCCCGACACGCACTTGGCCGGTTTTTGTGATTGTTTTTGAAGGCGGTTACATTTTTTTTTTAAAAAGTTTTTATTACCTATAATATTAGTAGGATAGGATGTAGTTCTAGGAAATAAACATATTTATTTAGCTGAATATCAGTATTTAAATCATTAAGGATGGAATCGCGAGCGAAGTGCTAGTAATAGACTATAATACTCGTAGAGGGTTGTAGATTGTTCCTCGTTCTAGAAGCGTTGTCTGCTTGTCTATGGTATCGACCGCAGAGGTCAATGTCCTGACTTTAGTATACGTCTGGGAAGCTTCAGTGTTCTGATTGCTTTCAAATATAATATACTAGCTGTTGCCAGCGAAGTTTAAAAGCCAGTTACTTATAGCTGTCTGTCTGTTCCTATGTATGCTTAGATCTTTAAAACTACCCAGCGGTTTTTGATGCGGTTCTTTTTATATTAGATTAAGGAATAAATATTTGAAAGATCTACAAACAGTACTTGTTCCGGGTTCTGGGCGTTTGTATACCATCATTATTTATCGTGTCAGCCGTTTTTAAATAGGACCTGTTTGAAGCGGCTTGCATCTAGTGTGGTCCTGTGGTCTTCATAAGATCGTCTGTCCACCTTGTGGGTGGACGTCCTACGCTGCGCTTGCCGGTGTGTGGTCTCCATTCGAGAACCTTACGGCCTCATACGGCGTACGGCGTGCTACGAGTATATGGCCTGTCCACTTCCATTTCAACTTGATATTTTGTTGGGCTTAATTTTTTATTTAGATTTTTATTTGCGGATCGTACTTAGTGTTGGGACTTTTCGATAAGTACAGGAGAAAATCATAGTGTCGAAAAACGTTCTCAAAAAAAAGGAATGGGGAAAGACAAGAAACCATAGACACTGCAGTAGAAAAAAAAGTTGCCTTTGACATACTCAACATTTTAACGACACTGCCAAGTTTGTGTCGTCGCATCGAACCTTAGTTTTATCGCATGCAATGAGGACAAACTAGTTATTGATTTGGTTGGAAGGAAGTTACCTACCGTGCTCAGTACCTACACAGTAGGTAATACGGTAGACAATGAAAGAGATTTTTAAATATTATTATTTAAATATCTTTTTCAAAATTTAAAATAAAAAACTTTGCCTTCCGGGGTCACGGTGATTCCGCAACCCCGACAGACTTTGGCCCTCTAAAGGAGGCACCGTCATTGTGCTGACACTCTTTGAGGGGCGCGTGGAACACAACGCGCCGTTGACACGCACGGGCATGTTCCATGGTCGGACAGCGAGTCGCCCATTACTCGCCATCCGCATACGGTGGCCGAAGATCGTCTAGCGACATCCGTCGCCGTGGGCGTCTACCACTGCGGCTGGGCTGTAAGGTGGACGCTGTCCTCTCCCTCACGCGGCCCGCCTCCTCCTTCACTAGCATGACTGCTTCGCAGAAGGAGGCGACCGCTTCCCATTCCGTCTCGCCCCGCAGCATGGCCTCGACCAGTGTCGAGCGCGAGAGACGGCAAGACCGATTTGATTCATTTTGGTTTTGAATTATTTTTGGAAGAAGGTTTAATGGTTTAAAAAATATTGAGTTAAGAGTCAGCTAGTCCTCATATCTAAATATGTATAACTCAAAAGTGACTGACTGACATAGTGATCTATCAACGCACAGCCCAAACCACTGGACGGATCGGGCTGAAATTTGCCATGCAGGTAGATATTATGACGTAGGCATCCGCTAAGAAAGGATTTTGATCAATTCTACCCCCAAAGGGATAAAATAGGGGATGAAAGTTTGTATGAAACTTTGTCAATTTGTAAATAAAAAATACATTGTTAAGTTCCGACATCCACGCGAACGAAGTGGCGGGCACAGCTAGCATTAATATAAAAGGTTACCAGGTTTGGTCTAAATTATCGCAATGACTGGAAGTACACGTTTCTTTCGGGTGTTTTTTCATCCAGAAGTGACCTTTGCAATATTATCTCCTCAACGCCCCACGCATGGCCCAGAATTGGGTGTAAAAGGCATCTGCAACGAGTGGGTGGAACAACCCACGTCTAGCCTTAAAATTAGTGCATAGGTCATCTATACCTACAGAGCGTCTTTATTTTAGGATGAAGTGGTTTTAGGTCAGGGGTTGCGGGCGACGAGTAATGGGTAACTTGCCGCCCGATGATGAATCTGGGGGTCTTATCTCTAAGTAAGAAACTCACGGTTTCGTCCTTAGTAAGTAATAATCATAGGTCGGAATTAGGTAGAGTTATTTTGGTACTAGCATCGAAATGTTGACATTAATATGGATATTCCCGGGATTTCTAACAGACAATCTGGTGTGGAAAACTGTATTACAAATAAATAATAATAATAATAATAAAAACATCAGAGTTAGATTAGACAATTAATTTGTTTGAAACTAAAAAACTTTTTATATAATAAACACGGGATTTTTCTGCTCTTTAAAAGTAATACCGGGATTTCGGGCATATCCACTTAATTCTTTCGCAGCGTAAGTATATGAATAACTCTGCCTGATTCCGACCTATGGTAAAAATGAATGATATAACGATTTGACAGATAGCTGCTTAGAGTTCGCGTTTCCATCCATGACCTACGGAAAAGTAGTGGTACCAGCGCCGCATGAAAGAACTTCAGTCGTGGAGCTATTATCCTTAGGCAGTGGTCCGACCAACGGCGAGAGAACGAGTGACTCTCGGCAATTTTCTCTCTCAAGAAACGCACAATAGATGTACATTCCGTGTAAACGAAAGACATGCATATATTAATAGTTGCTCTCTGACTGTTCACACTGCCCGGCGACGACTCGTTTTACTCGTTCTGTCGCTGAGCGACGAGCTTTCAAAAATTAACTCGCTCAGCGATACTCGTTCAGCGATGCTCGCTCACTCGTTGCTCGCGTTCGGTACAGTGAATGAAATGTCACATAAAGCGACCGCGGGCGAGTAGCGCGAGTAATCGCTCGTCGCACTTAAAATCCACCTTACTACTACGACATAAAGGCGCTGCAAAGCAAACCAAAGACAAAAGATGTCGCACGTGACGAGTAGTTGGCGCAATCGAATTTTGAACAGACAACCATGTGCATTGTAATATAATAATAATAAAATTTATTTCTCTAAAAACTTATTGTCATTAGGACGTACATGCAATTCGATATCGAGGAGATCTGTGAGCGATATCGTCAATCCGTGCGACTCCATTAGCAAACACTAGCGATTGTCCATACATTTTCTTCGGCCGGACGCTTGTGTGATATCTGACAGATATCGTCAATCGATGCAATTCGATATCGCGTCACGCCATGAGTAAAGTCCCGACAGTAACGACTGTCAAAGATCTACAAATGACAGCCGGGACTAACGTGCTTTCCGAGGCACAAGCCTTCGATTATTCTACTTCGCACTTGACCTTTCAAAAAACCTTCACCAAATACGGGCGTGATCATGTTATGTATTATGTGAAGAGGGTTGAGCTAAGCTTTATCTAAATTACTAAAGACAGACGCGTCATTTCGTAATACTGGGTTTGTGTCTTGTGATGCTTGACGTGCTTTAGGGTGAACACAGGGATTGGTTTCGCGGGTTTGTCAAATCAAATAATGTTTGTATCGAATGTAACGTAGGTTGCATTAAAATACATGTGGGATAGATTATAGAAGTGAGCCATGTACATTCTGCCTGGAAATAGACACGCAAAATGTATAAGAGATGTACTATTTACAAATAATAATCATCATCAGCGTAAAAATGTTTCCACTGCAGGGACACAGGCCTCCTCTCTGTGAGAGGGAGTGGGCCATAATCCGCCCAGTGCAGGTAGATAGATGTCACATGTTTTCGAATGTTTGATTCTAGGAGATGCCGGTTTCCTCACGATGTTTCCCTTCACCGATTTAAGAGCAGTGGTAATGAAATAAATTACACAAAGAAATACGCCTGGCTGCATGGATACAAACCCATGACCTACAACTCAAAAGGCAGGTAGATACCACTGTGCCACCACTTTCTCAAATAATACGAGAAAATGACACAAAGTAATGAATATATCACGCATACATACAACCACTGACCTTTTAGAGAGACTAAAAGAGTCACTCAACGAGCCATGGAAAGAGCTATGCTCGGAGTTTCTTTGCGGGATAAAATCCGGAACATGGATATTCGGCGAAGAACCAGAGTCACCGACATAGCTCATAAAATTTGCAAGTTGAAGTGGCAATGGGCAGGCCACATTGCTCGTAGAACTGACAACCGATGGGGACGAAAAGTTCTCGAGTAGCGACGACGGACCGGAAGACGCATCGTAGGCCTCCCACTAGGTGGACCGACGACATCGTGATGGTCGCCGGCAACTGATGGATGCAAGTGGCGAATTGCCGTTCGGCGTGGCGGTCTAAGGGGGAGGCCTATGTTCAGCAGTGGACGTCTTCCGGCTGATGATGATGATGATGATGATAATGATGACATACAACCAAAGACATTAGGCCTACATCGTTAAAAAAAACGCTAATCTTTAACATTATTGGGTGTGACCCATTAAGTGTAGAGATGTATAGTATAGTACGCCATGAAACATACCTCACTGAACGACCTTGTACTTGTGAACCAACCCCACTGTCAGCGTTCCCCGTATAATAAATATACAGGATGATTATTTTAAGTTGGCTAATAGAGGGATATTTGAAACCGCGAGACACCGGAACAGTTTTCTTGAAACTTTAGTTATTATTTTGACACATGCGGTTTGATGATACTTATTTATTTTTTTGCTGAACTGTTATCATTATGATCTGCCTGCCTTTTCCCAACTATATTGTGGTCACCTTCCAGTCAAACCAGATGCAGCTGAATATCAGTATTTTACATGGAGCGACTGACTATCGGACCTCCACAACCCAGTAACTGCATAATACGATACCCATGTTAAGACTGGTTGTTAGACTTTAGAGCTTCTGACTAATAGTAACAAATAGTAACGACTGTCAAAGATCTACAAATGACAGCCGGGACCAACGGCTTTACGTGCTTTCCGAGTCACGGAGGAAACTTGCTATGACAGATGGTCACAGACCAACCTCGGCAAGCGCGGCTTAACCCGAAAGATCAGCATGTGCGGCTGTAATTATTTAGCCACGAGCTCAAAGGCCCTCTGATGACCTACTAAAAAGAATCACTCTGTACAACTAATGGGTGAGCTCTAAACAAAGCGTCAAAACAGATCGATATCGCGCGGTGCTATCTATCTCTACTTTATTGTTCGGTAATGTACTATCATTAGGCCGTGGCTAAGTAACTGCCGTCGATCTATTTAGATTTATCAAGGTTGGCAGGTGATTGGAGCACTATTTATTACATGCTGAGAGCCTTTTTGCCCTGGTTAATCATCAATGAATCTTCAGCGTCAAAACTACAGTTTGGTAAATGGCTTTTTTTTTTTTTTTTTTTTTTTTTTAGCGTGGTAAAATCATCAAATGAGCCCTCCAACCCCGGGCAGGGCGGGAGGGACTGTCAGACTTCTACTGACTAAAATCCACGGTGTCCTTCATAGCCTGTTAAGTTCCGGGGTTACGGTAAGGGAATAATCCCGCGACCCCGGCAGGCTTTGGCCCTCTGAGAGGGGGGCCCCGTCATTATGCTGACGCTCTTTGAGGCGCGCGTGGGACACAACGCGCCGTCGACCCGGGCATGGTCCTTGGTCGGGCAGCGAGTTGCCCTTTACTCGCTGCTCGCATGCCCGCGCCTACGGTGGCCGGAGATCATCAAGCGACATCCGTCGCCGTGGGCGCCTACCACTGCGGCTGGGGCGGAGGGAGGACGCTGTCCTCTCTCGCTCGCGGCCTGCCTCCTCCTTTACGAGCATTACTGCCTCGCAGAAGGAGCTGACCGCTTCCCACTCCGTCTCGCCCCGCAGCATGGCCGCAACCAATGCCGGGCGCGAGAGGTCTCCGCCTATCGCAGCCGTGAGGGCACGTCGGTGCTCCGCCCAAGCTGGGCAGTCTTGCACCGTATGCTCCACCGTGTCCTCCGGGCGATCTACGCAGTGGTGACACCCAGGCGTCTCCTCCTTTCGCATCAGACACAGGTACCTCCCGAAACTTCCGTGTCCGGTGAGGACCTGCGTCAAGCGGTAGGTCAGGACGCCATGACTTCTCTCCAGCCACTCCTCAAAGAGGGGTCTTACCGCCGCGATTGCGGCGTGCCCGGCCGTCGGTCGCGACAGTCGTTCCTTCCATACTGCCCTGAGATCGCGCCGGAGGTATTCGCGCCGGGCCTCGACTTCGCGAGGCAGCGGGGTCACGCCCCGGCGCTGCGCCTCCACGCGCCACTCATAGACGCGCTGGAGGGCAGTCGCCTCCAGATCCCAAGGCAGCAATCCGGCAAGCAGGTTGGCCGATTCGCCGGCAATCGTGCGGTATCCCCGGATCATTCGGATAGCCATGACCCTTTGGCATGCGACCAGCTTCTGTGGTCGCGTCCGGATGCTCAGGGCCCACACAGGGGCCCCGTAGAGGGCCATGGACCGCACGACACCAGCGTACAGCCTACGGCATTGGTAAATGGCTTAATAATTATTTTTATACACGTCAAAAAATCAATCTTTTTTTTAAACTGGATGAGGCCTGTGCTTCGTACCTGACAACTCTGAGAAGAAGCAGCTGAAACAAACTCACTTACCTGACTACTTTGAAAAGAAACAGCTGCCGTAACAAGAGGTCACTGTCTCTTTAAAAGTCCACACATTTTTGAATTGGTAAAGTCATACGAGAACCATGCGGGTGTCTGAGATGGTCTTTTGAAGAAAGAACCACACAGACTTGAGTGGAGCTGTCCAGTCAGTGCAAGCATGTCAGTTATCGTGTAACTCCATTACTCAAGGAGCTCATTATAGAATATGCATGAATAGATAGTTAATGAAACAAAAGGAATTTATAAGGCGGAGGTGAATGGAAGCGCCGGGAGGAGACGTCCTATGAAGACCTACACTGACCTTATTGGTGAAGTGCTTCAGAAAGGTCGTGTGTGTAGTACTAGCAATCGTCGTGCGTGTATGACCAGATGTATGAATGTGTATGAGGAAGAAGGAGTATGTGAGGATCGTAGCAGGAGACGCTCCGTAGTTTCTGACTACCACCGTGGGAAGAAGGCTTCAGTTTAAATATGCATAAATAGACAGTAAATGAAAAAAAAAAAAACAAAAACCAGTCAAACCATTACAACGGTTTTGTGGGGCTTAATTTATAAGTTTGTATTATTATGAGAAAATAAATAAATCCTACTAATACGAGTATTATAAATGCGAAAGTTTGTAAGGATGTATGTATGTATATGAAGGTATATTTGTTACTCTTTCACGCAAAAACCACTGAACGGATTTAGCTAAAATTTGGTACACCGATAGTTTATAACCTGGATTAACACATAGGATAGTTTTTATCCCGATTTTATGTTCCCGTGGGATAATTTTCGAGTAGTAGCTTGTAGCGGGTGAGCCGCTGGCAACAGCTAGTAAATAATAATAATAATGACAGTGGCTTTCTACCCATGACATATCGATTTGTAGTTCCACTGTCGGTATTCTTAGAAAGATAATCTGTTATTGATTGTGAGTGCGAGGGCGTGCGATGCAACTTTAATGAGATGTCTGAAGTGGGTGGGTGCATGCTGAAAAACCGGTGTGAATAAATAAAATTGGAGTGTCTGTTTGTAATATTGAAATAACCGTTTTTTTACCCACGACGGAACGGAGCAGGTATATTCGTTTTACTACATGCATATGAATACATAAACGGTACATAGACCAAAATAACATTTTTTATGATTTTTGTCTGTCTGTCTGTTTGTAATGGCTAATCTTTGAAATGGCGGGACAGATTTCAACGGGACTGTTTTTGGCAGGTAGCTGATGTAATAAGGAGTAACTTACGCTACTTTTACTTTAGACCAATAACTTAAAAAAATTTAACCGCCTTTAAAAACAACCACAAAAAAGGGTAAAATAACCTACAAAACTTTACTTTCGGTAGTCGGTGACTTTTTTTTATTAATTTCATTGTCTTTTTTGCCACCGACTTCCGAAAGAAAAGTTTTGTAACCCGTGCGAATCGGAGTCGCTCACGAAGGTACCGTCTATCCTACTAAAATCCTACTATCCTATCCTGGGCATGCGGGCGGCGAGTAATGGACAACTCGCTGTCCGACCACGGACCATGCCCGGGTCAACGGCGTGTTGTGTTCCACGCGCGCCTCAAAGAGTTTCAGCAATTATGACGGGGCTTTGGAGGGCCAAAGCCTGCCGGGGTCGCGGGACTTACGAATTACCGTAACCCCGGAACGTAAAGGGCTATTGAAGGACACCGTGGATTTTAGCCAGTTCAAGTCTGACAGTCCCTCCCGCCCTGCCCTGGGTGGGAGGACTCATTTGAGGCCTTACCAAAAAAAAAAATCCTATCCTACTAATATTATAAACGTTAAAGTTTGTTTGGATGGATGGATGGAGGTGTTTTACCCTTTCCCGCGAAAACCACTGAACGGATTTCGATGAAACTTGGTACACGGATATTTTATAAACTGTATACAGGGTGTAAGGGACAGCCCTCCACAAAGTTTCAGGGCTTGCTCAGTAGACGACACTGAACAATCTTCCACAATTTAATTTTTCAGGAAATTAAATAAATAATCGGCGTCACCATACAAAACTATAAACTTGATTGGAGAGGCCGATTTTTTTTTTCATTTCCTGAAAATTAAATTGTGGAAATTGCTCAGTGTCGTCTACTGAGCAGGCCCTGAAACTTTGTGGAGGGCTGTCCCTTATACCCTGTATACTGTAGGTATGTAATACTTATATAGGATAATTTTTATCCAGATTGCGTGTTTCCATTGGTTAATTTTCATCATCTGGCAACAGCTAATCTATAAAAATGGCAAAAAATCATATTAATTGTTGTATGAGAGAGCCTTGAATATTTATTTTATAGTGCTTTTACAGCGGCAACAGAATAACATCTTCATCTGTGATATCTGTCTATCAAGATTCATGAGACAGCCCCGTGACATTTTCAATTGGTAAAATTTGACAAATTCGGGTAGGTTGACCTGCTGGCGTCTGTACATTACCAGGTGTAATTCTATTATACAATTACTCCGCAGACCTATTTTTAAATACATTGTAAATAGCGTGCATTAAATCAACACCCTTCGAGTGGCATTCTGTAAAGAATCCATAGAAGTTTATTGGTTAGCAGTTTCAGAATGCAACTTAATAAGAATGACCTGTAACAGTACCCTTAGCACGAGTTTTCACTATTTTACTTTACAGCGTCTTTCCAGTATTAACAGCGTTTCTTGTATGAAAAAATGGAACAGCGCCTCCGGTGTGCAAAGAAGGAACTAATTTTTTCCTTGAAAATTGTCAATTTGAAATTGTCAAAGTTCCAGTTTACTTTACGTCATCGTCAGAATAACTGAAAACTCATGATAAGGCCTCTTGTAACGTTATAGATCCGAACATTTCATTAGTGACGGAAGACAATCGAGCATCACAATGCGCACCTTGTATCAAATCTATACATAATGTAGGTGAATGCTCGTTAGTCAGAGAGGTAGAGTTGTAATGTAATGCTCAAAGTCGAATCTTACATTACACACGAATGCTCTCGGTTAGGAAGCGCCTTAAGAGGATCGTCTACCGAGCGCTCGTCCATACTTAAAAGAGAAAACGTTTTCCTACCCCTAAATGTTATCCTATCTCAATGATTTTTTAGAATGCTTCTGACACTGTAAAAAACTAGGTTTATAGGTTTTCTTTTTTTCAAAAGTAACTCTTAGGCGCCTGTAACTTTCAAACTATTATACATATAATTTTGAAAAAAAGAAAACCTATAAACCTAGTTTTTTACTGTGTAGGAAGCATTCTAAAAAAACCGGCCAAGTGCGTGTCGGGCCACGCACAGTGTAGGGTTCCGTAGTTGCCCATCAAAATACTTATGCGAACTAACTAAACTGATTCGCTGAATTTAATTTAAAAAAGAAGAATTTTCAAAATCGGTCCAGAAGTCTGAGAAATCGGGGAAAATACATTAAAAAAAAGATTACGACGAATTTAGAACCTCCTCCCTTTTTTGAAGTTAGTTAAAAATAGTTGACGATGAAAACCTACCTATCCCCAAAAAAACATACCGTAAAAACATACCTATTAAAGCTGTAAAAATAAAATTGACAAACTTACATTTGCAGTTGAAGAACATGTTCTCCGATACATTTGTTTAAGAAAATATGTTATCCAAGTACATTTTATAAGTTGGTCGACTATTACTCGTAAAGTTGTAAAGCCTACTTAGTCATGATAATTTTCTTTTAAACTTCGTTATATATACTACTATTGTGAATTTTTTCACAGCCCCAAACATAACCGTTTAGCTGGTAGAGGGGGGGGACACTCGAGTCGAGCAAAATTTAGCACTTTAAAGCTTAATATTTCACAAACGAAATTTTTTATCAAAAAATTGTTAATGGAAACTATCAATATTTTTTAAAGACCTATTTAATGATACCCCACACTAAGGGGTACACGGGAAAAAAAAAACATCCCCACTTTACGTGTACAGGAGGTACCCTAAAAAAATATATTTTACGAGATTTTATTTTACCACTTTTTCGGCACAACAAATCCGTATATTTACACCAAATTACAGCTCTCTAGTACTGTGCGTCTCTGAGCTAAACTGCGGACAGACGGACGGACGGACGGACGGACGGACATAGCGAAACTATAAGGGTTCCTTGTTGACTGCGGAACCCTAAAAATCATTGAGATAGGATAACATTTAGGGGTAGGAAAACGTTTTCTTTTTTAGTATGGACGAGTGCTCGGTAGACGATCCTCTTAAGGTGTTGACTTAGGTTCGGTTGCGCGGAAAAGCAAAGCTTGTGATGACCGTTAAATGCGGTCACAGTAGGTAAATCGGTTATCGTAATATCATAAAGTAGAGTAAAGAAAAAGTTGAAGGTACTGTCATAAGATTTATTTGCTGAGTATTTCGTGGAACAAGAACTGTACCCTTAACACGAGTTTTCACTCTTTTACTTTACGGCGTCTTTCCAACCCCTGCAGTCTCGACATTAGATAGCGACAAGAATCGGTCACTAAGTCGTATCGTTATCAAATTCCTTTAATAGATTTTCAACTTTATTTCGAAACCATAAGGATGAAAATCTATTGAAATTTGACATTGATTAGACTTAACGACCGATTTTTGTCGTTATATTTGTCGAGACTGCAGGGCCAGTATTTACAGCGTTTCTTGAATGAAAAAATGGAACAGTGCCTCTGGTGTGCGAAGAAGGAACTAATTTTTTCCTTGAAAATTGTATAACTGGTGCTAAGGGTACTGTACCCTTAGCACGAGTTTTCAGTATTTGAGACGTAAAGTAAACTGGAACTTTGACAATTTCAAATTGACAATTTTCAAGGAAAAAAAATAGTTCCTTCTTCGCACACCAGAGGCGCTGTTCCATTTTTCCATACAAGAAACGCCGCTGTAAATACTGGAAAGACGCTGTAAAGTAAAAGAGTGAAAACTCGTGCTAAGGGTACTGTTTTATTTAACCGTTACTATAAATACTACTTACTCTTATTTATGAGTATTATCACCATGGTGCCCGTGGCAGTCGACTCCTTTGCTACATTGACAGCGATGTGGAGCCCCGCAAGGAGCGCCCAAATGTAAGCACGTAGCGATCCGGAAGGTTGCGTCACCCAGCATGGTACCTATGTTGGATGACGGTAGCGCCTGAAGCCATAGACCTGACTCCCACTCGCCCATAGCCAGCAGGCACGCTCAACAGAATTGTTTAGAGCTGGAATCTAAAAGACCTGTATTATCTTTGCAGGAGTTGTCAAAGTTGGACACGCAGGTGCTCGGCACGTCAGCGCCTCCAACGTCTACAGCGCTCTCCTGCTCCATCGACCTGCCCACCGATGTTATCTCGGAGGTGAGTTGTTATTACAATAAGCCCGCCGTCACGCGAAGCCACTTCAGCTACAACGTGCAGCCTCGCTGCTTTTCGATCTCATCAATGCACGCTGCTAGGCATAGCATCCACTTTTTTGGTGTCCTTTGTTCAACTCGGAAAAATATCACCGGGTGATAGCAGCCAGGAGAATTGAGGACACCAAAGTTGACCTCTTTGTTCACCTCCAAATATCACCTGGGTGAACAAAGGCGACTTTGTTCACCGCTGCCGTTTGGTGGTACCGTCTTAAGGTGGCAGTTCGCGCCGGAGACCGAACAAGATCGCGGCAGTACTTAACATTAGGCAATGTCGAGACAGCGACAGGAGACAGATACGCGACAGAGACCTCGACAGGAGATTACCGGTCGAGGTCTCTGTCGCGGTCTCCTGTCTCGTGTTCTTTCGCGGTCTCCGGCGCGAACCGGCACCTTTACATTTGTCTCCTTCACTGATGAATCCTGCTCCTTCCTCAGGCCGTCCTGTCTCCGGAAAAGGCAGGCTCCCTGCTGTCCGTGCAGTCAGCGCCCACGGAGCAGCGGGAGCGCCCCGCCAGCCTCCTGCTCGAGCTGCCATTAGCTACGGTAAGCACATCTTTTTATTTTACCGCCCAGCTATGAATCGGGTAAATAAAAGCTCATCTCTTTCCGCTCCTCTAAGGCGCAAAATACACAGAAGCGATGAAAGATTCGGATACGATGCGGATGTGGATCGGATTTGTTGTCGCTTCAAATTTTATTCGTACAAAATGTATGAAAGAGATGCGTCGTAAATTACACAGAAAGGATGTGGCGCGGATTTATCACTTGAGAATCCGCGCCACCTCGCTTGTAAATTGGAGCACAGCAAACGCATCTTCGTCTTCTGAAGAGGACATGTTTTGCAACAAAGTCAGCCTGTACAATAACGATCTTAAGCAGATCTTTGCCTTTTATATTTAATTTAAGTCGCATCGGTGCCGTATCCGTCTCTCATCCGCATCGTATCCGAATCTTTCATCGCTTCTGTGTATCAAAATACACAGAAGCGATGAAAGATTCGGATCGCCTTAAGCTCCGATTTCGAAAATATCATGGTGTACAATAAAAAGTATTTTACGTCAAACAAAAAATCATAGAATATAATTATTGTGTTGATCATTGTTTTTAACCGACTTCCAAAAGGAGGAGGTTCTCAATTCGGATGTTTGTATTTTTTTTTTTTTTTTTTTTTTTTATGTTTGTTCGGGCATAACTCCGTCGTTTAACAACCGATTTGAAAAATTCTTTTTTTGTTGGATAGGATATACTTCTGGAATGGTCCCATTAAAATTTTATCGAAATCGGACTAGCACTTTTTGAAAAATCAACAAAAACCTAAAAAGTTTTCAACTTTGTCTACGCCGATTACTCCGAGTTTTCTGGTCCGATTTCGATGATTCTTTTTTTGTTCGTTATAGTATATCTGCCATTTGGTCCCACAAAATTTTCATTAAGTTTGGTGCAGTAGTTTTTATTTTTAGTTTTTAAACATGGGCGTTGTTATTTTCCGGTGCTACGGATTACAAAATTTTAGTGCACATGTAAGAAAATTATGTATTTGACAATAATTTGGGTTGAGTAGTGAAACTAAAAAGGATAAAATAAAAAACTTTTTCAAAAAAAAATGAAACCGACTTCAAAACAACCACAAAAAAAGTTCAAAATAACCTACAAAAAAACTTTTCTTTCGAAAGTCGGTGACAAAAAGTCAATGAAATAAAAAAGAAAGTCACCGACTTTCGAAAGAAAAGTTTTTTTGTAGGTTATTTTGAACTTTTTTTGTGGTTGTTTTGAAGTCGGTTTCATTTTTTTTTTGAAAAAGTTTTTTATTAAATATGAGTTTCACATAAGCGGGAATGTGGAGATAGTAATTAGTAACATACATAAAAAATAATCTATTAAGCTCGTCACAATTACAGTTTACCAACGAACGTCCGCTCTAAAGGAGGGCAGCTGTCCCATCCCTTCTCGTGCCTCGCTACGCTCAAGCTCCAATATCTTTCGGTTTACAGCAAGTAGGAGCATACCTGTCGGCCATGTCTCCGACGGAGCAGGAGGAGGACTCTCTGCTGACGTTGTCGTCGGTCACGGCGCGCCCGCTGCTCGCCGCCTCCAGGAAGTTGCGTCCCGCGCCTGAATCCACTGCTGAGTGAGTACTGAATTACTGATGTTGTAATGCTGTCGACAGAGCGCGATCCGTTCTGGTGATACGATGCAATCCCTGTAACCTACAGATGTCTATATTTTGTTACTTGCTTTCTTACTTCCAGCGTCAGATCGCATCGCATTCAGTTTTACAGAGATCGTATGTGATGAGATTGCATTGCCAGATCGTTGCGGCATAGATCGCGCTCCTGTGGGTAAAGGCTTCGGGCCTTTAGCACGAGCCAAAACTTAACCGCGACCCTACAAGGTGCAATTTGAGGAGCTCGTGGCTAAATAATTACAAACGCACAGGCACATCTTCCGGGTTAAGCCACGCTTGCCGAGATTGGTCTGTGTATGGGTGACCATCTGTCATAGCGAGTTTCCTCCGTGACTCGGAAAGCACGTTAAGCTGTTGGTCCCGGCTGTCATTTATAGATCTTTGACAGTCGTTACTATCGTCAGAAGCTCTAAAAGTCTGACTTGCAACCAGTCTTACCATGGCGTATCGTATTACCCAGTTACTGTGTTGTGGAGGTCCGATAGTCAGTCGCTCCATGTAACATACTGATATGCAGCTGCATCTAGTTCGACTGGAAGCAGACCACAATAATTGTAGTTGGGAAAAGGCAGGCAGATGATAAGAAGATGCAACTTTCAATTTTCTACCTTATTTCTCAAACCTTTAAATGCTCTTTTTCCATGTTCCAGGAGCACAGCTCCTCCGGATGGTGGCTACGGCTGGGTGGTGGTCTTCGGAGCCTTTATGGTGCAGTTCTGGGTGGCTGGCCTGTTCAAGTCCTACGGCGTCCTGTACGTGGAGATTATGGAGACTTTCCCGGATTCATCGGAGTCTGTGGCTTCTTGGATCCCGGCGGCGTTGTCGACGCTGTGTCTGGCTCTCGGTAAGATATTTTCATGATAAACGATGTCCCACTGCACTGTAGGAATTTGTTCTACGGCATGGGGCATTTACAAATACAAACAAAGAAAGACTACCTGTAGGTTACAAATATTTGTATCGTGCAGGAATTGATTTTGCAACACGCAGTCAGTTCAGTCTGAGTACAAGTTAGAGCCTCTGCAGTCTGCACACCACGTTTTATAAACGCGCCGTCGCCGTCGCCGCGCGTTTGCAGGGATACAGACGCGATGCACACCTGTATAAATTACAAACGAGCGGCACAGGCGCGTTTGTATCGATACAGACACGCCGGTGTCGCGCGTTTTCACGCGATACAAACGAAAACAAACTGCTCTGTTTGATGAAAGTGCACCGTCGACCCGAGTTTAAAAAACACCTAGTAACGTATATCCTGTCTATTTTCCAGCGCCGCTATCATCAGCGCTCTGCGAGAAGTACTCCTGCCGGCTGGTGGTCTTCATCGGGGGTCTTTTCTGCGCCACTGGACTAGCGCTCTCCTACTTCAGTAAAGGGCTCCTCCATCTCCTCCTCAGCTTCGGAGTTATGACTGGTAAGATTTTCACGCAAAAGTAAACTAAATAAAATATATATAATGTAAATGTAAACTTCCACCGAATATTGGTTTGAACGAAATCTAGTAAATAGTTTCTTTTATACGTCATAATTATAGATATCGTAACCCGCAATGTTAGAAAATGATACGAAACCCTTCGTGGGCGAGTCCGACTCGCACTTGGCCGTTTCTTTTACTGTAGGTATATTTGTTTATTTTCTCTCACGAATAGCTCGGTTTACCAACTGGTTCATATTCATATTAATTTGTGACTCAAAGTTCATAATACGCGTCTCTGGATGCGTATTCGTTTATTTTCTCTAGACACGCGGGAGCGTGTCAGAGCCAAGTTCTGTATCCACCGTGTGTTATTACACGAACGATTTGGTGCCACTTTTGAAACCCTCTTAACTCAAAAACAATTTCACCTAATTTTATTTGTCTGCAGGTATCGGCGGAGGTCTGTCCACAACGCCAGGTATCGTCATCGTATCCCAATACTTTGATAAGCACAGGTAAATATTAGCGACTTTACGTATTGTTTGTTATTCTTCAAAATATCAGATTATAATTGGAAAACTCTCTACGTGTAGCAAGGCGCCTTAGAAACGGGGTTTGTGGATGGTAGAAAAGACAAAATGACAGAACGTAGAAATAATTTTGTATACCATTCTGGAGCCTTACCACGAGCTCTTAAAGCGATCCAGTTTAGGTTGCGGGAAAGAGACAAAGCTATACAAGTCGTCTAGCACCATCTCTTTCCCATAGCCTAAACTGGATCGCGTTAAGAGTTCCTGGTAGGCCACCTGAACAATGATTTGTTTAATAAAATGTAGAAAAGAATTGTTGTATTATTAAAAAAAACATAATTTAATATGATCGACGGATCGTGTCATACTCGTGCAAAAAAAAAAAATAGTCGAATTGCATAAATATTTTTATAAGAAATAACTTTGTCTATTCTTGGTAGAGTTATTGCTATTGGTACTGCTCTACTCCCGTGGCGTGCGCATAAGAACTATTCTAAATATTGTCATCTCTTTCCAGAGCATTAGCTAACGGCATATGTGTGAGCGGAACGGCGGCCGGCAGCTTCGTGTTTCCGATGCTGATTGAGAAGCTAGTCGATATGTATGGATTACATGGAACTGTGCTTTTATTGGGTACGTTAATAACTTACTTCTTATTATAATCCACTAATATTAACCATGAATATTGACCTGTGTGACTATTATTTAACCCCGATCTTCTTCTCGACCTCCTTCACGAGCTCCTTCGTGAGCTCCTTCACCAGCTCCTTCACGAGCACCTTCGCGATCTCCTTCGCGAGCACCTTCACGAACTTCTTCACTAGCTCCTTCACAAGCTTATTCTCGAACTCCTTCACGAGCTCCTTCACTATTTTACTGTAATCCACAGGAGGAGGTATGCTCCACGTGTGTGTATCAGCGACACTGTACCGCCCCGCGCCTGTGAGCTTCAACACGTCCACCCTCGCGGACAGGACGCCGGCTACCACCACCACCACTGAACATACCACGCTGCTACACGATATACAGGAAGGTGAGATACAGTACAGATACTATAGAGATATGAGTGAAGACAGTTTGTAGGCGATTATCTTGAGTTTGGCTGAACCAATTCTCAGAGAGAGAGACTCAAATAGTTTTATGTCAAGCTACATAGACCCCTAAATATTAATTTATTTTAATTTTATATCCATTTACGCGCCATGAAAAGTATTTAAACTGTGTGATAAAGACGTCATCGGAATTAGGTACCTAGAGCTATTTTAATACTTGCATTTAAGTGTTGATATTATTAAGGATCTTCCCGGGATTTCTAATAGACAATCTCGTGTGGAAAACAGTATTACAAATAAATCTTAATATACACACATCAAAAGTGTCTAGGGATCAAGCATTTTTATGCGGATTTCTTGAGATTGAGATGTGGCTTTGTAATAAATTTATGATTTTATAAATTTATATGGATCCTTTTTGGTGCATTTCATAATTTGAATCAGGAACTGTAAATCAAATTCGAGTAAAAGATGAAAATCAGCTGTCAATATTTTCCCTATAAAAACATACAACGCATTGAAGACATTATTAGTGCTACTGTTTCCCTACTACTGATTAAAACCAACGTTATTATGGAGCGGCGACGTCATTTAAGCAGGGAAGAAATGCTCAGAGCCGTGGGAATGATAGAAGCTGGTTCCCGGCAACGTACTGTGGCTTTAGCTCTGAATACAAGTCAGAGTGTTATCAGTCGACTTTGGACACGTTACCGAAGCACTGGTACTGTGGCTGAGCGCCATGGAGGACGGTATCGCTGCACCACACGGAGACAAGACCGATACATTCAAATCTTAACTCGAAGAGCTCCAACAATAACCGCCATGATGTTAGCCGTGAGGCTTCATCACTCTTCAGGGAACTTAATTAGCGACCAAACAGTCAGAAACCGCTTGCATGAAGTGAACCTTCATTCCCGAAGACGCTACGGGTACCACCTATAGCAATGCACAATCGTAGGATTCGATATCAATGGGCTCTTGAACACAGAAATTGGGCAGAAGAACAATGGCGTTTCGTGTGCTTTTCTGATGAGTCTCGTTTTGGTATGAGACCGGATACAAGACGTATACGACACTGGAGAACCCCTGGACGCCAACAGCGATTAAAATCCTGCCAGGAAGTCCATCCTTATAGTGGTGGAACCATCATGGTATGGGCGGGTATTTGGATCGGCGGAAGAACTGAGTTGATTTGGATCAGAGGCAACCTCAACGCTCAAATTTATGCTGAGACGATTGTATCAGACGTCATCGTTCCTCTACAAGTGCAAATCGGTCCCTTATTTCAGTTAATGCATGATAATGCACGACCGCACACCGCAAGAGTTGTAAGACAGACTCTCGCCGCAGCTAACATCAATGTCCTGCCCTGGCCTGCTCAGTCGCCAGACTTGAACCCGATTGAGCATGCATGGGATGCTACAGAGAAGAGCTCTGCCGAATATGGAGGGTATCCAGTCGCAAGAAGACCTTTTTTTGTTGTTGCAACGAACATGGGCGGCCATTCCACAGCGTGATTTGGATGAACTCATTTTGAGTATGCCAAACCGATGTTCTTGTGTTGTTAGTGTTCGCGGTAGAAACACGGATTATTAATTGTTTAAGTTACCCAATAAAATTTTAAAGAAAACTGTTATTTCAGTCTTTTTTTCGAACTTTAATGTTAGTGGTTCAAATGTCAAAAATCCCTTTATTAGGAAAATGGCAAATTTCTTTATGAATGCAAAGGTGACTTGGTTTATCGTTACTGTGACAAACGATAACACTTTATTTGATGAATCCTTAAAGAACATTTTAATTAATATCAATCAGGAGAAAAGTTATTGCAAAAATATATGTTGATCCCTAGACACTTTTGATGTGTGTATATAAATCTCGTGTCACAATGTTTGTCCTCAATGGACTCCTAAACCACTTAACCGATTATAATAAAATTCGCACACCATGTGCAGTTCGATCCAACTTGAGAGATAGGATAGTTTAAATCTCAAATTATAGTCGCAATTTTAATAATATTATAAAGATTGCACCCGTGCGGAGCCGGGGCGGGTCGCTAGTAATAATAATAAAAACATCAAAGATAGGTTAGACAAGTAAATTGTATAAAAGCATAGAATACCTAATAGTACTTGGTAAAAGTAAATAACTTTTTTTATATCTATATCTATACTTATAATAAATCTGTAGCGAGATCAATTGTGTACATGAAATATATTTTCAAAATAACTATCAGGGGGTGATTAGGGATCGATACTGATGCCAAAAATGCAATTAATAAAATTATTGTCTGTCTGTCTGTCTGCCTGTATAACCGTTATAGAAACAAAAACTACTCGACGGATTTTGACGAAACTTGGTACATTTATTTTTCATACTCCTGCGCTAGTTATAGTATACTTTTCATCACGCTACAATCAATAGGAGCAGAGCAGTGAAGGGAAATATTAGGAAAACGGGAGACGTTACTCCATACACGCTAATATTCGGAACTACTGGGCGGATTTGACTGTTTTTTTTTTTTGTTGTATAGCTACTAAGTCTGGGCAACATATAGGCTATAATTTATCTTGGAAACTTGAACACCTGATGCAGAACTGCAATAGATCAGCTAAACTATAAGAGATACAAAAATAGCGCCACAGCAAAAATTGTTCCGCATGATGAGCATTTTCTGCTAAGAAAATAAATTTGAAGATATGGAACACCTGATGTGGAACTCCAAGAGCCCAGCTACACTATTACATATACAGTAATGACGTCTTAGTAAGAGTTGTTCAGCCTGATGAGCACTCCCTGTTGTCGTATAAAAACGGAAGATCTGGAACACCTGATGTGGAACTCCAAGAGCCCAGCTACACTATAACATATACTTACATAAAACATAAATACGTATATGAATAACATCATAGCAAGAGTTGTTTAGTCTGATGGGCATTTCCTGTTGACTTACAAAAATGAAAGATCTGGAACGTCTAAAATCGTCATGCGCGTAATACCGTTGTTTTCCCGTCCCCAGGCTCTAAGAATTCGACATCAGACGTTTCATATCTTCGATTTTGACGACCCCATTGTCGCTGGCATAAGCAACAGGATCCGCGTACGAAGTCGCTGGCAGAAGCTAGTAATAAATAACGGGATTTTTCTGCTCTTAAAAGTAATTCCGGAATTTGGGGCATAGCCTCTTTATTTCTTTCGCTGTATGAAATCAGTGTAAGCAGGTACATGAAATTACTCTACCAAATTCCGACCTGTAAAAACACTGTTTGAAAATAACTTGTTTAAATCATACCAACCCTGATATTGTCGCAGCTATGTCGTTACCTTGTCGTTCGTGTGACGCTTAAAAAATCTAAGCCCCTAAAAAAATGAGACCTAAGATGAAGCCTACCTCCACCCACAGACCAGGGCATCATGTTCAAGTCAGACTCCACGAAGGACAACCGCCTCCAGAGCTTGTTTCACCCGGAGAGCGAGATGGCCCTCAACCAGAAGAACCTGCTCCTCAACGAGGAGGCCAAGAGGAGCAGCCTCATCACAGAGATCATGCATCCTAGTCTTATTGAGGTATAGTTGAACTACACCGTATAAGTTGAACGTCCCTCGCCGCGAACATGTAACACCTGTAATGTAACGTTACAGTACCCTTAGCACGAGTTTTCAGTATTTGAGACGTAAAATAAACTGGAACTTTGACAATTTCAAATTGACATTATTTTCAAGGAAAAAATTAGTTCCTTCTTCGCACACCAGAGGCGCTGTTCCAGTTTTTCATACATAAAACGCTGTAAATACTGGAAAGACGCTGTAAAGTAAAAGAGTGAAAACTCGTGCTAAGGGTACTGATTCGAACATTTCATCAGTAAGTGAAGACAATCGAGCATCACAATGCGCACCTTGTATCAAATCTATACTAAATGTACGCGAATGCTCGTCAGTCAGGGAGGTAATACTGTAATGTAATGCTCAAAGTCGAATCTATAATGTTACATTACCACGCGAATGCTCCCGGTGAGGGAGCGGGCCTTTTTATGTTTTCTTTTATTTTTATTTTTTGTTTTAATTTAGTATCTTGTAAATATTTACTTATTTTTAGTTTTAGTTATTCTTATATTTTTTTTATGTAACTACTTATTAAAGAAAAATGCAAACCATTAAAACTAAGTCTAATATTTTTTTTCACATAATGGCGACGCAGATGTTAACTGTGGCGCAATATTTAAAAATTACAACCACACCAAAAAACAAGAAAAGTGAGTGTATAAAAACGTGGGAAAAACTAAATAGTGTCGAGAAGATCTTCTTTCTGATTGAAGCCCTTTATCCAACTACCCAATCGACCCTCCGCAGATGTTGGCCGATGCTCTTGGCAATTAAGCCATGTGCCGACACGACTGACATATCGACAACCTCGCGAACCAAATCAAGATACTTTTTTTTTTTTTTTTTTTTATTGGCAATCTGCCGTAGCAATGCGTGCCAGTGTCATGTAGTGACCACAGGGTAAGTAGCGAAGTGACTATACATGGGTATTTTATTAAATTTAAGTTTACAAAGAGAATAATGAACTTAAGCTTTTTGAGGCAATTCTTCTAGCCCTGAAATAAACACAAAACCTAGGAGTTAGTAATAGTTAGTAACATAGAATATATACGTCAAGACAATAATATAATAATTATTAATTAGGCTATGTCTGATTTTTATAGTTTAATATTGTTATTGGAAATAAATTTAATAAAAGCACGTATAATTTGGGGATTAGGGAAAAATGAGAGGAGGTGACGGACATTAGTGGGTTTTTGGATGTTCAATTTTGTAATAACCTGATCAAAAGAGGAAACATTATTCAAAGGGCAATTTAAAAATATGTGATCTAATGTACCATCATCCAGCCCACATTCACACAAGGAACTGTCCCGGACCCTAATTTTATGGAGGAAAACTGGGGTACAGCAGTGGCCAATACGGATTCTGCATATGACGGATGTGACGGTTTTGGATGTTTCTTTGTATTTATAAAACCAAGGCTTGGAAGGAATGGTTGGTTGAATAGATGCGAACAAGCTAGCCTTTGACTTGCTAGATTGAGACCAGTGGACTTGCCAGGATTTAAAAAGATCTACTTTGGCCTTGTGAATTAGGTCATAGACCTGAATAGCATAATGTTTTTTATCTGCCAGATTGCTGCTGATCGCATTCTTAGCTGCTTTGTCTACCACCTCATTGCCCGTAATATCCACATGACTAGGAATCCATACTAATATGATTTCAACGTTTTTTTTAAAACAAGAATGTAGGACGGTTTTGATTTCGACAATGATTGGGCTACGTAGGTTATCTTTAAATGAATTTTTAACTATTGCCTGCAGAGCACTCATGGAATCAGAGAAGATGACTGCTTTTGAGATAGCTGAATGAGAGGAAATAAATAAACACGCCTCCAGAATTCCAATGCATTCCCCAGTAAAAACTGAAGACTCGGGAGGGCACTGGAACTGGAGGAATATCTTGGAGTTGGAATTATATACAGCAATGCCTGTTCTACCGTCGGAGGTCAATTTAGAAGCGTCAGTATAAAATTTGTAGTGATCAGGCCAGTTGTTATTAACAGTCGAAAGAAAAAGGTCATTAGCATTGATGGTATCCTTATTTATTCCAATAAAAGAGATTTTTGGAACAAAATTTAGAACTTCATATGGACATGAGTAGAGTGGGAATTTATTACACTGAGGAATGGGAGAATTGATTTCCACATTCCGGATTTTCCTAAATGAATTAAGTATCAAAGGGGGGTCTTTATGCTTCCAGTAATCGCTTTGTCTACATAAATTATCTAGTATGGAAAGCTTAGAAAGAACAACGTGATTACTAAGAAAATATACCTTGTACATATATTTATCGGCTAGGTATTGTCTACGAAGAAGAAGGGGAGGGTCGCCACTCTCAACTTGCAGAGCGTTGGTAGGAGTGGATCTCATACATCCTAGTACAATGCGGAGGGATTTCGACTGAATAGTTTCCAGCTTGGCTAACGCAACTTTACTACAGGGTTCCAGGAGGAAAGACCCATAGTCCAGTAAGCTTCTTATTGTAGCATTGTATATGAGTTTAAGAGTAAAGGGATGAGCACCCCACCATACTCCCGCTAAAGCACGTAGCATATTAAGGTTCTTGTCACATTTATTGATTATATAATTGAGATGAAAGACACCACTTAATTTACAATCTAAAATGACCCCAAGGAATTTCACCTTATCCTCGACCTTGATCGGGGCTCTCTCAATTTCAAGGTGGGCATATGGAGTTAAGCGTTTCCGTGAGAAAACAACAACGGAGCTTTTAGGAGCTGACAAGCTAAGGCCATGAGAGATTAACCACTGGTTAAGGGAGTTAAGGGATATTTGCATGGATTCTGTAGCAAGTTCGATGGATGAGGTAGGAATATATAAGGCTAGGTCGTCTGCATATTGTAAAATCTGGCAGTCGCTATTAAGGGACTTGTGAAGATCAGAGGTGTAAATACTATATAAAAGAGGACTTAGTACTGAACCCTGGGGTAAACCACGCCAAACAGTTCTGGGGTCATGTGATTCTCCTGGGACGTGGAGTTTAACACTACGACCAGCCAACAAGTTACAGATACAATTAATAATCTTTACAGGGATACTCAGCTGGCGTAATTTACTTCTGAGTACCGAAAGAAGAACATTGTCGTAAGCTGCAGAAATGTCAAGAAAGACCGCCAGAACAGACTCATTTTTGCTGAAAGCAATCCGGATATCAGTCATCAGAACACCAATACTGTCCATTGTACTAGCCCCCTTTCGGAAACCAAATTGAGATTTGGCTAGAAGACCACGTCCTTCAACCAACCACTCCAATCTGTTTTTAATAAGGTGTTCCAATATTTTACCTATTACAGGTGATAGAGCAATGGGTCGAAAATTATCGGGGCAATCGGGAGGTTTCCCTGGTTTTAGAATAGGAATTATAAGCTGCGTTTTCCAGGAATCAGGGATATGTGAGAGATTAAAACATGTGTTAATTAATGATAAAAGATATTGGCGACTGCGGAGCCCCAATTTTTTAAAAAAGGAATATGGATGGCCATCTATACCTGGGGCAGAGTCGTGTACGTGTTCGAGCACTGCATCCAGTTCGCTTAACAAGAAGGGGGCATCTAAGGGGTCATTGGAATTTTCGCCCCCCTCAGAAGGTGAGGGGCATTCTCCCAAAAGAGGAGCGAAAGGGGGAGCTAGTTTGTTTAGGAAAGATTCTGTAATGTCGCTATGCATAGATGAGGAGTTTCGGACAGAGCAACCACGTTTAAAATGTTTGAATTTTTGCCAAATAAGGGAGGAAGGGGTTGAAGGGGAAAGTGAAGAACAGAATTTCTTCCATCCTTCTTTTTTTTTCTTTTTAAATAGACGTTTGGATGTCGCAACAATCCGTTTGTACTCGATCCAGTTTTCAGTGGACATATTTTGAGCATAATTGTGTTCCGCTTCTTTTCGAGATTTAATCATGTTGGAACATTCCCGATCCCACCAGGGGGGAGATGATAGTTTTCCAGAGGCTGAATTTTTAAGTGGAATGCTGTTATCCGCGGCTGAAGAAATTGAATCTAAAAATTTCGATATGCAGTCATCTATGTTGGCTGGGGAAATTTGGGGTAAAGTGGAAACCATATCTTCAAGAGTTTGGGAGCATAAGTCCCAGTCCGCACCAGTAAGCCTGTATTTTAAAAGTGGAGGGTTATCCCTTTGGGGTAAGGACCTATTGATCAGAGTAGTGCATATTGGGTAGTGGTCACTACCATACGTGAGGTTTAGTCGTTTCCACTCCAACAGGGCGGTCAAACTAGCTGAACACAAGGTAAGGTCTACACAGCTTCTACTCAGGCCAGGTCTAGATAGGCGAGTGGCGGAACCATCGTTGACAACACATAAACCCAAATCTTCCAGCAGATCAACCAACTCCAAACCAGGGGTATCAGAATGGTCAGAGCCCCACAGAAAGTGATGGCAGTTAAAATCACCCAAAATTATAACAGGATTCAATGAGGAACATATATTATGAATGTATTGAAAGCAGGAGGGATTAGGGGAGGGAATATAGACAGATATAAAATTAATGCCAAGGATATTAACACCTACAGCATTAATCTCATCTCCGTGGGGAGGAAAGGATAGAGGGGTGAAAGAAAGAAGATTGTTCACTAGCATAGCAGCCCCGCCATAACCATCAGAACGGTCATCCCGGAGAGTGCTATACCTAGGAATATTAAAATTGAGTCGTGGAGTTAGCCATGACTCTGAGATTGCAAAAATTGCAGGGTTATGCAAATTAATAAGGTGACAGATTTCATGTTTTTTGGGGAGAGCACTTCTGGTGTTCCACTGCATGAGATGGAATGTTACGGTTTTTAATTTTATTGACTATGTTGTCGGCAACGTGGTCTGGTAATGAGTAATTTGAAAGAAGGGTGGAAAGCAAAGTAATAATAGTGTTAATAGTCTCTTCATTCTCATTGTGAGTGGGAGGGTGGTCCATCAGAGCACAACCATTAGGAGAGGGGGGGAAAGAATAACTGTTAATAATATCCTGGTGGGCTCTACGGTCATAACCAGGGTGGAGGGGAGTGTGAGGCTTTGGACGGGTAGTAACAATTTTTTTACTGGTGGAAGAAGTAGAGGGTTGGGAATGGGAGGAATAATTAGAGATTGGGAGACGGGGAGGGCGGGGATTATGGTTAAAGGTCAGGGGGATAGTCAGTGCTGGAGGGGCTGACGCCGTAACGTCTGCAAAAGAACGGTAGGAGGGGGCAAAACGTTTAGCTGCTTCAGAATAAGATATATTGTCCTTGGCCATGGTGGACTTGATGTTCCGCTGACGCAGATGTTCCGGGCATTGACGACTGTTCGCAGGGTGGGCACCCGAACAATAAAAGCACTTGGGTTCTTCAATGGTACAACCATCTCCAAAATGGTCACCACTACCACAGCGGTAGCACCGTGGCTTTGACCGGCATTGAGTTCTGGTGTGTCCATATTTGCAGCACCCGAAACACTGGACAGTGGGAAAATTATAGATCTCTACTGGAAGGGAATTGAAACAGCAGAAGACTCGATCTGGGAGGCTCTGACCATCAAATGTGATTACTATGCTTGATGTGGCAATCCATTCCGATTTCCCATTATTGGAAACTCTGCGATTCAATCTCCTCACCTTCAACACCTTACCAAGTGGAGACTTCAGGGCATCCAAGACTTCAATGTCAGTCCAATCAATAGGGACACCCCTCACAACACCCATCCTGGTGATGTTGAAAGTAGGAATGGACAGCGTGAAACCTTTTTGCTTAATTGACTCATTGTCGATAAATGCATTGGCATCTTCCGGGCCCTTGAACTCTACTGATACCCTGTTTCTACCTATTCTCTTTATACCCCCATCTACAATATTCACAACATTCAGTTTCTCTAACATTTTACCAAATTTTATAGAATGAAGGGTAGTGCCAGAGGTTGGGTCGGATTCACAAAGAGATGCATAGACTAAAAATGGTTGTCTATCTAAATGCGAGTACTTGGAGCGTGAGATCAAGGACGGAGACGTGACCCGGTCGCGTTTAGTCATTGGAGCATTTTCGTCTGTGCCATTCGTAGGGTCATTGTGGAGATGTTTTTCTACGAGTTTCCTCTTTTGAGAAGCTACTTCAACTTCCATTGTCTCAAATTGAGACAGTGGGGCCGTCAGAATAGGAGTATGAGGAAAAAGGTCTTGCGATTGTAACTGAGTGGGATGGGGGGGATCTGGAGGGCGGCCAGGAGGCCGTTCGTCACCCGCCATTGTCACTCAGCATAGGCCAGTAGAGAATTAAATAGTTAAAAACTTACCAGATGCGGTACACAACACAAATAAACACAGGACGAGCACAAACACGTAAAATATACCCAAAAACCACCAGAAAAAGCAGAGAATTAGCCGAAAATCGGTGCGAGAAACAAAACCACATGTACTCGCCACAAACAATCGCCTACCCTCATCAAGATACTTAGTCTGCTTATCTCCCTCGGCTTTCACGAGGTTCTTGTCATGGCTATGTCAACATCATTCTTCATCATTGGATCCGCTCATCAGTCCACCATCAGATCGCTACAACAGTCATGTTAGTTTGACATTTTCGTTATTTACTTCCAAAGAGATTTAAAAGAACCCAAAGAGCGGACATTAGGAAAATTGTCATACAAAATTATTGATGACGTGCGTCAGTTAAGCTAAGCTAAGCGTTGCATAGCAACGCGACTACTAGACTGAGGGACTTTTTACCTATTGGTAAAAAGTTTTGGATCACAAATTTCTTCGTGATGTCCCGTCTATTGCTCGTATATAGTTTAATGTCTTTGTTTACTTCGCAGGTTTCCCGTCAACAAATGCAGTCACAACATTCAGATTCTGAAGACTCTGAGGGGCTCGATGTTTTAGGAGTTGTTGGTAAGTGGCATCCAATCATAACCCCTGGATTGTAAACGTCTAATCTAGCATTCCACGTTAACCAAGGTACCAACATTAATGGGAATGCCGGAGGGAATCGATAAATATGCAATACATCAACAACGGCTGACTCAATTACCATGAAAAGATGGATGAATTGTACGATCAATAAAAAAAACAGGAGCGCAATTAGAGGTGGTATAGCGTAGCGGGTTTGCTTCTAGTGTACCAAATTGGGGATTGAAACAGATCGATATTTGACGCACGCCTAGTAGGCTACAAGCCTAAAATTATCATCATTTGCCTTGCTTTTTACCAACTATATTGGGGTCCGCTTCCAGTCGACCCAGATACAGCTGAATATCAGTATTTTACATGGAGCGACTGCCTATCAGACCTCCACAACACAGTAACGGGTAATACGATACCCCATGGTAAGACTGGTTGTCTGCAAGCCAAAAATCGACCCTCTAAATTAGAATTCGATAAGGCCGCAAATGTAAAAATTGCAAGCCTCTAAAGTTGCCTCTGCCATCCGACTTTTGTAGCGTCAGGTGACTAAAATCGACTGTGTAAATGGTCATTGCAGGCGATATTTTTTTTAGGCTTATGTTTAACTTACCACCAGATATAGTAACATATTACAGACAAAAATAGTAAATGATCACCAAAATGAAACCCGCATTTTAATGTAAAATTATAACCAGTTTTAACATTTCGCTATCCTATTAAATCAAAATGACTCAAAATAAATCATTGTCAACCCAAAAGTAGTAAATGATCACCAAAAATATGTTCATTAAAATATGTCATAACGAGGTGTAATAAAAAAAAATCTACCTAAGCAGGGTCGACGAAGCCCCGCTTCGCGGGACTCCTATTTCTGTGTACAAGGTTTAAAGGAACCTAACCAAACCGAACTTCGGGGTGTCCCTGAAATCTTGCTAAAGCGAGTTTTAGATTTGGTGCACATTCAGTATAGATTTGGTGATCATTTGTACTATATTTGGTGTTCGAATACAATTTGAAGTGTAGTAGCTAAGGGTATCAAAGCATTTTACGGTGGTCATTATATTTAATCCCTTTTTTTACTTTTCCCCGCACTAGGAATTTCACCTGTATCGTGAGTGCGTTTAAAAAGATTTAAACTCACATTTAACAGTTTTACAAGCGATGATGGATCGCTGCACGGTGACTATTGACCTATAGGCTCTTGCGTCTCATAATTAGCCGAACGACGAATTTCAACATCATCTTCTTTCCCAGGTCTACCCAAAGAAGTGGCTCGTCTCCGCCTGCGTCCGACACGATCGTCTTCCATCCTCCACTCAGTCGAGGACCTGTCTACTGACAGTACGTGCGTCTATAAGGCAAGGAGGAATCTTAGCAGGTAAATATTTATCGAATCCAAAGGTGTACCTAAGATTATTATTATTATTTATTTATTTGTATTCACATAAGTTACATACTTATAAACTAAGCCCCTCAAAACCGTTGTAATAGTTTGACTGAGGGGTCGATGAATCTCAGCAAACACTCTTTAAAAATTTGTTACATTTCTTACTTAAAAATAAATTATTCAATAACACACTAGCACGGTAGCACTTTCCAAATAGTGGGTCGATCTCCAGAGGCATTTTTTTTCGTGTCGGGCTGAATAAACCCATTTTAAAATTGAAAAACGTTTTCAAAATATTTTTTTATATGCAGTTCAGTGTCTAATCTACCTGGTACAAGGCTAATATTATGAATTAGTTTATTTAAAATATTTAAAAAAAAATCTTAAACCCTAAAATCCTGATCGCTCTGGGTTGTCCTCACTCCCGATTGAATGAAAAAAATATTCTTTATTTTTTTAATGAGAAGCTACATATGAAACATCTTATTTAGATTACATAAGAAATAGTTAATCTTCATTGTAATAAAATACTTGTAGTTTTATTATGAATACTTTTGCCACAATTTGAATTTAAATTCGTGTCCGGGCATTTTATCTCATCGCTCTGCGCTGAGGTAAAACATCGCGCTCATGCCTAGTTACGCGTTATAGACACTCTTTTCCACTCTCGATGGGTAGCACCAGCAGTGGTCTAACCGTTGAGGAGGATACCTTTGTGCCACGTATCCGCGAAGGTAAGTTCACGAAGGCAAGTTTATGATTACTCTGGATTTGGTTCTCGAATTTTATGATTGATATGGCACGTTATTCAAATTAAATATTAAGCTTGTAAATGTGTTTTTTATGTGAATTAGGTGATCTTTATGATGGTTTTTATGACACGTAATTATAATTTTCTACTGCTTTTAAATTCGGCTATATTCATGATTTTATGACTTTTTCTGATCGATATGGCTGTGATTGCTCTGTCCAAAAAGACCAGAGCAATGATATTTTGCATTAATTGTACGTTATAAAACTATTTAACCATCTTAAAAAAAGGCCTGTATGTGTGTATGAATGTTTGTCCGCGATTATCTCGCGTTTGGCTGAACCGATTTTGATGCGGTTTTCAGAAAAGTGTTAGTTTTATTCTGGGAACGGTAAAACCGTTCCCAGAATATAATTATAATTACACGAACCGTCTCGAACACAGACTTGATAACTTCCAGCCTCCCGAACAAGCCGGTTTCCGAAGAGGCTATAGTACCATAGACCACATCCATACGCTGCGGCAAGTTATACAGAAGACCGAAGAGTATAACTTGCCATTATGCTTAGCGTTTGTGGACTATGAGAAAGCCTTCGATTCGGTGGAAACATGGGCGGTACTTGAGTCACTCCAGCGATGCCGTATTGACTATCGGTACATCGAGGTGTTGAAGTGCTTGTATAATAACGCCACCATGTCGGTCCGAGTACAGGAGCAGAGCACGAAGGCGATTCCATTGAGAAGAGGCGTAAAACAGGGGGACGTTATCTCCCCGAAACTGTTTACTGCCGCAATGGAAGACGCCTTCAAGCTCCTGGAATGGCAAGGACTTGGCATCAACATCAACGGCGAATACATCACTCACCTTCGGTTTGCCGACGACATCGTAGTCATGGCAAAGTCGATGGAGGAACTCAGCATGATGCTCGATGGCCTCGACCGAGTTTCACAACGGGTGGGCTTGAAAATGAACATGGACAAGACGAAAATTATGTCAAATGCCAATGTTGTGCCCACCCCAGTCTCTGTTGGAAACTCGGTACTCGAAGTTGTTGACTCATATATCTACTTAGGACAAGCAGTCCAGTTAGGTAGGTCCAACTTCGAGAAAGAGGTCAACCGCCGAATCCAACTCGGTTGGGCAGCGTTCGGGAAACTAACGCAATATCTTTTCGTCCGACATACCTCAGTGCCTGAAGACGAAAGTCTTCAACCAATGTGTGTTACCAGTGATGAGTTACGGCACCGAAACGTGGTCTTTCACTATCGGCCTCATCTCAAAGCTCAAAGTCGCTCAACGAGCTATGGAGAGGGCTATGCTAGGTGTTTCTCTACGTGATCGAATCCGAAATGAGAGATCCGTAGACGAACTAAAGTCACCGATATAGCCCACCGGATTAGCAAGCTGAAGTGGCAATGGGCAGGCCATATTGCTCGCAGCGCAGATGGCCGATGGGGTCGAAAAGTATTAGAGTGGAGACCACGGACTAGCAAGCGCAGCGTAGGACGTCCACCAGCAAGGTGGACAGACGACCTTATAAAGGTCGCCGGAAGACGCTGGATGCAGGTCGCTTCCAACCGGTATATGTGGAGATCAAAAGGGGAGGCCATGTTCAGCAGTGGACGTCCTATGGCTGAGATGATGATGATGAACGGTTTTAATATATAAAACTAATGGATATCTTGTGACATTACCCACATACATCCATTTTTTTGCTGACTTGTATTGTAGATTTTCAAAGACACCGATTTAATTGAATATCTAAACTAAAAGGGGAAAAAAAAAAGCTTTTTGAAAAAAAAGGAACCGACTTCAAAACCAAACACAAAAAAGAATAAAATAACTTTTCTTTCGGAAGTCGGATGCCCATAGTCAGTGAAATAAAAAACAAAGCCACCGACTTCCGGAAGAAAAGGTATCACTTACATGTTATCTTGTTACACGTATACCAACTGAATATGGCTAAAAACGCCAAAACTAATATTTTTTTTCAAAATTCTTTATTTTTTAAATTGGTTTGAACATATATGATCGCTCTGGCACCAATTATGATTGCTCTGGTCGCGAAATTTTTTGAACTTAAATATTTCCATAACTGTTAGTGTAAATTGAAGGCCAAAAGTAAAAATATACTATTTCAATATTATACTTTTTAATGAGATACATAATTACCGTTAAATATCAATATCTGAAAAGCACCAGAGCGATCACACGAATACGCCCGTTTTGGAGATCCACCCTAGTATTTTTTCAATTTATTTTTAAAACTATTTCTATTAGTTTCACTCCTTAGTTCTGCCGGCAGACTGTTCAGTAGATAAGGTAATCGTTTTTTTAGGGTTCTGTCACCAAAGTAATTAGTAACTCTGGGTACATTAAATCTACCAGCAGCCATAGATCGTGTGTTATGGTTATTAATTACGTGCGTTAAGTTATGCTCTTGAGTTCCATGGTGGTTAACTGCTAAAAGATATTTATGTTTGTAACTGATTGGTAGAATTTTACATATTTTAAATAGTTTTCTATAATCACCTTTACAACTGTTTTTAGTTTTTTGTGTAACAAGTAGTTTCAAAAATCGAATTTGAAGAGTTTCTAATTTATCCAAGTTAGTTTTGAATGTTAAAAGATGCCTATGCACACCACGTTTTTTAAACGCGCGTGTTTTAGAAACGCGCGTCGACGGCACGCTTTATCAAACAGAGGTGTTTATTGTCGCTGCAAGGGCGCGTCGACGGCGCGTTTAAGAAACGTGGTGTGCATGCCCTAATAGTACCTACTCGACACATTTCATCAATTACGCATCGGATTTACATGGGGAGCTATGTCAATTTTTTCTTCCAAATAGTTATAATCAGTGATCGGAATAGATAGATTGAATAGGCGTCATTGATCCGAACGTACATTAATATGGACATTCCACCGGAATTGATTTGATTTTATAAATAAAAACCGGAACTTAGGTAGGAATTGTATTATGTCAGAGTTGCGGAATTTGTTCGAAAGTGTTACGGCGGCCCTGGAACGCAAAGACGTTAAATATTAAAGTTCAATCAATTGTTCAAATCAATTGCTTTTTTTACATTCAACGGATAAATATGAATTAATTTAGTTATGATACCTTTTTTTCAAATTTTTATTGAGTAGTAATAATAGCACTAACAACATTAACTATATTTTAATTGAATCCGGAAATACCGAAATTAATACTTTCCGGAAAAATGGCTTATCCATGTTATTCTTTCTGTGTGCATTTATGATACAAATACCAAAAATCAATCTGCCTATTCCGATCTACAGGGTGATTTTTTAGTCACCATCCAAATTTTAATATATTAATCTTTGGCGAAAATCATTGAATACGTGTTTTTTCTTTTTGTATCACTCAATACAAAAATATCGAGATATCACGTCTCAATGTTATCTATAAAAAGTTGATGAATCTGGACACCGCGCTGTGATGTGTCGCTCAGGGGGCCAATTCTCGATTTTCGCCATTTTTCTCGAGTTCGAGATTGTAAGTCTATCTCTATGTCTATTAAAAATATCTCTATCTCTACCAAAAAATGTCGAATGGAGCAGAAATCCGTATTCTCAGTCAAAATAGAAATAAATGTCACGAAAATGTCGAGTCGAGTGAAGATAATGTTACCATTATGAAGAATCGCACGTTCCGTTTTAGGTAACTATAGGTTAATGAATGATTTTGTTTTAAAACGCTGACTAAATATAATTATTTAAGGATGAAACGAAACGTTTTGTGTAAAAATAATCAGTTTGACAGTTGATTGTCTGTCAGGTCAGTGTCAGAATTTGCGTCTTTTGATATGTTTACATGAACTCTGTGTTTATAATTCATTAGTGGGCTGTGCTGTTTTACATTTCATGATTTTTATTTTAACATGGAGGGGAATTATTTTAATGACTTCTGTTTCGCTCAAATCGTAAATTTCGACGGCGGGATAAGTGCGCTGTTGTCGCCGTGTATTCATGTATTGGCCAGTTGCTCGCCATTTTCCAACAACTCCGAGACAAAAATGCTATTGTTATTGTGATAAAAATGCTAATAAACTCGTCCATCTTTCAGTGGTTTCTAATCCAATCGTGGGTACACAAATTACAGAGTTTGTTATTTGCGCGAAGGTCGTCGTTTCAAGAAAACACAATGCAAAAATCAAGAGTTTATCGAATTTCCAGTAGGTATGACATGCCAAGCCGTATTTTATTTAAAAACTAAAGAAAAGAAAACAGTGTACAATCCAAAACTCAACAAATTCACTCAGAAATGACGTATCTCTACAATCGACATTACATCTCTACTGCTCAGAAGCACTCGACATGAATTCTAACGTTAGCCTTCGACAAATGTCGAATCCGACATCCCCAGAATAGCAACTTTTAAAATTAGTCGAAAAAATGACGTCATTAGAATTTTTTGTCGAGTTCGACACCATCTCTAAAGCCGAGAATTGGCCCCCAGGTGTAGCGGGGCGGGGCGGGGGGTCAGCGGGGTGCGCTCTGTCCGTTTCACGCATCGGCAAGTGTTTAATATTAACGTTTAGCTTAGTGACCACACAGAGCGGATGAGAAAATGATTTAATATGACAATTTGACGTATGGATTTTTTTTCAAAAATGGGATTAGTGATTGATACCTTATGTCTAGAAAAATTTTGGACGGTGGTAAAAAAGTCACCCTGTATAGTTATAATCGTTCTAGAAAACACAAACTATTTTTTCGCACTGTAGCCCGATCCACCTCCCCTACACCGATATTGACACAATTAACCGATTCGACACTTTTAAAATTGCCAGTACTTCACAAGCAGTTCTGTACTTTAAAACCGGTTTCGTTAGTGAATCGTGTACGCCAGATGTCGGCTGTTGTGCCTCGGCGGTGAAACAGCTGAGTGTCACTATATCACCAAATAAGGTGTGGGAATGTGTGCGTGGCATGAAAAAGGGTAAGTCGCCGGGTCACGAATGTCACGATGGTCTGACGCTGGAACATATTGTGCTAGGAGGTCCTCAGGTAGCTGAAAAACTTTCTGTGCTGTACAACTTATTTTTGGGGCACTGTTATTTGCCGAAAAGTTTCATGAAAACTGTAGTAATGCCACTCGTCAAAGACAAAAAAGGTGACATATCGAGTATAAATAATTATAGACCCATTTCATTGGCAACCGTGTTTTCTAAAATATTTGAAAGAATATTGCATCCTCATCTATCGAAAAACATAAAGTTACATAATGCTCAATTTGGCTTTCGGCCAAATCTTTCGACTGATACAGCCATATTCACGTTAAAGAAAACTGTCAAGTACTATTTGGATAGAAAAACAAATGTTTATGCTTGTTTTCTTGATCTTAGCCGTGCTTTTGACTCTGTCAATTACAATGTGCTGTGGAATAAGATGTACAATGCAGATATACCGTCCGAAGTAGTTAATGTCATGAAATATTGGTATGAAGGTCAAACAAATGTGGTGAAGTGGGGAGATAGTGTATCCCGTGAATATACTCTCAATTCTGGTGTGAGACAGGGTGGCTTGACATCCCCTACATTATTTAATCTATATGTTAACGACTTGATAGAGGAGCTGAGCGGAGCCGGTGTCGGCTGTTCTATTGATAATGTCCCTATTAATAATATCAGCTACGCCGACGACATGGTTCTGCTCAGCCCCTCTGTCAAGGCGTTGCAAAAGCTACTGAACATATGTGAAGTGTACGCTAGTAAGCACGGTCTCAAATATAATGTTAAGAAAACGGAATTAATGTTGTTTAAATACGACAATAGTCCATTGCATACACCTGATATAACATTATGCAACACCAAACTGAAAGTTGTTAAAAATTTTAGGGTTCCGTAGTCAACAAGGAACCCTTATAGTTTCGCCATGTCCGTCCGTCCGTCCGTCCGTCCGTCTGTCCGCAGTTTAGCTCAGAGACGCCCAGTACTAGAAAGCTGTAATTTGGTGTAAATATACGGATTTGTTGTGCCGAAAAAGTGGTAAAATAAAATCTCGTAAAATATTTTTTTTTAGGGTACCTCCTGTACACGTAAAGTGGGGATGTTTTTTTTTCTCTCGCGTACCCCTTAGTGTGGGGTATCATTAAATAGGTCTTTAAAAAATATTGATAGTTTCCGTTAACAATTTTTTGATAAAATAATTCGTTTGTGAAATATTAAGCTTTAAAGTGCTAATTTTTGCTCGACTCGAGTGTCCCCCCCCCTCTACCAGCTAAACGGTTATGTTTGGGGGTGTGAAAAAATTCACAATAGTAGTATATATAACGAAGTTTGAAGGAAAATTATCATGACTAAGTAGGCTTTACAAGTTTACGAGTAATAGTCGACCAACTTATAAAACGTACTTGGATAGCATATTTTCCTAAACAAAATGTATCGCAGAACATGTTCTTCAACTGCAAATGTAAGTTTGTAAACTTTATTTTTACAGCAATAATAGGTGGGTATGTTTTGGGGATAGGTAGGTTTTAATTGTCAACTATTTTTAACTAACTTCAAAAAAAGGAGGAGGTTCTCAATTCGTCGTAATCTTTTTTTTTATGTATTTTCCCCGATTTCTCAAAGACGCCTGGACCGATTTTGAAAATTCTTCTTTTTAAAATTAAATTCAGCGAATCAGTTTAATTAGTTCGCATAAGTATTTTGATGGGCAACTACGGAACCCTACACTGTGCGTGGCCCGACAGGCAATTTGCCGTTTTTTTTTTTAAATATCTTGGACATATCGTAACGGATAAATTACGAGACGATGAGGACCTGGAAAGACAGAGGAGAATGTTGGCTGCGAAAAGTAACATGCTTGCTCGGCGTTTTGCTAAATGTACCAAACAAGTTAAAGTCACTCTGTTCAATGCTTACTGTCGGTCGCTTTACACTGGCCACCTCTGGTACAAGCACACACAACGCGCGTATAACACCTTACGTGTGCAATATAACAACGCATTTAGGTGCATTTTTGGGCTACCGTGGAGGTGTAGTGCGTCCGGCATGTTTGCGGAGAACAGAGTAGACGATTTCCATGCTGTATTGCGTAAAGCGAGGGCCTCCTTTATGAGCCGTGTCCATGATTCTGACAATGGAATACTGAGAGCCATAATATGAAGCTAATTATTTCTTTGTTTATGGCTGTCAGTATTCCTGCTAACAGTATTTTTATTATTTTTGTTTATTTGATATTGTAATTTTGTAATTCTTATTCTAAATTCTAAATTATTTTTTGTTAATTAATTTTGGTTTTTGTTTATTAATTTCTGTTTGTATGGGTATCTTGCCTGAAATAAATGGATTTATTTATTTATATGTACTGTGATCATTCTAAGTATGCATTGATTTAACAAAAAACATAACCCTCCTGCCTGGCGCAGTCGGGTAATAAAAAAACATGTGTTCATTATTTTTCAAAACTCTAGCTGACTTACTAATTATAATTGCAATTTATAATTTATTATAACATTTAATTACATTTAATGACGGACATTTAATTACATTAGAAGCCATTATCTTGTGACAATGGCTTCTAATGTAATTAAATGTCCGAGTTGTAACCTCGTTATTTGTGAAGTGCTGGCGTTTGTGAAAAACAAACTTGATGTGATGGACGAGGACAGTTTAAGTAAAATATGTGTGACGGCGTTTTCGTCTGAAGAAATCCTCAATGCAAAGAAATTACTGTTCGACTCAATTCCATCGGATCAGCAAATGAAAATTCGCAAAGGTGATAAGAAATCGCTACGGGACATTGATGACATTATTGTGCTTCTGAAGCGGACTGATCCAGAGAGTGTTCCAGTTTTCGTAGCCCGTGACCTTCAGAAGTTACCGCCCGTCACATTTGACCATGTAGATGTGACAAGGCTCCTCAAGGATATCCTGGTGCTAAGAGAAGAACTGAAGGTAGTAAAGGATAGCTACGTCACAATAGAAACATTCAATGCATTGCAAAGGAAAGTAGACATCATGAAAACATCAACTGCAAGTTTAAATGACGATTATTGCAACGTTAATTTGAAAAGAGGGTGTCGTCGTCTAAGCGAGTATCACTGTGATAGTGGACCGATGGGACTACATAACTTTTCCCAATCTAGTCCCAACAATGAGAATACTCCACTGGTAAATATTGTTGAATCACCAAATGCAACATTTGTACATTCATATCGAGAATTAATAAAATCAAATGTCGGTGTGAATAACGGACAAAAAAATGTAAACACCACCTGTGCGCCTTCAATACCACGAATGTCGAAACATGTATTTAGTTCAGCGAGTGCGATGACTAATGAAGCGATCGACATTCCAAGAAGTGTGCAAACAAAACCACCTATGTCGGATCATTCTGTGCCCATAAGATCGCCAATGTTGCATGCAGTCTCCGATTCTACGCAGTCAAAACAACGAATATGCCAACTGGAATCACGAGCTACTTTGGCAGACTTAGTTAAGGCACCTGGCGAATGGAAGGTCGGAAATACAACGGAAGAATGGAAAACAGTTCAGAGAAAAAGGTTTAGAAACAGAATCGTAGGAAAAAAAGGTGCCGCGGCCGCGGAACCGGCAGCCAAATTTAAAGCAGCCGATATAAAGATACCGTTGTTTATATACAACGTCGACAAGTCAACTACCCATAGTGATATTAGTGCGCATGTGTTTAATAAGTCACAAATGCATGTTACGGTAAATAAACTACCTATGAAAAGTGATAAAGGTTATGATGCTTACAAAGTGTTCGTTCCTAAACAAAAATTAGACATATTTCTCGATGAAAACTTTTGGCCTGAGGGCGTATTGTATAGGCGTTTCGTGGACTTTTCGAAACCCAAAGTGAATGAAAAGGAAGAACAAGACCCAAACAATGAATAGTGCAGTGATAAACAGGTACTGTAATTTTTTAAGTTTTAATTGTAAAAGTCTTGTTCGCTCAATGGAGTGTCTGAGGAAACTATGTAAGTCGGCGGACATCGTTGCTCTCCAAGAGACTTGGTTACTACAGCATGACGTTCCACTGTTAGGAACAATAGACCCGAATTTTTCATACACCGGTAACACCGCTGTGGACCTTTCCTCGGGAGTTTTGCGTGGCCGGCCGCACGGTGGCGTCGCACTCCTATGGCGTAAGAGTTTGTTTCCATGTGTGTCTGTAATTCAGTGTAGAAGTGTTCGTTTGGCGGGTATCAGGGTCACGATGAGTGATAGAACTATGATAATACTATCGGTGTACATGCCTACTGATGAACGGGAAAATCTAGGCGAATTCTCTTCATGTCTGGGGGAAATGTATGCTATCATAGAAAATGAAGATGTGGACTTGGTTTACTTATTGGGGGATTTTAATGCGCATCCCGACATGCCCTTTTACAATGAGCTTAAGGAATACTGTAGTGAGCAACAGCTGTGTATAGTAGACTCTGAACTCTTACCTGCCGAGTCATATACTTATATTAGCGACAGTCATGGATGTAGGAGGTGGCTTGATCACTGTGTGACCTCTTTAGCGGCTAGAAAAACTATTGAAAGTGCAAAAATTCACTATAATGTGTTTTGGTCTGATCATCTGCCTATAGAAATTGTAATTAACTTAGGTAACTGCACACCCAAGAAGCCCATAGATTGTTGTGTGAATAACAGCAATAAGATAATAAATGGTGTTATATGGGGGGATAGGGATCAGTCGCAAATAGATAAATACCATGAAATATGTTGCAGTAAATTAAAATATATTGATTTTCCTGACGAATTAAACTGTTGTGCGGATAGTATGTGTAATAATGCTAAGCATAGAAATGTAATTAATAAGTTGTACCGAGATATCATCACAGTGCTTATAGAGGCCTCTGTATCTAGTCATAAGAGCAAACTTGTGAGGGGGCGCCACATCGCGGGCTGGAATAAACATGTTCGGGATGCTCATCAAAAGGCTAGATTCCATTTCCAGGAGTGGTGTTCGTATGGTAAGCCTACATCGGGTAGGCTCCACGAGGCTATGCAAAGCTCTAGAAAAGAGTTTAAAGCTAAACTGAAACATTGCCTAAATCATAAAGATCAAATAAAGATGGATATAATCGCTGAATATCATAAAACTAAAAAATTCAGTCAGTTCTGGAAATCTACCAATAAACTCAAGCCAAAATTGAATCTCCCAGCCAGTGTAGAGGGAATTAGTGCTCCCCGTGATGTGGCTAACCTATTTAGGAATCACTTTAAAGTTGAACCTCTATTGACACCGAAAGAGGGCGAAATGATGCTTGATGCTGAAAACCACGGCACCGGTGACCCCCCAGTTAAAATAACTTATGCTGAGGTCGATAAGGTTATTAAGGAGATGACCAGAGGGAAATCACCAGGCCACGATGGACTCAGCATCGAGCATCTGCAACATGCGGGTGTTCATGCTCCTAGGGTCTTATCCATGTTGTTTACCTTCTGTGTTCGACATAACTTCCTACCAGACGATCTCATGAAAACTATTGTAGTACCAATAATTAAAAATAAAACGGGTGACGTATCGGATAAGGCAAATTATAGACCCATATCTCTAGCCACAACTCTTGGTAAGGTGCTGGATGGTGTGCTTAACAGACATTTAAACCAACATGTCTTTCTGCATGACGCGCAGTTCGGATTCCGACCTGGGCTGTCTACAGAATCTGCAGTACTGTGTCTTAAGCATACTGTCCAGTACTATACTGACAGAAGAACACCAGTGTACGCCTGCTTCTTGGACCTGTCAAAAGCTTTTGACATGGTGTCATACAGTGTTCTGTGGAAGAAGATGAGACGTGACACTAGGCTGCCTACAGAGGTCATCAACTTATTTAGGTATTGGTACGATAACCAAAGAAATGTTGTCAGATGGATGGGCGAATGTTCGGATGAATATAGGATGGAGTGTGGAGTGAGGCAGGGGGGACTAACCTCACCTACACTGTTTAATTTATATGTAAACGGATTAATTGAGGAACTCAGCAGTGCTGGTGTCGGATGTTCAGTGGATGGTGTTTTTACGAATAACATTAGCTATGCTGATGACATGGTGCTGCTGGGTCCCTCAATTGGTTCCGTGAGGTCACTATTGGCCATATGTGAACGTTATGCAATGACACATGGTCTAAAGTACAATGTTGACAAGAGCGAGCTGCTAGTTTTTAAAGCCGGAACCAAAACTTACCCTGTTCCTCCGATAACCCTAAATGGCACCGCCCTACGGCAAGTTTTTAAATTTAAGTACTTAGGCCACTGGGTCAATGAAAGACTGAATGATGACATGGACATGGATAGGGAGCGCAGAGCATTGTCGGTAAGGGGTAATATGCTTTCTCGCAGGTTTGCACGATGCTCACGTGACGTTAAAGTCACACTATTCAAAAGCTATTGCCAAACATTATACACATGCAACCTGTGGAGCAATTACACTCAAAAAGCCTACAATGCTCTGCGCGTGCAATACAACAACGCGTTCAGGGGCTTGTTGGGGCTTCCATGGCGGTGCAGTGCCTCTGGCATGTTCGCGCATCATAGAACGGACGGCTTCCAGGCAGTGCTACGTAAAAGATCAGCCGCACTTTGGTCGCGGGTAAGGGGTAGCACCAACACGCTTCTGAGCGTGGTGTCGGGCAGAGTGAACAGCCAATTCCTGAGGCATTGGTCGCTCATGCATGTCCGTAGTAATAATAATTTTAAATTCTACTAACTTTAGCTATAAGTCTTCTATCTACTAACAAAATATGGACTTGTATTTGTGATTGGTCTGAAATAAATAAACAATTTCAATATAACACTACAAATGTATGTAAAATGTTATATAACAATGTTATATAACATGACCACACTATGAAAAATGTTATATAACATGTTATGTTACATAGTCTGTACGCACCGTTAGATTATAAAATTTCCAGATTCCTAGCGTACAGACTATGTAACATATTATGTATTCAGTCATTAATGTTCATTAATATTGTAAAATTGAATAGTTTATTAATTATTATATCCGTTACTAAAACTAGAAATTAAAATAAATAAAACTAAATATATACAACAAGATACTTAAACTAAAACTAAACTAAAATACATAATTTAAAAAAAAAAAATAAAAAAAAAAATACTTAAAAAGGAAGAGATACTCAGGCGTCAAAGTATTATGTTATATAACATTTTACATACATTTTTAGTGTTATATAACAATGTTATATAACATTATTACATGGTCTGCACGCACCTTAATATGTGCCACTGAGAATCGAAGCCAAAAACACGGGAGAAAAATTACCCTCGTCGTACGATTCCTATGTAAAACAAGTGAACATCTCCAAGGAAAACATTTAAATGTGTGCGTGGCGCTCACTAACACATTTATAAAAAAGTAGCTTCAATAAAAACGTTACGTTTAGTTTTGAACACGGAATCTGTGTGCTTAGTGCTAGTTTTTTTACGTAGACGCGAAAGTAACGTTTAAGGCCGTGTGGGTCCGAATTTAAGTTTTTGAAAACAATCCTAGACAAAAAATACAAGGTTTTAAATTTAAAAAAAAATATATATGTGTTAGTTAAGGATCTTATCTAGTCAAAATCGCTTTCAGTTGCAAGACCTGATGAACTTCACTCGATAGAAAAAAATCGCAAAGTTACCTCTTTTTAAAACGCATTTTCAATATTATGACAATATTTACTGATTTTTTACAATTAATTTTTAAACTATATTAAAGAAACTATTTAGTTATAGACAAATTCGCTGAGTTTGAATTGATAAAATGATTTGCTTAATTACTATGTTTAATTATGAATTAAAAGCGGTCGCGGCGGCTCGGACAGGTCCGTTCAGTCGCGCGCTGGCGCTTATAGACGACGGTCCTGTGCCAGTTTCTTCCGCGACAACTACGCGCACCATACCATCTCTTTTTGAGAATTTGTTGCTTGTTCGTCATAAATTATAATGGCAAATAAACAACGCAGGCGAAAAAAATCTCGTAAAACTATCCAAGACACAAATAAAAAGAATGCACTCCAAAGAAATGTGAAGAAGTAAGTAGGTTCACTACGTAAATGTTTTATTTGTATTGTAATGTAATTTGGTCTCAAAATTAAATTTTATTTTACTTCAGTCTCTGATTGGTAAATGTCTAAAACTTACTATCATCGTACTTTATGAATATTAGATTTTTGATAATTCATATTTTGTCTATTTCGATATCTCAACCTGGCGTTTGCTAACGAACAGTAAATTACTATAGCTACCTATCAATTTCATCTGTGAAATAGGTACTCCATTTACTTTTTGTTATAGGTCAGTTGGGCAGCCTGAAAAAACTAACATGAACACTGCCGTAGCAACAAATTTAACTGAGGATTCAAACGAAAATAGGTATGTAATTAAGTATCGTTTTTGGAACGAAGTTCCTAATCGCGCGTTGTGAAAGGGGGCTAGACGGAAAAAAATCGTACGAAAAGTTGTCACGACACTTTTTGCTATAGTAAGAGACAGACAGACATGTTTCTCTGTCTGTCTCTCTCTCTCTTATAGAAAGCAAGCCAGATATTTTCATTTCTATTTCGCATTGAACAGTGTGGTGTCGCGACGATTATTTTTGTTGAGTGTATACAGGTTTTTAGGGTTCCGTAGTCAACAAGAAACCCTTATAGTTTCGCCATGTCCGTCCGTCCGTCCGTCCGTCCGTCCGTCCGTCTGTCCGCAGTTTAGCTCAGAGACGCACAGTACTAGAGAGCTGTAATTTGGTGTAAATATACGGATTTGTTGTGCCAAAAAAGTGGTAAAATAAAATCTCGTAAAATATTTTTTTTTTAGGGTACCTCCTGTACACGTAAAGTGGGGATGTTTTTTTTTTTCTCGCGTACCCCTTAGTGTGGGGTATCATTAAATAGGTCTTTAAAAAATATTGAGAGTTTTCATTAACAATTTTTTGATAAAAAAATTCGTTTGTGAAATATTAAGCTTTAAAGTGCTAAATTTTGCTCGACTGGAGTGTCCCCCCCTCTACCAGCTAAACGGTTATGTTTGGGGGTGTGAAAAAATTCACAATAGTAGTATATATAACGAAGTTTAAAAGAAAATTATCATGACTAAGTAGGCTTTACAACTTTACGAGTAATAGTCGACCAACTTATAAAATGTACTTGGATAACAGATTTTCTTAAACAACATGTATCGGAGAACATGTTCTTCAACTGCAAATGTAAGTTTGTCAACTTTATTTTTACAGCTTTAATAGGTATGTTTTACGGTATGTTTTTTGGGGATAGGTAGGTTTTTATCGTCAACTATTTTTAACTAACTTTAAAAAAAGGAGGAGGTTCTAAATTCGTCGTAATCTTTTTTTAGGGTTCCGTAGTCAACAAGGAACCCTTATAGTTTCGCCATGTCCGTCCGTCCGTCCGTCCGTCTGTCCGCAGCTTAGCTCAGAGACGCCCAGTACTAGAAAGCTGTAATTTGGTGTAAATATACGGATTTGTTGCGCCGAAAAAGTGGTAAAATAAAATCTCGTAAAATATTTTTTTTTAGGGTACCTCTTGTACACGTAAAGTGGGGATGTTTTTTTTATTTCTCGCGTACCCCTTAGTGTGGGGTATCATTAAATAGGTCTTTAAAAAATATTGATAGCTTCCATTAACAATTTTTTGATAAAAAGATTCGTTTGTGAAATATTAAGCTTTAAAGTGCTAATTTTTGCTCGACTCAAGTGTCCTCCCCCTCTACCAGCTAAACTTTGTTTGGGGGTGTGAAAAAATTCACAATAATAGTATATATAACGAAATTTTAAGGAAAATTATCATGACTAAGTAGGCTTTACAAGTTTACGAGTAATAGTCGACCAACTTATAAAACGTACTTGGACAACATATTTTCCTAAACAAAATGTATCGCAGAACTTGTTCTTCAACTGCAAATGTAAGTTTGTCAACTTTATTTTTACAGCTATAATAGGTGGCTATGTTTTGGGGAAAGGTAGGTTTTTATTGACAACTATTTTTAACTAACTTCGAAAAGAGGAGGTTCTCAATTCGTCGTAATCTTTTTTTTATGTATTTTCCCCGATTTCTCAAAGACGCCTGGACCGATTTTGCGTGGCCCGATACGCACTTGGCCGGTTTTTTATGTATTTTCCCGGATTTCTCAAATTCAAGAAAAATTCTTTTTTTTTAAATTAAATTCAGCGAATCAGTTTAGTTAGTTCGCATAAGTATTTTGATGGGCAACTACGGAACCCTACACTGTGCGTGGCCCACTACGCACTTGGCCGGTTTTTTGTAAAAAATAAATAGTAAAAAATAATAATAATAATGAATCCATAATGAAAACATATCGAGGTTTTCGTCATGGGTGTCGTTTTCATGGTTTTCGAAGGTGTTGAAACCGATGGTGCAGTCAAAATGTAAATCCAAGATGGCGGCTGCAAAAAATATCGAGGTTTTCGTCATGGGTGTCGTTTTCACGGTTTTCGAGGGTGTTGAAACCGATGGTGCAGTCAAAATGTAAATCCAAGATGGCGGCTGCAAAAAATATCGAGGTTTTCGTCATGGGTGTCGTTTTCATAGTTTTCGAAGGTGTTGAAACCGATGGTGCAGTCAAAATGTAAATCCAAGATGGCGGCTGCAAAAAATATCGAGGTTTTCGTCATGGGTGTCGTTTTCACGGTTTTCGAGGGTGTTGAAACCGATGGTGCAGTCAAAATGTAAATACAAGATGGCGGCTGCAAAAAATATCGAGGTTTTCGTCATGGGTGTCGTTTTCATGGTTTTCGAGGGTGTTGAAACCGATGTTGCAGTCAAAATGTAAATCCAAGATGGCGGCTGCAAAAAATATCGAGGTTTTCGTCATGGGTGTCGTTTTCATAGTTTTCGAAGGTGTTGAAACCGATGGTGCAGTCAAAATGTAAATCCAAGATGGCGGCTGCAAAAAATATCGAGGTTTTCGTCATGGGTGTCGTTTTCACGGTTTTCAAGGGTGTTGAAACCGATGTTGCAGTCAAAATGTAAATCCAAGATGGCGGCTGCAAAAAATATCGAGGTTTTCGTCATGGGTGTCGTTTTCATAGTTTTCGAAGGTGTTGAAACCGATGGTGCAGTCAAAATGTAAATCCAAGATGGCGGCTGCAAAAAATATCGAGGTTTTCGTCATGGGTGTCGTTTTCATGGTTTTCGAGGGTGTTGAAACCGATGTTGCAGTCAAAATGTAAATCCAAGATGGCGGCTGCAAAAAATATCGAGGTTTTCGTCATGGGTGTCGTTTTCATAGTTTTCGAAGGTGTTGAAACCGATGGTGCAGTCAAAATGTAAATCCAAGATGGCGGCTGCAAAAAATATCGAGGTTTTCGTCATGGGTGTCGTTTTCACGGTTTTCAAGGGTGTTGAAACCGATGTTGCAGTCAAAATGTAAATCCAAGATGGCGGCTGCAAAAAATATCGAGGTTTTCGTCATGGGTGTCGTTTTCATAGTTTTCGAAGGTGTTGAAACCGATGGTGCAGTCAAAATGTAAATCCAAGATGGCGGCTGCAAAAAATATCGAGGTTTTCGTCATGGGTGTCGTTTTCATGGTTTTCGAGGGTGTTGAAACCGATGTTGCAGTCAAAATGTAAATCCAAGATGGCGGCTGCAAAAAATATCGAGGTTTTCGTCATGGGTGTCGTTTTCATAGTTTTCGAAGGTGTTGAAACCGATGGTGCAGTCAAAATGTAAATCCAAGATGGCGGCTGCAAAAAATATCGAGGTTTTCGTCATGGGTGTCGTTTTCACGGTTTTCAAGGGTGTTGAAACCGATGTTGCAGTCAAAATGTAAATCCAAGATGGCGGCTGCAAAAAATATCGAGGTTTTCGTCATGGGTGTCGTTTTCATAGTTTTCGAAGGTGTTGAAACCGATGGTGCAGTCAAAATGTAAATCCAAGATGGCGGCTGCAAAAAATATCGAGGTTTTCGTCATGGGTGTCGTTTTCACGGTTTTCAAGGGTGTTGAAACCGATGGTGCAGTCAAAATGTAAATCCAAGATGGCGGCTGCAAAATATATCGAGGTTTTCGTCATGGGTGTCGTTTTCATGGTTTTCGAGGAAGTTGAAACCGATGGTGCAGTCAAAATGTAAATCCAAGATGGCGGCTGCAAAAAATATCGAGGTTTTCGTCATGGGTGTCATTTTCATGGTTTTCGAGGGTGTTGAAACCGATGGTGCAGTCAAAATGTAAATCCAAGATGGCGGCTGCAAAAAATATCGAGGTTTTCGTCATGGGTGTCGTTTTCACGGTTTTCAAGGGTGTTGAAACCGATGGTGCAGTCAAAATGTAAATCCAAGATGGCGGCTGCAAAAAATATCGAGGTTTTCGTCATGGGTGTCGTTTTCATGGTTTTCGAGGAAGTTGAAACCGATGGTGCAGTCAAAATGTAAATCCAAGATGGCGACTGCAAAAAATATCGAGGTTTTCGTCATGGGTGTCGTTTTCACGGTTTTCGAGGGTGTTGAAACCGATGGTGCAGTCAAAATGTATATCCAAGATGGCCGCTGCATAAATTATCGAAGTTTTCATCATGGGTGTCGTTTTCATGGTTTTTGAGGGTGTTGAATCCAATATTGCAGTCAAAATGTAAATCCAAGGTGGCGGCTGCCAAAATTATTGAGGTTTTCATCATGGATGTCGTTTTCGTTGTTTTTGAGGGTGTTGAAACCGATATTACTATCAAAATAGAAATCCCAGATGTCAAATAACAAAAATCAAAAAATATTATTAAAACTTAAAAAAAATAAAATTTTATTACAATTCCTTCACTAATTAATCGAAAGGAACTTCGTTCCATCCGGGTGTCCCTTGACACCTCTCAAGTTTTTTTTTATCGGGTGGTAAAATCATCAAATGAGTCCTGCCGCTCTGGGTGGAGCGGAAGGGCCTGTCAGACTTGTACTGACTAAAATCCACCCTGTTCCTTCGGTTGCCCTTTGCGTTCCAGGGCCACGGTATCATGGTAAGACAGGTAATCGTGGCCTCAGTAGGCATTTGGCCTTATTTGGGTCCCGTCAGTTTGCTGACAGCTCTTTGAGGCGCGCGTGGAACACGACGCGCCGCGGACCTGGGCTTGGTCCTTGATCGGACGGCCAATAATTGGGGGACATAAGCGGTCATTCGGTTGAACGACGTTCGGATAATCGATGCTCTACTATATTAAAGTTCTGGATCCTCATAATTTACATTAACTAACATAATATGGGTGGGTTTTCAGGTACTACATGGATAATGCATCATGTAGCAACACGGCTGATGTATCCAAAACCTATTTTATTGGATTGGATCCTGTTGATACACAAAAAACTGTAACATTAACGTAAGTACCACATTTTATGTTTTTACCGCATTTTACATACAATGCTTTTGCTCGAATGTGTAAGACAAACTTGTAAGACTTACCATTTATGTTCTCTTTTTTAGAGAAACTGAAGACACAGAAGAAAAAGTACTCAAAGATGAATTCCAACCTATTTCGGGACGGCGAATTATCGATATAAATTATTTTTTACAGGAGTTACAAGAAAAAGCTCGTCATAACGGTTTATTTAACTGCACATTAGGTAACTTCCGTTTAATTAGTGAAAAACGACGAGGACTTTTATCAGTATTTCGTTTTGAATGCAATATGTGCAAACAAGTTTGCTTGATTAACTCGGAAGACCAAAACGACGAGGAACAAGTGAATATAAATATAGCCGCCACTACAGGGATTGTGGCTTCCGGTATTGGCTTTTCCCAATTTGAGGAACTATGCTCAGCTATGAATATTCCAGTTTTCTGTTCAAAATACTATTCGAAATTAGAGGAAGAAGTGTTTGAAAAATGGTATAAGACGGCAAGTGCTACCATGGAAGCTGCAGCTCAAATGGAGAAAGAGATCGCTATCGCAGAAGGTCGAATTAAGAACGGCTACCCTATGGTTGATGTTTGCGTTGACGGCTCATGGTGTGCTAGATCTTACGGCACCAATTATAAAGCGTCATCAGGCACAGCAGTCATAATAGGCAGAAAAACAGGTCAAGTTCTTTATATTGGAATAAAAAATAAATATTGCTTGGTATGCGCTCGAGCTGAGCACAAAAATATGTCCTCAAAGCAACACAAATGTTTTAAAAATTATGAAGGTTCTTCAAGCTCCATGGAGACGGAAATTATTGTAGAAGGTTTCAAATCGTCGATCACAATGTATGGCATCATATATGAGCGAATGATAGGAGATGGAGATGCATCTACTTATGCTGCAGTCCTCAAAGCCAGACCATATGAAACCGAAAAAGTGACTGTCGAAAAAATTGAATGTCGGAACCACGTACTAAGAAACTTCTGTAAAAAACTACGTTATCTGATTACAGACACAAAATATGTTTTAGTGCACCGTAAAATGCTCAATAATGTCAAAATTTTGACTATGCGGAAATCGATAGTACAATGTATTAGACATCACAAAACCTCTGAAAGTCCGCGCAATGTAGCAATATCAAATCTTCATAGAGATATTATTAACTGTGTAGCACATGCTTTCGGCGACCATAGAATGTGCCAAGAATATTATTGCACTAAAGATAGAAATGACAACGAAGAGCTCAAAAAGATCCAGAATTCCACATTCATTTTCCGAATAAACGCGATTGTTTCAAACGTTGCTGCAAAATCACGCAGCTTAATAGAAGACGTTGACACAAACACTGTTGAGTGTTTTAATAGTGTCATCGCTAAATTCATTGGTGGGAAACGAATAAATTTTTCATTAAAAGGAGGTTATCAAGGGAGGTGCTCAGCAGCTGTTCTTTCGTTTAACAGCCAATCCGGACTTTCAGGCGTACAAAAAGCTTTTTTAAATAAAAGTCCTAAAGGCAGGGTTAAAATAATTGAAAGAAGGAGAGCACAAAAACGAAAGCTAAACTTCGAGAATCCAGTAAAAAAAGTACGAAAATTAAAAGAAGGCAATCAGAAGCAACATGACTATGGTCCAGCGAGCACAGCACCAGATATGTCTCCACTTGAATTAAAGAAAGCTGAAGAAGAGTTCTTAAATAATTTAAAAATGCTTACTTCTGATAGGCATGCTATCGAGAGAGCTACAGTTTTGCAACGAGATAGCAGTGAATGGTTAGAAATACGGAAAAACCTAATCACCGCATCAAATTTTGGGCAAATTTGTAAAAGAAAAATTAGTATAAATACTGCTCCTTTGGTGAAAAACATATTATACCAAAAAAATTTGAAATGTGTAACTGCTGTTGCACACGGAATAGAGCACGAAAGGCAAGCACTTCAACAGCTTGAAAAGCAAGAAAATATAAGTATTATGCCTTGCGGTTTGTTCATTGATAGGACTTATCCATTTATTGGAGCCACTCCTGACGGATTAGTAGGCGATGATATGCTAATTGAAATCAAGTGTCCTTTAACTGCAGTAAAAAAAGGTCTAACCAATGCAATACAGCAAAACAAGATACAAATTTTAAAATACGACAAAAAGACTTGCACCAGCACAATAAAAAAAAAATCGAACTGGTTTTATCAAATACAAGGACAGCTTCACGTTACTGAAAGACGATCCTGTCTGCTCGGCATCTGGGCTGGAGAAAATGAACCCTTGCTTACAGAACGTATCGAAAGGGACGATAATTTCTGGAAGACGCAAATGGAGTCAAACCTGGTCAAATTTTACATGAAATGTTTATTACCGGAAATTGTGGACAGTAGATACGCACGTGGAATGCCAATAAGGATGTTAACCTTACAAGATGACAAGGAAAATGATAATTTTAATTATGTGGACTCTCCAACGATGCCATCACCTGCGCAACAAATCGGCAATTCTGTACAGTCCATAATAGCCTTAACATCTTCTGAGACACAATCAGAATTGCAACCGGCCACAAGTTCAAGAGAAATAAATTTTGAAAAATTTTAAGATGATTAATGTACAGACGCCAGCAGGTCAACCTACCCGAATCTGTCAGATTTTAGCAATCGAATATTAACCTTCCACTATTGTGATAAGGTTGATAATCTATTAAAGAAATTTGACAGATTGAGGTAGGTTGATGTGCTGGCTTCTGTACATGAATAATAATTTTGACACATTTGATGATTACCATTTATACGTGAGATACAGATTCAGATAGAGTTGATAATATTATTGTTGTTGTATTAAAAAATATGCGATTTTTTGAATCAAATAACGAGTTCTTTTTTAATATTTAATAATATATCTGGTTGACCAAGCTTCGCTCGGTTTTTAAAATGTCTATATCTTGGGAACCAAGCTATTCTCGAACCTGGGATAAATTGATTCCTTGAGCCGAAAAACCCCTAATCTGTAACTTTCATGAAAATCCTTGGAGCCGTTTCCGAGATCCAGATTATATATAAAAAAAACTTGAGAGGTGTCAAGGGACACCCGGATGGAACGAAGTTCCTTTCGATTAATTAGTGAAGGAATTGTAATGAAATTTTATTTTTTTTAAGTTATAATAATATTTTTTGATTTTTGTTATTTGACATCTGGGATTTCTATTTTGATAGTAATATTGGTTTCAACACCCTCAAAAACAACGAAAACGACATCCATGATGAAAACCTCGATAATTTTGGCAGCCGCCACCTTGGATTTACATTTTGACTGCAATATTGGATTCAACACCCTCAAAAACTATGAAAACGACACCCATGACGAAAACCTCGATATTTTTTTCAGCCGCCATCTTGGATTTACATTTTGACTGCACCCTCGGTTTCAACACCCTCGAAAACCATGAAAACGACACCCATGACGAAAACCTCGATATTTTTTGCAGCCGCCATCTTGGATTTACATTTTGACTGCACCATCGGTTTCAACACCCTCGAAAACCGTGAAAACGACACCCATGACGAAAACCTCGATATTTTTTGCAGCCGCCATCTTGGATTTACATTTTGACTGCACTATCGGTTTCAACACCCTCGAAAACCATGAAAACGACACCCATGACGAAAACCTCGATATTTTTTCAGCCGCCATCTTGGATTTACATTTTTACTGCACCCTCGGTTTCAACACCCTCGAAAACCATGAAAACGACACCCATGACTAAAACCTCGATATTTTTTGCAGCCGCCGTCTAGGATTTACATTTTGACTGTAACATCGGTTTCAACACCCTCGAAAACCATGAAAACGACACCCATGATGAAAACTTCGATAATTTATGCAGCGGCCATCTTGGATTTACATTTTGACTGCACCATCGGTTTCAACACCCTCGAAAACCATGAAAACGACACCCATGACGAAAACCTCGATATTTTTTGCAGCCGCCATCTTGGATTTACATTTTGACTGCACCGTCGGTTTCAACACCCTCGAAAACCGTGAAAACGACACCCATGACGAAAACCTCGATATTTTTTGCAGCCGCCATCTTGGATTTACATTTTGACTGCACCATCGGTTTCAACACCCTGGAAAACCATGAAAACGACACCGATAACGAAAACCTCGATATTTTTTCATTAAGGATTCATTATTATTATTTTTTTTATTATTTATTATTTACAAAAAAACCTGTATACACTCAACAAAAATAATCGTCGCGACACCACACTGTTCAATGCGAAATAGAAATGAAAATATCTGGCTTGCTTTCTATAAGAGAGAGAGAGACAGACAGAGAAACATGTCTGTCTGTCTCTTACTATAGCAAAAAGTGTCGTGACAACTTTTCGTAAGATTTTTTTCCGTCTAGCCCCCTTTCACAACGCGCGATAAGGAACTTCGTTCCAATAAATATACAAGAATTGCTCGTTTAAAGATATTAGATTATAATAAAACGAGTTTTTAATGAATCAATAATCTCTTATTTTATTTTTAAAGTAAATCATAAAGACAAGTTGACCTACTGCCTGCTTATCTGTAATGTGACACTGCCCGCGACGTAAGCGCACGGCTCGCTTTGTGGCAGTCGTGGGCAACTCTTGGTAGCGTTAAATGCCTATTTCGCTCGGTCTACCTGCCCTTAACCGCGTTTGGCGCTCTCATTGGCCCACTCCAAGGTCGTGAGAACTTTCAACCAATGAGAGCGCCAAACGCGGTTAAACGTTACTATTGCGTCAACGTAAAAAAATTCGCACTAAGCACACGGGTCATCGTATGATCTAAGTCTATTGGCGCATTTTAAATAGTCTATAACTCGGTCGGTATACAGCATACGGGGAGTCCTCGCATGCGAGATAACAACCAATGAAAGTCACAAGTCGATACGTGTTCGTTACACCGTCTGCGGTGACTCCCCGCTTGCTTCATACCGATCGTGTTATCGACCAATGAAATTCATCGGTCGGTATACAGCTTGCGGGTCTGCCACTCTTGTCAATAAAATGGCGACGAACATGGAGGTTTTACTACACCCCGCATGCGGTCTAACTAATGAAACCGATTCCCCGAATGCGGGCCGTGTGGCATGTGTTACAGAAATCTCTCGCGGCCCCAACAACTAATGTAAATGCGCCATATTGTGTGTTTCCCCAGCAAATCCCTGTACATCCGTCCGCCTCCCAGCCGGCTGATTCCTAGCAAGCTGGCTGAGCCGATAGTGATCAAACAAGAAGAGGTGCAAAAGGAAGATGTTCAGGTGCAGAAGAAGCGCTCCGGATGTGTTGAGGTCATCTCTAGGTAAGTGATATAAAAAAAAAAAAGTTTATGCGGCAATCCTTAGGCACATAATTTTTTCATGAGAATACAATGGAAAATCAAGAACACAAAAGTAGGTACATAGGCTGTGGATTTTACACATTTCCTTATCATCATCTGCCTCCCTTTTCCCAACTATATTGGGGTCGGCTTCCAGTCGAACCAGATGCAGCTGAATATCAGTATTTTATATGGAGCGACTGCCTGTCGGACCTCCACAACACAGTAACTGGGTAATACGATACCACATGGTAAGACTGGTTGTCAGACTTACACATTTCCTTAACTCTTTATTATGGATTTTTTGATAAGGATTTTTTTTTAGAATTAGGTCGAACCACTATGAAAGGAAGTGAAATTAAAGAGAATTAAAAATAAAAACTGTTTTTGTATTAAAAAGCTATTTTTACATAATAATATGGTGTAGCCCAGGCTGCATATATCCCGCACCAGATGGAGCAAAAGAAACTTGTCTTGCTCTATAAGCAATATGTTTTTTCAGTTGAATGATCCAGTATGGAGTCTTTTAAGAAAATAGTCAATAAACCTCGGCTAGCTATACAACATTAATGCAGCGATAGCCTTCAGCGACCATCAGAATTTTTCTTACAGAAACTTACAATAGGCGGTCGCGCTATAAATTGACAATGTCGAGTAAAAACAATCTGGACTGAACACTCATGCCGAAAATCGTGCCGACAGAGAAAGCTCCAACCGAGGCTACTGTCTCTTTCTAATAGGGTGACCAAACATTTCTTAACAAATAGGATAGTATATTTTGAAAGAAATAAGTTACTGAACATGATTTAATTCTCCAGGTACTTAGACGTGTCTCTACTGAAGTCCTGGCGCTTCGGTCTGCTGTGCGCGTCCGTGGCGCTGATGTCGTGTGGCTCCCCGTACGCGCTGTACTACCTGCCAGCATATACTGTCGCTGCGGGACACAGCAAATCTGCCGCCGGTGCGTATGTCTCCACTCAGAGGCGTAGTTACCGTCGTATCAATTATACGGGGCCCCCAAGTGTCAAGTGGGCCTTTGAAATTGGAACGACGATTGGAATATGAAAAAAAAAACATAACATGTTGCTGTTAAATGAAAACTTATCGCGGCCATAAAGCTCCAATTATCGAACTCCTAACATAGCTCAATTTTCATGTAGTTGTCATAAATGAGCTAAGATCAGTCGATCAGCATTCTCAATTGTCTAGCTTCCTCCAAAATTATCATAATGACATCAGCATTACTTACACGAATCAGTACCCTTAGCACGAATTTTCACTGTTTTACTTTACAGCGTCTTCCCACTTTCCAGTATTTACAGCGTTTCTTGTATGAAAAAATGGAACAGCGCCTCTGGTGTGCCAAGAAGGAACTAATTTTTTCCTTCAAAATTGTCAATTTGAAATTGTCAAAGTTCCAGTTTACTTTACGTCAGAATAACTGTAAACTCATGATAAGGCCTCTATAATGTAACGTTATAGATCCAAACATTTCATTAGTGACGGAAGACAATCGAGCATCACAATGCGCACCTTGTATCAAATCTATACTAAATGTAATGCGTCAAAGTTCCAGTTTACTATACGTCTCAAATACTGAAAACTCGCGCTAAGGGTACTGGATGCTATGCAATTAGATTAGAACGGCTCCAAGCAAGTTTTGATACGGGGCCCCTTCTGGCCTAGCTACGCCACTGAGTCGTATAAATGACGCAGTGGAGAGTTTTGAAAGAGACTCACACTCAATATTAGTTGGCTGAAGAATAATGGTTAAAACAAAGAGATTTAAAAGAACCTATAGAGCGGGCATTGGGAAAATTGTCATACAAAATTGTTGATGCCGTGCGTCAGTAGTGCTATTAGACTACTAGACTGAGGGACTTTTTACCTATTGTTAAAAAGTTTTGGATCACAAATTTCTTCGTGATGTCCCGTCTATTGCTCGTATATAGTTTAATGTCTTTGGGTTAAAACCATAATATCTTACAATTACAGGTCATCTGGTAGCTATAAGCGCTGTGTTGGACCTGTGTGGTCGACTGGGGCTCGGCTGGCTCTGTGACCTGCATCTCTTCTGCAGGAGAAAAGCTTACATCGTCAGGTGAGTCTAATTTACTTACTTTAAAACATTTACCTTACTACAAAAAAGATTAACATCTGTTGAACACTTGTCTAAAAAACTGTGAACGTCAAAACGACATTTCACGTTGATATAAGGGACGTTTTACAGTTACACTTTTTTAAGACAAGTGGCTAAAGCCATTTGTATGACTGCTTTTTTTCCGAGCATTAAAAAAGCGTCGTATGAGTGCTTTTTTCCCGGGAATTAAAAAAGCGTTGACCCCGGAACGTACAGGGCTTTTGAAGGACACTGTGGATTTTAGTCAGTACAAGTCTGATAGTCCCTCCCCAGCCCTGCCCTGGGTGGAAGGACTCATTTGATGATTTTACCACGATAAAAAAAGTGCTGGGTAGTGACATTGAAGTTCAATCCTTTTTGTTCAAACACAGCGCTTTATTAACGCCCGGACAAAAAGCGCTCCTTTGAATGTGGGCTTAAACTTCTTTTCTAAATGACTAACAGCTGTCGCAGTACATGTCGTAGGTTCGAGGCCCGCAAGGAATCAATATTTGTATTTTCTACAAGTAGTTCTTCCCGGTCTGTGTGTTCTTGTATTAAATGTTCTAAAAAAAGGTAGTGAGGGCTCCAGAGAAAGGAACCTTCTAATAACGCGCATTCTGTCAAGAAGAAGTACTGCTGTTCATGACTTTTTTATAATTTCAGTATTCTAGTTGCTGGGATTGCTGTGTTGACTCTACCTAGCCTTAAATCTTGGTGGGCTTTAGCCATCGCCTCTGGTGAGTACGAATATTTTAGCCATTTTTGTCATTTATAACATGATCTCTTATAGTAGTATTGTTTTAATCTAACTTTTATGTAGAAAAAGGAAGGAGCTAGACGTCTTGTATAGCGCCATCTCTCTCACGCACTAAAGTAACGTTAATCATTGGCCGTTTATGTGAAGTTTGATCCGATATCGGCATGAAAATCGTGTCGGTGACGATATCGTGTAATGAACAAACGGCCTAGTTTCATATAATATTTATTAATTTTTCTAACGAATACTTTTATTTTATCACCGTGTCGTTTTCATCACCGATTTCGTCGCCAATTGTCATGTCAATATTGGGGATGGCAATTAGTGTAACTACTCGAGACAAACCTGTGTGATTCTAGTGGGTCTACCACACGCCCAAGCTTCACTACAGTTTTGCCTGCGCAAGCTTCTCGCATGAAGACTGTACAGGCGGACGGACGGGAGTTTTACCAACTGCATACACGGTGTCCCGTGTACAAACCGGTCGATGGGGCCGAAAGGTTCTCGAATGGAACGCAGCGTAGGACGTCCACCCACAAGGTGGGCAGACGATCTTATGAAGACCACAGGATCACGCTGGATGCAAGCCGCGACAACCGGTGCTATTGGAAGTCTATAGGGGAGGCCTATGTTCAGCAGTGGACGTCTTACGACTGATATTATGATGATGATGTTGATGATGATTAAAATGGTCACTTATAATCTGCGTATCTTCCAGGTGCGTACGGCCTATGTCTGGGCTGTTGGTTCCTGCTAGTGCCAGTACTACTAGCAGACGCCTTCGGCACCGCTCGCATCGCCTCCTCTTACGGCCTCGTCAGGATGTTCCAGAGTCTTGCCGCCGTGTCTGTACCTCCTACTGCTGGTAAGTTGGAATACTTTTTTTCACCATCCACGGCATCCACTTGTGGTTAACAGACAAAAGACCTCCACTGCTGGACACACAGAAATAAATTTGTAACCCACGAATTGTTCTGGACATAAAATGCCTGAATCTGACAACCTGGGGTGGAGCTGCCAGGCGATGGAGTACACCACATAGCGCTACTTCGGTTTTTATGTGGTTTTTATAATTCCAGGTCTACTTCGCGACGTGACGGGCGGCTACTCATGGTGTTTCTACGGCATGGGCTCCTGTATGGTCTTAGGCTCGATTCCAGTCCTCGCATTCCACCTGAGCACTAAAAATGAAGACTCCGATTCCTCAGTAGATTGAAGCAACTTCATAACTACTTCAACAGCAGAAAATGTTTTACTAAAAGGTGTTTAAAACTTTATTGGGGTCTTGGGGACTGTTTAATAGTGGTACCTGTTGAGTAAATTGGTTTTGGGGGTCTTTATATGTTAAAGTAGATCGTTTTTGGGGTCAAAAGTCTTGTTGGTGAGTTGTTCTTGGTCTAAATGGTGGTAAAGTGTCTGTTTATCTGTATGTAAATGTATGTATTATTTATGTATAGTATAGGTGGCCTTGTAATTACTTTTGAACTTTTTTCTTTTGAGGTTAGGAAATGATCAAATATGGGTGGAGCGGAAAAGACTGTCAGACTTAGGGCTATCGCACACGGACCACAAAACGACACCACACGCCACACACGCGGTCCGCACCCCTCTCTCTCTTACCTCAGTAATGCATTGGTTAAAAAAGTAGCAGCCAACGACCGCATTGTCGACCACCGACCACAAATGGCTGTCGCACGCTTCAGATACAGTACCCGGCACGTAAGTTGGCAAGATTATGGTGTAGTGGGGGTAAGTTTGCGCATCGCATATAGCGGTACTCAAGTGTAAGCGAGAGCGCGTATACTGGGTGCGAGGGGCAAAGACGAGTGACGCACCAATCGCGTGCTCGGATCGGCACTACCTCATACCCCGCGACCCGCATGACCACCAAACAGATCTACAAAATGACTTCTGCGCATCTAACGACTCTTGCCAACTTACGTGCCGGCCACTGTACCTCTGTAGCCGCGTCTAGCTTCTCGTGACGGCGTTTGGGCTGTCGCGAGTGGCTCGTGTGCGGCAACACTTAAACTTAATAAAAAAAAACACACACTTTCTTCAATTCCAGCATTGTTGGCGTAGTGGCTGAGCGATCGACTGCTGCGCTGTGTGTCGCGGGTACTATCCCCGCACGGAACAAATATTTGTATGACCTACAAGTAGTTGTTCCGGGTCTGGGTGTCTGTGCATTTCTTTGTTTGTAAACGCACCCACGACACGGGAGAAATTCCTAGTGTGGGGCAAAGTTTTTTAAATTCCGTGTGTATTCTAGGGCCGCCTCTTAAGCAAATATCCCGCAACTATTTAGATTTGGGCCCTATTTTTTATTTTTGGCCTTATTTTTTATTTTGGGCCCTATTTTTTATTTTGGGCCCTATTTTTTGGGTTAAAAAATCATCAATTGAGTCCTTGGTGAAGCGGAAGAGACTCTCAGACTCGTACTGACTAATAATGTAACTTGTTTCTTACGTTTTCCTTTGTGTTAAAGTGATTGCGAGGTCACCTGTACTATACTCAGTCAATAATAGGTTCCTCTCATTCATATCTTTCTAAAGCTTCGGTCACACATAGCGACTAATCGCTGCGAGTAATATTGAACATGCTCATTTCAAAACGCGGCGACTATTCGCTACCTGTCACCTTATGGGCCTACCACACGCACAAGCTTCAGCACAGTTTTGCCTGCGCAAGCCCGGCCTGCGCGTACTTACTTGTGTGTGTGGTTGGGGCTTTCAGTGTTGCCGTCTGCCGACCGTGTATTGTGTTTTTTTTTTCATAAGAGAAGCTTGCGCAGGCAAAACTGTAGTGAAGCTTGTGCGTGTGGTAGGCCCATTAGATTTTAAAATGTCCAGATTTCGTGTTCAAAACAAAACGTAAGATATTTAGTGAAGACACTTTTTGTAAAAATGTGTGAATGAGCGCTACGCACACATTTTAATGTTTTCCTTGGAGATTTTCACTTGTTATAAGTAGGAATCGTACAAAGAGAATTAAATGTCATTGGAATCGTACGACGGGGCTAATTTTCCTTCCGTGTTTTTGGCTTCAATTTTTAGAGGCCAAAGGAATTTGGACATTTTATAATCTACGCTTAACTAAGTAGGCAATCGTAGCGATTGAACGCTGTGTGTGACTGGAGCTTAACACTAGAAAAGTCATAATAAATCATGTAGTTATATAAATACAAAAGCAGTTGGTAAATAAAAGAATGAACTTGACGATTCATAACAACTCATGTAGAAAAAACATTAAATAAAGGATAGGTACTTATTATTTTCATTGATTTTCTAACCTCTATAAGTATAATTATTAGATAAATTAAATAACCCCTTACTAATATAATATTTATTTATAGTTTTATATAAGTTTATTTATTTTATAGATTTTGATTGTAATAATATTAGGGCTGATTTTTCAATACTCAGATAACTTTTATCTGAGGAATAAAAATGGCGGTTTGACAGCTTATCCATAGAAAATATGTCAAACCGATAATTGTATTCCTCAGACAAAAGTTATCTTACTATTGAAAAATCAGCCCTTAGTGTGCAATTACAGTGGCGCGGGGCGGGCAGCGGGAGCGGATGGCGGGTCACGAAATAGACTAGATTTCCGCTCAAACCGCCCCGCCCGCACTTCGTGCACCTTAGTCAAAAACTATGTGTTTACGTTACCCGCCAGCGGATTCCGCTGCACGCCCCGCTGGCTGCCACTGTAATTGCACACTTATGGTAGATACCTAATTAATTTATTGAGAGCAAACAAATCAGTCAAAATTTAACAATCAATCAGACTGCTATAAAATCCTTAGGACATCGACTATAAACCATTTTTATCGGACTCTTTGTAAAAGTTTTCTAAACTGACATTGTCATTAAGGGTCAGTTCATACCAAGTCGGGACGCGACGCGACGATATTGGAAATGTGTAATTTTTCGTGTAGTACCTAAAAAAGTTAGATTTTGAGTCGCTATTAAAAGAGGCAAGCAGTTTCGTGTCAGGGAGGCCCGTTATTATTTTTGGCCTAGGTTTTGTTTTAAATATTCGTTTACATGTTTAATTGTTGCATCCGTTAATTGTTAATATCACAAACGGCAAGAATTTCTTCTAGTTTAAAAAAAAATGCCGGTTTTAACAGTTTTGTTCTGTCCATGATGCGTTTAAGTTTACTTGCGTGAAGTGGAACTTACTCAAATGACAGAATGGGTCTATCACGTTTGAATTCGCTGCTAGAGACGGTAATGTAGGTACCTTGAGGAAAGACGGAAAAAGAAAAATGTTTGTACATTGGATAATGGTTGGGGTCAGTACACACTGAAATTCAACAAGACGCGAGCTGACGCGGCGTTTAGTTCGTTATTAAAATGTGCGCGCGGCGTCGCCGTCGTGCTACGTCGCTTCATCGCGTCTCAGTGTGTAGTGACCCTTAGAGGGCTTACCCATCCATGCCATGACCCGATTCCTGATTTGCAATTTCTAATAACTAAAAATGAAAATCGACCTTGCTACTACGTAATAATGATGCAATTCGATTGACTTACGTCGTCGTGGCGAGCGTGCTTCGTTTTTCATCTTTATCTTCGGGTAGATGACATACAAAACACGCTCGTCACAACGACGTAAGTCTGTCGAATTGCATCACTATATCGTAGTAGCAAGGACTATTTTCATTTTTAGTTGAAATTGCAAATAGCGTCATGGGTAATGTCCGTTAGGTCGACGTGTTGGAAAGTTAATTTATAAAATCGTTGTGTGCTTTCTGTGTTGTCAGTGTTTAGAAGAAGAAGGTATAGTGTTATTACAATAGGCCATGCCTCATAAACTAAACGACCATGTTATTAGTGAAAGCGGCAATAACATCCATCATGAAAGTTTTCAACGGTAAAAAAACGAGTTACTGTCGAAGCTACTCATTAGTAGTAATTAGCAGAGGTCTTACCATGGTAAGACCTCGTGAGCTCTAACGCGATTCAGTTTAGGCTGTGGGAAAGAGATGGCGCTAGACGACTTGTATAGCTCTGTATCTTTTCCACAGCCAAAACTGGATCGCGTTATGAGATCGTGGTAAGACCCCCAGAGGTCGGAATTAGATAGAGTTATTTTGATACTTGCATCGAAATGTTGATATTAATATGGATCTTCCCGGGATTTCTAATAGACAATCGTGTGGAAAACAGTATTACAAATAAATAAAATCATCAGAGATAGATTAGACAAATAAATTGTGTTAAAGTAAATGACTTTTTTAACCAATAAATCACGGGATTTTTCTGCTCTTTAAAAGTAATTCTGGGATTTGGGGCATATCCACTTTATTCTTTCGCTGTATGAAACCAGTGTAAGCTACATGAATAACTCTACGAAATTCCGACCTATGGTAATCAGTCAGTATAGTCAGACATAAAAAAAAGCTGTTTAATTCCGGTGGTGGTAAATGTGTAGGATGGTGGCTACTCTAAAATAAATGTTTTTAAAAGTCTGTGATTAAGAGAAATGGGCCTACCACACGCAAGCTTCAACACAGTTTGGTCTGCGCAAGCTTCTCGTATAAAAAAAACAATACACGGTCGGCAACCACAGTGTGCTTAGTTATTGATATACATAGATAACGCAAGTATCACGATCTGTATGAAAACCAAGCCAGCCATTTTTTGACTACCTGTTATGTTATGATGTCACAAAAACTATAATTATAGTCATGGGAAAATCAAATCGATTGAAATACACCCCCGCTTACGGTGCCCCCCTCGTCCCACAGCACAACTAACCATTTTAATTATTAAATCTGAGTTCCAACTAACAATAGACCGATTTAGACGAGCGCGAAAATGGTCACTTACGATTTTTGGTCGTACGCACGAATTTGTGCACACTGAACGCCCAACCACACACACAGGCAAGTACGCACAGGGCGGGCTTGCGCAGGCAAAACTGTGGTGAAATTTGTGCGTGTAGTAGACCCAAAAGAGAGGTAGGTATACTGCTTGCCCGCTTTTGTGTAACTGTTGAAGTGATAGTACACAGACAACATTGTGTAACACGATAACATTTATAATAGCGTGTAACAATACTCTACAACATGTTAAGAAATGTTATATGTTATAAACGCTCCCATCCACATTGGTTGAACTCGTTGTATAACATCGTATAACATTATGTTCAATCAGTTTGGGTTTGACTTTCGAGGAGTGATGATGTTATACAACAAAAGTTATATTTTGTTAAATCATATTGTAATCAGTTGTGAAACAATTTGTTAAATGAAGTTGTATACCATCAATAACAATTTATTACAATAATTTGTAACAATTTATAACTTTTGTTATAATTTGTTTAAAAAAGTCAGTCTCTAACGTTAGGTATATAACTCCTGTGTGGGAGCACCTTTTGGTAGATGTGCAATGTTAAGCTAGGTTCATATTGCTGTGTCGGGGTGTATCGGGTCGCCGTCTGTTGTGTCGCGGAGTGTTCATACTATTGTGTTGTCTTGTGGCGCAATATGTCGCATTTTTAGATCATTCTCATTTTAAGAGTTGTGGAATGAATACGTGTTTTAAAATGGAATCGGTGACTTCGATGAAGATATTCAATTTTTTCTATTGATGACTCTTCTAAATAAAAAGGAAAAGGAGATATTGGGTTCATCCCGTAAATAGATTAAGAGAGACTAGATGCGCATTTCACTGTCTTGTTCGAGAATTAGAAAGTGATGACGAAAGATTCCAACGATATTTCAGATTTACTAAAATACAGTTTGAGCAAGTACACACTTTAATTGAAAAGGATATAAAAAAATACCGTGATCCTTAAATTCCTTACATTTCGTGTCATAGAGAACTTTGTATTGCCGTACTAATTCAATAAGTTCATCAGACATTTTAAAGAACGAAAAACAGAATTATAATAATTGCATGAACTGGGTTCCCTCACAATAACGCGTCGTAAATGATAGATTCACATTAGTGTGGCGCGACAGATCCCCCACCACCTCTCTGGCGCGATCGGGCGTCGAGCGATTTTACTGCGACAGAACGCGCCACAACACAACACAACCTACTAATGTGAATCTATTCATAGTAAATGAACGTAAGCGATTGCGTTCTGGCGCGCCCCGACACAGCAATATGAACCTAGCTTTAGGCTAGTTACTCACTTGTGACTTTTTCTCGCGGTGAATTAGAAAAAGCAACAGTAATAGGGGGTTTCACTGCGAGTTTTAGCCGTCAGTGGCACTACAAGCGCATAACGTAAACAACGTTCAAGTGTACCTTCGAGTGTGTAGTTATCTGTTGTGTAGTGTATGTCAAGTTAATCATACAGTAAATTACATCGTGCGCTGGTAGCGCCATCTGCGATGCCTGAAATAAATAATGAAAATAAGGTATTTGTTTTAAACGTTACGAATTTTATTTTAACATACCTAGATTAAAATAAGAGTATATTTTTGTTATTGAAAAATGGTAGGTATTTGAAAATATTGATTGTAAAATTGAAAATCAATGAACACACGGCTAAACATCAAGTTTTTTTTTAACTATAAAATGAACAAAAAACTAATTTTATAATTTAGAATTAACCATAAATTATTTCATGATTAATTTAAATATTATTTTTAGATTATTTTTCGTATTTAGAATTGAAAATCGTGTAGATTCAAAATTGCACAAAATTTATGTGAAAATGCTTCTAAATACAGTTTCTTGGGTGTAAATAAATCAAATTACCCTTATTGAATAAAAATCACTCTGTCCCTTCGCGTGCTCTCTGCATTTAAGGGCTGCGCTGTCTTTATAGACAGTCGTAGATGCGATTAAAAATTTGATATTTTAATGATTAAAAGTTGCATATTATTAAAATTAAAACAAAAATTTAAAAAAGCAACTCAAAATTACATCTTATAAAAATACCTTTAATTTAAAATTACCTTTATAAACGCCTGCAAGTCGGTTGTATGAGTGTTACATCAATAAAAAGTTGTATTACTAAGAGAAAGACCAGAGAAAAGATGGATGGATTGTGTGAGGAACGATGTGAAAAACGTTTTTACGTTTTCACAAAATTCCTACTATAGTGTTTTGGTAGAAGTTTGAAAGCGTTATAATTACGAAGTAGGTCTCTCAAATTCATAAAACGGTACCAAGACAAACGTTTTTACTTTTCCGTGACAAAAACAAATATCGAATTTTATATCTTAAAAAACAATGATAGTTTTCAAATAAGGTTTTAAAAAACACTTTTTTTTATTTTTTTGACACTTTTTTATATTCAGTATTTTTATTTAAAAAGTGTTGCTAGTCCTATTCTAAATTTCAGCAGTCAAAAACATTCTAAAACATTATTTTAAATTCTCTAAGTTCGCATTTGATCACTATCTCGCCTGTTAAATGAAGAGGTTGGATGCATCCCAAATTACAGTTGCCGATTTGCGCAATGAACTTAGTGAAGTGTTTACTAACATAGATTTAAGTTTCTATATACTAACACAAACATATATATGTTAGACTATAAGGTATATATCTATGGGCCCAAGTAGCCTGAAATAAAGTGGATATTATTATTATTATTATTATTATTAAATATTTAATTTATTTTAAATTGTTATTTTTACATTATATACCAAAAAAGAATATGTTTTAATCCTAAGTAGCTAGATGTCATAACTAATAAAATACTTATTAAAAAAGAAATTTGTTGTAAAAAAAATGTGCGTCATAGACACGATCTCTTTTTATTTTGAAGTAGTGTGCAAGCATCATTAAAAAGGTTGAAAATTAGATTGATTATGCCAAAATATATCAACTTTATCGTTTTGATTTTAATGTTTTACGGTTTGACGATCAAAGCATTTTAGAATTAATATATTATTTTAGAACTGTTCAGTGAATTTAATAGATTTTATTAAATAATCAAATTTTTGTTGGTTGGTATCTTTTAGCAGAATCATCCCTTTATAAGGTGCTTGCATAAAATGAATCCTATTCCTTGAAGTTCTAGTTGAAAATGTGTCAAAGCACTATTGTACCTTTTTCTTGCAACATCCTAGTGTATTCTTTTCTATATTTCGAAATATAGTTCTTCAGAGAGGTTTACATGCACACTTAACAGATGTCAACTGCCACATAAACACAAAATAAAAAAATTGTGTTAATTTCACATGCGTATTGTTTAATTATTATTAACCGTGCATGGTGCCATATTATATCACAAATTTGTTTATACCATAAGAAAATAGTAGCAAGTAACATAGTACAAGTATCATAATTATGACATTTACCCTTAATTTTGCCTCTCTGAACAAAATATGTTCGAAATATGTGTAAATTGAATCATGAAAACAAAAAAAAATACAGTAGATGTAATGTGATATAATAATACAATAATATCATCATAGTAGCTGTAAGAGACAGTCGTTTTTTTTTTTTGTTTTATAATCATTTTGAACAAGTTGTATCTACGTCTGCAAATATGCTTGCAAAGAAAACATTTAACTACAATGAAAAAAATGGTGAATGATTAACAGAACTGTGACCTTACCACGAGCTCTTAATGCGATCCAGTTTAGGCTGTGGGAAAGAGACAGAGCTATACAAGTCGTCTAGCGCCATCTCTTTCCCACAGCCTAAACTGAATCGCGTTAAGAGTTCATGGTAGGCCACCTGTACTTACACTAAATCTAAGGCCTGAAATAATTAATGAGAGATAAAAAAGACCCCGATGTAATAAATTTATAATTTAATTGTTACATTTTATAAAGCTCTCATGTAAACTATGCTTAAGGGCTATGGCGCGATGCGACGCTTCAAATTCCGATTCCAACTACAAGTGAAAATCAACCTTGCTGCTAAGAAATAATGATGCAATTCGATTGACTTGACGTCGTCGTGGCGATCGTGTTTTGTTTTTCATTTACCCGTAGATATCAACGTGTTTTATGTCATATGTCGTAGTCGTAAGGTTGATTTTTACTTGTAGTTGGAATAGGTCGAATGGCAATCGCGTCGCGCTCGCGCCATGGGTAAAGTCCCTCAGTACAATTTTGTTTCCAAAATTGAATAAAAAAAAAAAAAAACAATTTTGTTTCCAGATAGCGTTAAGAGATGGCGCTATAACCAACATGTATATTTTATCAAACTATCAAAGTAAAGCGTATTCAACAATGATATTTTAGTAAACAGATATGTTATGAGCGCGCAAAACGTGAAGACCAGAAAATGTCCTACGTCGGACAATTGCTTTTAGTCTGTGTCTCGCACGACTACGAGTAACACGTTGCGCGCTGCTACGTAATTGTCATCAAAAATGCCATCGTGTGTATTTATGAAGTATACCAATCATGATAAAAAATTAATAAAACACACGGGATCTCATACCACACGTAAGTAAGCAATATACTTCGATTTATTAATATATTTCAATTATTTTCGTAATATTCTGATGTCGTAAGAACGACAAGGTGATGCCGACGTGCGGGGCGGTGCGGGGGGATTGATGACGCGTGGGTGGCGTGGCGCTGTTTGTTTATCTAGCTGTCACTTTTTTTCTTATTGCGTTTTATCAAGCTATCCTTTTTACTTGTAGTGAAATGTAATGTTTGAATAAAAAAGTCCGCGCTCGGCGCGGAACAGTTTTTGCTGTTGTTTTGTAAGCGTATAACATATCTGTATATTAGAATATCATTGGTATTCAATGAGTTTTTGATCTATTTAAATAAAAATAAATAAATGTAACCTATTCTAATTGATGTGTTCAGAACCTTACAGGTGAATCCTCATTAACTGTGGGCAGAGAAGTAAAAAAAAAATGGCGGGATAGACGAGATAAAGTCAAAGCAAGATAATATTCTGTTTTCATTGAAGTTTGAAAGAGCTATTGTTACAGTACTAATAATGTATTTGCCAAAGTGAAAAGATGTGAATGCGCGTAGTTTTAAACCACAGTTTTAACGTTAGATAATATCTATGGATTTAACAATTTGTTTTGTATAAGCTATAGATACCTATAGTCTATGGTGGCATCTGTCATTTTATGGAAATCATGGTCATAAAATGTATCCTTTTTAATACTTCTCTGTTCAAGCTCAAAGAAATATTGTGAATGTTTTACAAGGAGAATTGATTGAAGAATGTTTGTAAAGAAATTTTAATCTGTGTTTTTTTGACAAACCACGGATTTAAATACAAAAATTGAAATGGGCCGTGTACAAATTATGCTTCAACAAACAAGCTTTGTGTATAACTGTATTAAGCAACCATAACTGACTGTGGCAGTGATTTTTATATTCTAAAATAGTGTTTAGTTTCGTCACAAAACTCGAAAAATAAAAAATCGGGTTATATTATCCTAGCACAGTGCTGCCATAGTGATTTAGCGGCGTTTCACGGAACTAACTTAACGACTGCAGTGTGTAGCTTTTAAGAAAATTGTATTATCGTCTATGGTTACTTTTAAAAACATTATTGCGGTAAAAATTTCTAACATAAGTACGCTATTATATATAAAAAGGTTTCTTTTCTTTAGTTTAATTACAAATTTGATTTGTAAATAAAAATCATTTAACGGGTCAAATTCCTGTTGCAAGTTTTTCGCGCAAGCCTAAGCGACAGTAGCGACATCTACGATCAAAAAATGTAAAAAAAAAACATTTAAAAACGCAAAGAATAATGTTTTTAAAAGTAATGAAACTTAAAAACTGTCATTCGAATGAAAAATGAAATAAACTGATAGCTATAAGTGTAATCAATGTTTTATTTTACAATATCTACCTAATCATTTCCTATCATTGGGTACCTGCCTCATAAAAATGAAGGAAAACATCGTGAAGAAATCGACGTTTTTAGGGTTCCGTAGCCAAATGGCAAAAAACGGAGCCCTTATAGATTCGTCATCTCTGTCTGTCTGTCTGTCCGTCCGTCCGTATGTCACAGCCACTTTTCTTCGAAAGTATAAGAGCTATCCTGTTGAAACTTGGTAAGTAGAATATGTATTGAGTGAACCGCATTAGGATTTTCAAACAAAAATAAAAATAAAACAAATTTTGAGGGTTGCCCCCATACTTACAATTGAAAGTCCAAAATTTTTTTTTCACCGTATCTATTCGTGTGGGATATTTATGGATAGGTCTTTAAAAATGATATTGAGGTTACTAACATCGTTTTTTTCTAAACTGATCAGTTTCCGCGAGAGACACTTCCAAAGTGGTAAAATGTTGGTCACCCCCCTGTAACTTCTAAAATAAGAGTATGATAAAACTAAAAAAATATATGATGTACATTACCATGCAAACTTCTATTAAAAATTGGTTTGAACAAGATCAAACAATTTTTTTTTTAAATACGTCACTAACCGTAATCCGCAATTTATCTTTCAAAGTTACAACCAACTACAAGAACGTTTATATTATGTTATTACTTGCTGCTACGGAACCCTTCATGGGCGAGTCCGACTCGCACTTGGCCGGTTTTTTTTTGAGGTGATATATTTTTAGATGTGTTCCGAGTTTAGCGTAAGGAGACCCAGACTGAAGAGATTCAGGTTGTATGTGTTCGGGAACAGAGCAGGTAGCGTTCCACTCTATTGCTGTCCGCATATTGGTTACTAGTTTTTACTAGCGGTTTAATCCGCTAAAACTATAAATTTAACCCACGGGAACCTAAAAACGGAATAAAAACATATCCTATGTGTTAATCCAGGTTATAAACTATGTGTGTACCAAATTTTATCCAAATCCGTTCAGTAATTTTTGCGTGGAAGAGTAACAAACATCCATCCAAACATGCTTTCACGTTTAATTAAATAATAATAAATAGGGATAGGATCGTTATCTTGATTATTAAAACAACATATTATTTTCTGGCATGTATAATTATTATGGTATAGCGTATATTGGACCTCGATAATTTTTCTTGCTGACTGGAAAATTGTTTGATTTTCTGGTCACAGCCGGATTGAAAGTCGGCCATAGAGAAGTGGTCTGTGCCGGTTTTATTTCAATGTGCATGATCTTTGATTGGCAGAGTTTCCTAGAGTAGCTCTCGTTTATGGTACGAGTTACCAAGACAGGCTGGTAGCGGGAATTATCTGAAAAATAATGAATATTAAAAATGGAAAGGTACAGTTTCAAAGAATTAAGAAACTGACGACACGGTTGACGCGGTGGTTGAGTCATCGACTGCCGCGCAGCGTGTCGCGGGTTCAATCCCCGCACGACACAAATATTTGTAGTGGTCTGGGTGTTTCTGTATGTGAGTTTCTATGTTTGTAAACGCACCAACGATACAGGAAGAAATTCCTAGAGTGGTGCAAGGTTAAAAAAAAGCTTGAGAAGTGTCAAGGGACACCCGGATGGAACGAAGTTACTGTATACACTCAACAAAAATAATCGTCGCGACACCACACTGATCAATGCGAAATAGAAAGACGAAATGAAAATATCTGGTTTCCTTTCTATAAGAGAGAGAGAGAGAGAGAGAGAGACAGAGAGAGAAACATGCGCACGCCTCAATGCGACAAGAGTCACGTGGAACGGGGGTTGGGTGAGGGGTATGGGGCGCGGGATGCAGGCGCGGGGTGCGAGGCGTGGTAAAAAGTGTCGTTACAACTTTTCGTCTCAATTTTTTCCGTCTAGCCCCCTTTCGCAACGCGCGATAAGGAACTTCGATCCACAATGTTTTTGAAAATAAAACCCATGGAATAAAAAATAAAAATTAAGGCCATAAAAAATTGGCTTTGTTTTTCAATTAATTTTTGTCAACGACTTCCGAAAGTTCTTAGTACTTGGTACTTCCTAGAGTGGGCCAACGTTTTTATTAGGGTTCCGTAGTCAACAAGGAACCCTTATAGTTTCGCCATGTCCGTCCGTCCGTCCGTCCGTCCGTCTGTCCGCAGTTTAGCTCAGAGACGCCCAGTACTAGAAAGCTGTAATTTGGTGTGAATATACGGATTTGTTGCGCCGAAAAAGTGGTAAAATAAAATTTCTTAAAATATTTTTTTTTAGGGTACCTCCTGTACACGTAAAGTGGGGATGTTTTTTTTATTTCTCGCGTACCCGTAAGTGTGGGGTATCATTAAATAGGTCTTTAAAAATATTGATAGTTTCCATTGACAATTTTTTGATAAAAAGATTCGTTTGTGAAATATTAAGCTTTAAAGTGCTAATTTTTGCTCGACTCGAGTGTCCCCCCCCCCTCTACCAGCTAAACGGTTATGTTTGGGGGTGTGAAAAAATTCACAGTAGTAGTATATATAACGAAGTTTTAAGAAAAATTATCATGACTAAGTAGACTTTACAAGTTTACGAGTAATAGTCGACCAACTTATAAAACGTACTTGGACAACATATTTTCCTAAACAAAATGTATCGCAGAACATGTTCTTCAACTGCAAATGTAAGTTTGTCAACTTTATTTTTACAGCTATAATAGGTGGGTATGTTTTGGGGATAGGTAGGTTTTTATTGTCAACTATTTTTAACTAACTTCGAAAAAAGGAGGAGGTTTTCAATTCGTCCTAATCTTTTTTTTATGTATTTTCCCCGATTTCTCAAAGACGCCTGGATCGATTTTGAAAATTCTTATTTTTAAAATTAAATTCAGCGAATCAGTTTTGTTAGTTCGCATAAGTATTTTGATGGGCAACTACGGAACCCTACACTGTGCGTGGCCCGACACGCACTTGGCCGGTTTTTTTTTTTAAAAAAAACATGGGTACGGAATCGGCCTGTTCTTATTTTTTCTCATAATAATACCTATGGGATCAAAAACAAACAAAAATAAAAGTAATTTACGAATGGCCCAGAAGCAAGATAAGATACGAAAAGGGTACTGTAGGCTAAAAATCTCACCTTTTGGCACCAACGACTTTGGCTCGGGGTAAGCGGTTGTAGTGGCGCTATAAGCGCGAATAGGTCGTTCTGCCGGCACCCTTATCACCGACTTACTGGCGCGTTTAGATTTCTCCTTCATAGGGGATAAATTCTTTGTTCCTGGAGTCTTCGGGAATCTGTGCTTCTTTTGGGGTCTTTCGGTGTTTGGCAACGGTCTGCGGAGAAAAAGTAGCAGAGTAGATGATCCATAGAACCGGCCCGTCGGTTAAAATAAGGGTTCATACGCACTATGCGGTTACCCGCAATGCGGCTAGCCGTTCGGTTGACCGCAGAATGTGGTAGAAGAACCGTTGCGATTTGCGATCATACCGATCCATTTCAAAGATGGACGTAGACGAAGTTGCAGCTATTTACTACATTAATATCTGGTAATTTGGTGTTCCAAATTGCTGGCCGACTCTGGGTTTCGATGATAAAATTTTCGGTATCGAATTCCAGGCAGCCGGACAGCTATATAGCCGCATTGCGGGTAAGCGCATAGTGCGTATGAGGCCTAAGACTAAAGTGGGACTTGGCAGGTCATGTGTGCCGTATGCTGTCACAACTGTGGGCTCGAATATCACAGGAATGAAGCTCTGAGAGAGCTAGGCGGGGTCACAGCTGGTATTTTTTTTAATTTTACTGACTACAACCCACGGTGTCCTTCAATAGCCCTTTACGTTCCGGGGTCACGGCCTACCCGTTAGTCCCGCGACCCCGGCAGGCTTTGGCCCTCTAATGGGGCCCGAAATTTTGCTGACTGCTCTCACGACGCGCCGTCGACCTGGGCACGGTCCACGTCGGACAGCGAGTTGCTCATCTATTACTCGCCGTCCGCATACCCGCGTCAACGGCAGCCGGAAATCGCATGTGGCATAATATAATAATAATATTCCACAACTATCACACAACCCATCTAGTCCCAAGCTAAACAGAGCTTGTGTTACTAGACAACTGATAAACATGCTTATAATTATATTTCTAAATATTATAGAAAAATTACACTTAGACACAGAACAAATGATCGTGCTCATCACACAAACATTTGTCCTGGGTGGGAATCGAACCCACGACCTCCGGCATAGCAGTCAGGGTCACTAACCACTAGACCAACAGGCCTGTCAAACTGACTGAAACGGCACTCACCTGGGTACAGAACCCCGTCGGTTACGAAAGACACCATACTTGAGGTGGGGCGCCGTCGGATCAGGTCTGTCTTGCTCTTGGAACTGGTGGCTCCTTGCTCGCGGGGGCTCTGCCCTCATAGTTCTGCAGAGGCGACTAGAGAGAAAAAGAAGCAAAATTCATGCTGTTTTGGAGTAGTATGACCCAGTGGTAAATCTGCTCTAGTTAACTTACGAGTTGTAGGTCGTGTGTTGAACCAGACCAGTCGCATGACTTTATGTAATTTATTTCATCACTACTGCTCTCAAAACGGTGAAGGAAAACATCGTGAGGAAACCGATATGCCCTAGCTAGAACCAAACTTTCGAAGACATGTGACATCTACCAACCTGTACTCGGACCTCGTGGTGGATTATGGCCCACTCCTTCTCTAAGAGAGGAGGCCTGTGTCCCAGCAGTGGGAACACTGATGATGATGATGTCGATGCCCTTTGTCCCATGGGGGTAAGCTAATCTACGGCACGGATAGCGCAATGGCTGAGAAATTGCCCGTTGTATTGCTTGTTGCGGGTTCGATTCACGCACATCAACATTAGGAAGATTTATCAACCAACCGACTTCGATTCATCGCAATCTTTTTCTTATTAGATTTTCTCCGATCCCCCAATCACCACATTTTATTAGTAGACAAATACATCCCACCAAAAACATTACATGTAAAAAAATGCCAAGTCTCTCGATGCAGTCTTTCCATCGTAAAAAGTTTTGAGATCTCATAGAAGCCAAGTCCTATTCAAATTATTTTGTAGTTGTAAAGAAATTCTATTCAGTATTAGAATCTCTTTGGTTCCTATTTTGTTTCTTTATTTTTAAATCCTTGACATGAAAAGTCAGATAGACTGTCAGAAAAGGAAAGCATAGAATTCAAGATTTTATTTCTTATTTTTGTTGTTAGGATACAATAAACCTAAAATGTCGTTTTATAAGATTTTTTAGGCTTTGTGAGAATACAACATAAACACAATTTGTGTTGCTCAAATTTTATTGAAGAAACGACATTTTAGGTTTATTGTATCCTAACAACAAAAATAAGAAATAAAATCTTGAATTCTATGCTTTCCTTTTCTGACAGTCTATCTGACTTTTCATGTCAAGGATTTAAAAATAAAGAAACAAAATAGGAACCAAAGAGATTCTAATACTGAATAGAATTTCTTTACATAGTTATAAATCAAGATTTAGTAATTATATCAATTTTTTATTTATTTATTTATTAGCCTTTTATTCAGATCAAAATTATTACATAAAAGAGAAATACATGCAAAGCTTAATACTATTGTTATCCTTAATCTAGTCTTTTATTTGAGATTTTCTTATTTTTTGAAGATCTGTTTGCCAGTCGGCAAAGGCCTCCTCCAACCTTTTCCACTCACATCTTTCTTGAGCCACTCTGTTCCATGTGACGCCTGCCACTTGCCTGATGTCATCATCCCACTTTTTTTGTGGTCTCCCTCTTTTCCGTTTTCCTTCTCTTGGATACCATTGCGTCACATTTTTGTTCCATTTATCTCTTCCTCTTATCATGTACCCCGCCCATCGCCACTTCAGTCTTCTAATTTTGTATGTTATGTCTGTAACCTTTGTTTTGCTTCTTATTACCAAGTTTCTCAGTCGGTCCGATTTTTTCACATTCATCATGCTTCTTTCCATTGCGTGCTGGCATGTTGCAAGTTTGTTAGTCAGGTTTTGTGACAAGGTCCATGTTTGACTGCCGTACATGAGAACTGGTAATATGCAGGTGTTAAAAAGTTTGCTTTTTGTATTAATATGCAGATTTTTATCCTTCATGATTTCTTTTAAAGCCCAGTACCTTTTCCAGCCATTGGTTATTCTTCTTTCAACTTCTTTGCGCATGGGGTTATCATTCGTTATTAGTTGTCCCAGATAAACATATTCTTCCGCATACTCGATTTGATTACTCCCTAAGTTTATAGCTGTTCTCTTTCCGTTGGTCATCACCCTAGTTTTTTCTGGATTCAGTTGTAGCCCCACCTTCTTGCTCTCCATTCCCAAATCATTTATCATTTTTGTTAAATCTTCGGGAGTTTTTGCAAATAGCACAATGTCATCCGCAAATCTCAGATGAGTTAGTGCACGACCATCCACGTTGATACCGAGATTTTCCCAATGTAGACCTCTGAATATTGACTCAAGCACCGCCGAGAATAATTTTGGTGACAGAGGATCTCCTTGTCGTACGCCTTTGCCAATTTTGAAACATTCGCCTTTCTTTTCCAGTTGTGTTCTCGCTGTACTCTTGTTGTAAACGTTTTTAATTAAGCGGATATACTTGTGGTCAATTCCTTGTTCTTTTAATGACTCCCATATCTTTGCGTGAAATAAAGAATCGAACGCCTTGCTGTAGTCTATGAATCCTATGTAGTAAGTCAATTGGTATTCTTTATACTTCTCCATAACTTGGCGTACTACGTGAATGTGGTCGAGCACTGAGTAGTCTTTACGGAAACCCGCCTGTTCAATGGGTTGGTGTTCGTCTAATGTTTTCTCAATCCGATTTAGTAAGATCTTAGCAAATACTTTATATAAATTAGACATTAGGCTGATAGGGCGATAGTTCCCAATTTCATATTTGTCTCCTTTTTTATATAGAAGAATAATGTTTGATTCTGTCCATTGCTGTGGGATAATTTCGGTGATTAATATCTCGTTGAATATGTCGGTAAGGATTGGTGCTATAATTTCTTTACTTTCTTTTAAGATTTCATTGTTTAAACCATCTGGTCCTGGTGCCTTGTCTCTCTTTTGGCTATCTATGGCATTTATTACTTCACTCATAAGGATGTTCGGAACGTTTGAGGTTTCCTTTAGGTCATCTTCGTCTTGAACGGTGTTGTGTTCGTATATCTTTCTGTAATAAGATGTGGCAATTTCTAAGATGTTTTTTCTGTGGTGGCTGTACTCTCCGCTGTCATTTTTAATTTTTGCTATCCAGTCTTTTGAGTTTGTTAGTTCCTTGTTAGCTTTTTTAACACCTCCTGTTTTGATTACATGTTTTTCGATAATTTCCATTCTTTTTCTTTTGTTGTCTTTTCTTATGCTTTCATTGATGTCTTTACTGATTTTCGCTATGTGCTTTCTTATTGCCAAGTCACTATAATTATAATATAAAGAAAACTATTGATATAATTACTAAATGTTGATTTATAACTACAAAATAATTTGAATAGGACTTGGCTTCTATGAGATCTCAAAACTTTTTACGATGGAAAGACTGCATCGAGAGACTTTTTTTTTTTTTTTTTTTAGCGTGGTAAAATCATCAAATGAGTCCTCCAACCCCGGGCAAGGCGGGAGGGACGGTCAGACTTTTACTGACTAAAATCCACGGTGTCCTTCAATAGCCCTTTCTGTTCCAGGGTCACGGTAAGGAAATAATCCCGCGACCCCGGCAGGCTTTGGCCCTCTGAGAGGGGGGCCCCGTCATTATGCTGACGCTCTTTGAGGCGCGCGTGGGACACAACGCGCCGTCGACCCGGGCATGGTCCTTGGTCGGGCAGCGAGTTGCCCTTTACTCGCTGCCCGCATGCCCGCGCCTACGGTGGCCGGAGATCATCTAGCGACGTCCGTCGCCGTGGGCGTCTACTACCGCGGATGGGGCGGAGGGAGGACTCTGTCCTCTCTCGCTCGCGGCCCGCCTCCTCCTTCACGAGCATTACTGCTTCGCAGTAATGCTCGTGAAGGAGGAGGCGGGCGCGGCACCAATGCTGGGCGCGAGAGGTCTCCGCCTATCGCAGCCGTGAGGACACGCATCGAGAGACTTGGCATTTTTTTACATGTAATGTTTTTGGTGGGATCTCATTTATTTTTTGTAAGTGTATTTCTTTCTTTTTTTTTAGGTGTCCTCATAATTTCTTGGACTTCAGCTACTTTTTTACTTAGGACCCATTCTCTATCTAACAAACTAAATAGAACTAAACTAACTAACAAATAACTAAATAATATATACTAACTTACAAACTAAATGTAACTAAACTGAATAACACGTAAACAACTAGATAAATGTAACTATGTCTATGTTATATTAATAAAATATTTTCCTAAATAACTGATTCAGTAACAATAATAAATCTACTATCTAATCCAGCTAACTTAAGTTCTCCGAATACCGCTACAATATTTTTTTAGTTTCGAAATGGTTGTTCATAGATAGATGGCGCTATCAAATGAAAATTGTCGAATTATTCGACAATTCGCTCTGTAACGAAACCATAGCGCGATTCAGACAGGTACAACGCCATCTATCGAGCGCGCATACAACATTTATCGCAATACAATGGAGTTTTAGCTTTATTAATTTAATGAATTATGAACTTTATATCAAGGGCGTAGCCAGGATTTTGTACAGGGGGGGGCAGGTTGAGAAAATCATAGAGAAACTGAATTTATGTTTTCATACATTAGGTAGGTATAAAGGTGAAAGTTTGTGAGTGTGTGTGGACGGATGCATGTTTGTTACCTCTTTCAAGCAAAAGCTACTGAACACATTACGATGAAATTTGGTATGTAGGTAGCTGAAGACTCAGAATAACACATACATAGATAGGGGTAGGGTAGGTGTAGGGTAGGTTTAGTTAGGGTAGGTGTAAGATTGATTACTGGGCACCCTTGACTATTTGCACGATAATTACGAACAGACGTTATAAGAGGACCACCGAGACAAGATTGAATACAAAATCTGTGTACAAAATATTGTTTGTTGTTACGCGCACGCGCGCTGTGCATCAGCTGCCTCCCCTCTCACCCCGTACCCGCACCCCGCTCCGGCTCGACGGCGCGGCGCGTGCGGCCGGCGATGGCGCGGCGCGGCAGGAACGAACGTCTGTCTACCGAGCTACTAAACTCAACTAAACTATAGAATAACACTAAACTGTGCTAGCGAGGCGAAAGATAACAATATTACCATAATTATGAGTATGACATAGCTTAGCTCAGTAAATTTCTATAAAGAGGTGAAATAAAATTCGCTCAGTTCGCCAGCCCGCCCGCCTGCTAGGGGGGGGCAGCTGCCCCCCCCTGCCTCCCCCTCGCTACGCCCATGCTTTATATATTAATTTATATTAATTACTAGCTGTGCCCGCGACTTCGTTCGCATGGATGTCGGAATTTAACAATGTATTTTTTAGTGCGAAGCGCTTAATTCTCGCCACGTTTTTTGTAATAAACACCCTCTGTCGTTCAAAGGCTATTCAATTGCTACTGGATTAGAGCACCCATTCCATCTCATTCCATCCCATTCCGTCCTACTCCACCCCACTCCATCCGACTCCATCCCACTCCATTCCACTCCATACCACTCCATCCCACTCCATCCCACTCCACCCCTCTCCATCCGACTCCATCCGACTCCATCCCAGTCCATTCCACTCCATACCACTCCATCCCACTCCATCCCTCTCCATCCCTCTCCATCCGACTCCATCCGACTCCATCCCATTCCATACCACTCCATCCCACTCTATCTCATTCCATCCCACTCCATCCCCTTCCATCCCACTCCATCTGACACCATCCGACTCCATCCGACTCCATTACACTCCATCCCATTCCATACCACTCCATCCCACTCTATCCCATTCCATCCCACTCCATCCCCTTCCATCCCACTCCATCCGACACCATCCGACTCCATCCGACTCCATCCGACTCCATCCCACTCCATCCCACTCCGACCTACTCCATCCCACTCCGACCTACTCCATCCCACTCCATCGCACTCCATCCCACTCTATCCCACTCCATCCCACTCCGTCCCATTCCATCCCACTCCATCCCACTCCATCGCACTCCATCACACTCCATCCCATTCTAGTGTGAGTCTAATAAAAACCGTTTCTTTCTTTCCATTCCATCATTCTATTCCATTCCACTCTACTCTACTCTACTCCACTCCACTCAACTCCAAACCACTCCAGTCCACACCATATTTGAATAGGTATGTAGTTTTTCTATTCGAAGCTAGATCGGTCGCTACTGGTCTGTGCGTCTCGGTGTAAAATGACCGTAATTTTACTTCTGGGACACTTTAAATTCAAATATCTTTTGATAGACTGATCCGATTTCAATGAAACAAAAACTAAATGTTACTTCAAGTTACGGTCAGTCGTTGTGTATTAAAGTTATTTACATAGCTTTCGTACATTTTACGTGATGCCCGAACAAATAAACATACAAACAGACATACAGACAAACAGACAAACAGACAAAAATTCTAAAAATGGGTTCTATTGGTTGTCCTTTAACACGCTGGCTATATTTTTTGAGTTTTTTTTTTTAATGTACAAAAATTATTTTTCTACAGTTTTATTATATGTATAGAAGATAGATAGTCTATGTATTACATTTATATTATTCTTTTCTATTCTATGTATGCATAAACCACGAACAAAGTTAATAATGCAGTCAAAATCCATACACAATGTTCTTGCCAAACCGGAAATATAAAATTGTTTTCTATGGTTTATTAATTTTTAATGTTTTATCTTGGTGCAAAATTTGAAGTTTCTAAGTCTGCTAGAAGTACCTTAGATTTTTGATGATCGGTCAGTGAGTCAGTGAGTGACAAAATGGTGTAACTTTGGTCGACTGTAACTCCTAAACTATTAATTCAATTGGCATGTCATTTCGAACTTAAGCTTGTTTTAATGCCTACTATTATTCACCGAAAACCTAAACTCCTAGCTTAGTCCACGTCGAAGATATAGGGGGGGCGAAACAGCCGCGAATCGCTTCGAGAAAAGATGGTACGGCCCTGCCCGTTTTGCTCGAGACTTGGCGGGGCACTGCCGTGCTCTCAGATTGTACCCATCAATGCGATCTTGGTGAAAAAACTTACACAGTCTTACTCCAAAAAGTTAAAAATAATAATATGTTGAACACTTGTCTAAAAAAGTGTAGATGCAAAACGACTTTTATATCAACGTCAAATGCCGTTTTCAGTTGACAGTTTTTTTAGACAAGTGTTCAACATTACAGATCGATGTTTGACTGATTATTAGTAAGGCGGATGTCGGATACTATCCACTAAAACGTAAGGTTCTCGAATGGAGACCACGCACCGGCAAGCGCAGCGTAGGACGTCCACCCACAAGGTGGGCAGACGATCTTATGAAGACCACAGGAACACGCTGGATGCAAGCCGCGACAAACGGTCCTATTGGAAGTCTATAGGGGAGGCCTATGTTCAGCAGTGGACGTCTTACGACTGATATGATGATGATGGTGATGAAGACGGTCTACTTACTTCGGTGGCCTGGGTACTGCTAGGGCACTGTCCTTCAGCAGCACAGGCGTAACATCGGGATTCCAAGACTGGGAGTACGGCGCCGGGTATGTTATTTGTCTGTTGGAGAAACGGTAACTGTCAGATTACATCTAAGTAGACGGCAGGACAAGCAATGAAGGTGCAGGACTGCCCCGCTTGGGCAGAGCACCGCCGTGTCCTCACGACGGCGATAGGCGGAGACCTCTCGCGCCCGGCATTGGTAGAGGCCATGCTGCGGGGCGAGACAGAGTGCGGGAAGCTGGCGCCTCCTTCTGCGAAGCGGTCGTATAGCGAAGGTGGAGGTGGGACGCGTGAGGGAGAGGACAGCGTCCACTTCACGACCCAGCTGCAGTAACGTCACAGGACAGCGATCTCCGGCCACCGTAGGCGCGGGCGTGCGGATGGCGAGTGACTTGCTGTCCGATCATGGAACCATGCCCGGGTCGACGGCGCGTTGTGTTCCACGCGCGCCTCAAAGAGCGTCAGCAAGATGACATGGCCCGCCTTAGAGGGCCAAAACCTGCTTGGGTCGCGGAGCTATTAGGTAACCGTGACCCCGCAGAACGTTAAGGCCTGTTGAAGGAAACCTTTGACTGATTTTTTTTTTTTTTGATTGTTGATTTTATTCAATACAAGTCATGACAGTCTCTCCCGTCCTGCCCTCGCTGGGGGACTCATTTGATGATTTTACCACGTAAAAAAGAAAAGGGCAAGAAGTGAAAGAGATATTATATTATCACGTTTGGAGCTAAGGTTGATGAGTACTGCAGTATTTTATAGCATAATTTTAAATCTGTTTTAGAAAGTCCAACGGCTAATGCATAATCCACCACGCGGGCCCAGGGCGGGTTGGTAGATGTCACGTCTCTTCAAATTCTTTGATTCTTATGACATGCCAATTTCCACACGATGTTTTTCCGTTGTGAGAGCAGTAGTGATGTTTTTTTTTTGTTTTTTGTTTTTTTTTTTTTTTTTTAACTTTGCCCCACTGTAGGAATTTCTTCTGTATCGTGGGTGCGTTTACAAACATATATACTCACATACACAAACACTTAGACCCGGAACAATTACTTGTAGATCATACAAATAATTGTTCCGTGCGGGCAACGAACCCGCGACACACAGCACAGCAGTCGATCATCGCTCAGCCACATTTCTACTTTCTACCAATTTAAATTCGACCAATTTTGAAAAGAAAATACTGAAAAATGGGGTACAGTCCAGTACACTCCTTAGTTTTTGTTTTGTACGTATGATATATTCCCTTTATGTCGAGTCCCGTTACGTCGAATCTGGAAATCTATTGTTCTCCAAAGTATTGATATTTTACGCTTTCTATTACCTTTATGTCGAGTTTGGTGAACAAGTACAGTCAGGAATGTAAATTAAAAGCCAATGGCATAAAAACATAATAATATTAATACAAGTATAGGTGAAGATTACCTAAAAAAGGAAGCTCAACGGAGCCCCGCTCCGCGGGGCTCCTATTTCTGCGTGCATGGTTTAAAGAAACCTAACACGAAGGGGATGGCGGGGTCTGAAAGACCCCGCCATCCCCTTCGAACCTAACCTGTCCGTGTCGGGGTGCCCACAAGTCCCGAGCTCGCTTCGCTCGCTCTTGGATCCCAAGTTCTCCTAATAACAATTCCAATCATTAATAATTCTAAATTATGTGCATGTATTCATTTCACTGGACGTGACTGTACTTCTAAAATATGATATAATTAAACTCGACATAAAGGTAATAGAAGCGTGGTAAATAAACTCGGCGTAAAGGGAATAGAAACGGGACAGAAAACTAAACTCGACATAGGGGTAATAGAAGCGAGACAAGGTTTTCGGCTCGACGTAACGGGACTCGACATAAAGGGAATCAACCGTACGTATTCCCCAAAGAGATTTAAAAAAATCTATAGAGCGGGCATTTGGTATTCCCTTCCCATAATTTTGCTTGGAAACAAAAATAACAATGTATGAGGCCAATTTAAATTGCAATCATTTAATTAGGGTACCTAATTTTTATTTATTTTACTCACAGGGATTTCTTTTTTCTAGAACTCTTTACCGGTAAGTCCATCGTGTCTTTGTTTTTATTTATTTTTTATAATTTCTGTCTCATAATAAATTTATCCTCAATAGATCTAAATTATATTTATAAATGTCATTCAAAATGACAGGGCATCGCGGAAGTCCATAGAAATATCGGACACATATTTTTTAATTTTACTTTTTAAATTTGCCGCGCAATGTATGGCGCAATGTTATTTTTAGACGATTCGTTCAGGAATACATAGATTCAATTTTAGTTTTAGCTGAAATAATATAAACTATTTTTTTTAGATCATTTCAAAGTTTGTATAGTGATTTAAATTACGAAAGTAGATTATATTGACAGTATCGAAAACAAATCAATAATTCAAAGTAATAGCATTCCATATACAATAAACTAATTAGTGATCCAGTATTTCTGAACGTTGAATAAATAAAGACAACAGACAGTTTTCCTAGAAATGCCATTTAGTGTTGCCCAAATATAAAACTTACCCAAATTTTTTGTAATTAGTACCCCGCTGAAAGGAAAACTTATGAATTAAAAATGTGAAATACTAATAAATAATTGTAAAACACATAGATTATTTCTTTTTGTCTGTATTGTTTCATTTTTAAATATTTTCCATAGTTAAAAGAGTATTTTTTGTGGCTTCAAAAGGCGTTTATATGCTGCACTGACAGCTGTGGCTGACAGCATTGTTATTTTAAAAAGGTAGAAACTATGTTTGGATGAGTGAAAATTTGTTATTCTACTATAAAATATTTACTCACAGGGATGGTAAATCGCCATTAATTTTCTTCAACATCAACACTATTTTACAGGATAACATTCCAATTAATATACGTGTGAACTTGTCTTATCTATTAATGACAGAGAGACGCGTACAGAAAAGTTGGTAGAAATGATCCAATGAGGTCAAAGATGATGACGTCATCATAATAAATATGGGAGTTTTGAATGTTGGTGATGGTATCACTCAAACTGTCAATCAAGCCAGCGCGGGTGGCAGGGTGGTATGTTTTTGCATGAGTTTCCTTGAAGATAATTTTTTTGTCATCAGTTTTTTGTCTCACTCGTGCTGTTACCGGTGTGCAATTTTACGTAAGAATAATGTTAAACAACCACTAATGTTTAATGTGACGACAAAAACAGAACAAAAGTGATTTATCACGAGATATTTTGATACGAGAAGAGTAAGTAAATACGTGTAACTAAAATTAAAATTGTTTATGGAAGTGTGCGTTGTGTACGTAGTCGTGTTGAGTGTGTGCGTCAAAATTTCTTGGAATTAGCTCAGGGCGTTCGATACAGGTAAACTGTCGGGTCGTCTCACCCCTGGAATTGCATTACAATGAAAAAGTTGTTAGTGCTTGTGGCATTTTGGAAAGGTGTCCCTTGCCTAGTTTTAGCTAGACCGTTTTAAAAGTGCAACTTGTCAATTTGCGCAGTATAGTGGGAAAAAGTTTTAAAACTCGCATTTTGTGTTAAAATGTTCTTCTAAGAGGTGTCTTTGGAGTAAGTGTGAATTTATTCTATATACTAAACTGCTCTTAATAATCAGGTCAATACTTAGAATAATTATGCTGACAATGGAATTTCTAATGAAAATATCACTGATATATAATAATACAGCCATATGTTTACTTAGGCTTTTATAACCAAATTCTTCAGTCATTTTTACCTTTTAGATGTCTAAGTAGCTTCTCTGCAATATATTTTCAGTGTAACAATAAAGCCAAATATGTTAAGTAAATGATTTTGCATACAAATTGATGATATTACATGTCATATTAGTCTTTGGATCAAGGCACCTGGAGCTGCCATATATCTAGCATTATGTAGACTGGGGATCTATGCACCTAGTATCATCTGCCTGCCTTCTCCCAACTGCATTGAGATCTGCGACCAGTCTAACTAGATGCAGCTGCGCCATCAGTACGATGGCTCCTATGTATGGCCCAAAGTGCAAAATCACAACTTCACAGGAGAGGCTTCCAAAGTTTTAATTTACTATAGCGTCAGATTGATTTTTACTGTACTAAAAATTGTGTTTGTATGCAGAAATCTTGTATTTTTAATAGCCCACATAATTAGTTATATCTTTAAGATGCATTTTCCATAAAAAAGTCCCAAATTGTTGGTTTGGCGCTTATACATAGGACCCATCAAGTATGTTACATGGAGCGACTGACTATCTGACCCCCACAACTCAGTAACTGGGGAATCTAAACCTGTTTACCAACCAAAGAGTAGATTTTGAATTAGATAATTGTTTCTTCTAGTAAGTACAGTGAGCAAGGGCTATTGTTATTGTTATGGGCTCCCTTTTCCGCATTTGGACTCATAGGTGGTCCATCAAGCAAGGGCTGGACTCATAGGTGGTCCGTCGAGCAAGGGCTGGACTACTGGGCTATTGAAAGATCCTGGATTTTAGTTGGTACAAGTCTGACAGTCCCTCCTGCCCTGCCCTGGGGGGAGAACTTATTTGATGATTTTACCATGATAAAAAAATGGCACTCCCACTCTTGGCCTTTGCCCAGGAGTGGGATAGTATAGGCTCCTAAAAAAAAAAAGTACAGTGAGCTTCATTCATTTGTTCATTCAATTGATTATCCCAGTAACAAACATATAGGTATTTAGAAGGGAGTACTAGCGCGGGCTGTTTTTTTTTTGCCAGTATATGATGTGCTGGGTGGAAGCGCTGGACAGCAGCCTTCTTGATGTGTACAATTTTATTTCTTTACTATCCATGGAATTCTTTATGTATAATATTGTTTATCTTTGTCATCACTGAATTGTTGAAACTGTTTTTTTTACCAACTTTAAGAAATAATATAATGTACTGACATCAGTGACTGATCTCATTCTTTCCTACTTTCTTTTTCACACCCTCAAAAAAGGTGTAAAAAGGTTGCAAGGTCATCCACGTTTAGCAAGACCTCTATTACAGGCAACCATTATGCTATTTTTTCTTTAGACATCGGGTCTCGCAAGCATTAATAAAAACTGTGTTTTACCCTGGCAGTCTTCTTGCCAACGTCCATTATGCTTGTTTAATGTAAGGATTTTGTAAATTCTGGGATGGTTTCCTCAATTCTGAGACCTGGGACATTATGCTCTCATCTCAGGATAATCTTGGTGTATCCCAGCCACCTTGCAAGTTTACAATGTGCATATTTGTCACCTTTTATATAATATTATAAATGCGAAAGTTTGTGAGGATGTGTGTGTATGTAGGTATGTTTGTTACTCTTTCACGCAAAAACCACTGAACGGATTTGGCTAAAATTTGGTACACAGATAGTTTATAACCTGGATTAACACATAGGAGAGTTTTTATCCCGATTTTATGTTCCCGTGGGATATTTTTCGAGTTGTAGCGGGTGAAGCCGCTGGCAACAGCTAGTTTAACTATACTTCTATAATAAATAATAATAGCCTTTTATTCTGAACTAAGAAACATACATAAATTAGTTACAGTCTTAATGTTTTGTGAATTCACTAAATGATGTCTCGTAGTTCAGCGTGCCACTTGGCATAGGCCTCCTCTAACTCCTTCCAATGGGTTCTGTCATGTGCTACTCCAATGATATCCAGCGGTGAGCTTTAGGTCATCTTCCCATCTCATCTGTTGGCAGCCTCTGTTTCTTTTGCCGTCTCTTGGGTACCAATCTGAGACTTTGCTCCATTTTCCTTGAGTATCTCGGATCATGTGCCTCGTCCACCTCCACTTCTGTTGATCTATTCTAGAGATTATGTCGATGACTATACTTCTATACTTAATACCTATTATATAGCTGAAGGATTTGTTTGGTTGAAAACGCTAATCTCAGGAACTTAATCAGTCAGGAAAAAATCTCTTTGTATTGATAGTCAATTTATCGAGGAAGGATATATGCTATATAACATCATGATAAGATCAAAAGGATCCGAGCAGCGGTAGGAACCGTGGGGAAACAGCTAGTTTATTTATAAAACATATAGTTGGAATAACCAAAAATTCAGTGTGGTGCACAGCACAAATAAAATTACATAAAAAATCCAGTTAAACCATACTTTCTCAAAACTTTGTTTGCATAAAAAGTTTGCAAATATTAAAGAACAGGTTTCTTTGTTCATAAAATCTAAAATGTAGTTTGACAACTTAAAAAAAAATGTCTGAGAAGTTGTGTAATGTGTAGCCAGTTTTATTTTTAGGATTAAAAAAAATGTCAATGCACTTTTTAGCAATGCTGGCCTAGAGGTAACAACCCGGTCTTATGAGTCATTGATTGTGGGTTTAAACCTAGTCAAACGCTACTACACTACTTTGTGTAAATTGTAATTTACTAGCTTCTGTTTCGCTCCTCGTGGTTTCAACCCCCACATCTTGGCTCTTATAAGTGGGTGGGTGGGTGTGGGTTCGATTCCCACCCAGGACAAATGTTTGTGTGATGAGCATGATCATTTGTTCTGTGTCTGGGTGTAATTTATCTATAATATGTATGTATTTAGAAATATATAAGTATGTTTATCAGTTGTCTAGTACCCATAACACAAGCTCTGCTTAGCTTGGGACTAGATGGCGTTGTGTGATAGTTGTGGAATATTATTATTATTATTATTATTATTATTATTATTAAGTTGTATATAACCTTCCTAGATAAGTAGACTATCCAACACAAAAAGAATTATTCAATTCGAACCAGTAGTTCCTGAGATTAACATGTTCAACCAAAGAAACAAACTCTTCAGGTTTGCTGCTCTCAAAATGGTGAAGAAAAACAGTGAAGTAGCTCGTGGCTAAATAATTACAGCCGCACAGGCCGATCTTAAGGTTTAAGCCGCGCTTGCCGAGGTTGGTCTGTGGATGGGTGACCATCTGTCATAGCGAGTCATCATCGTTAAAGTCTTTGGTCCCGGCTGTCATTTGTAGATCTTTGACAGTCGTTACTATTAGTCAGAAGCTCTAAAAGTCTGACAACTAGTCTTACCATGGGGTATTGTATTACAGTGTTGTGGAGGTCCGATAGTCAGTCGCTCCATGTAAAATACTGATATTCAGCTGCATGGTTTGATTGGAAGCCAACACCAATATGAGTATAGATTTCATCACCACTGCTCTCAAAATGGTGAAGAAAAACAGTGAGGTAGCTCGTGGCTAAATAATTACAGCCGCACAGGCCGATCTTAAGGTTTAAGCCGCGCTTGCCGAGGTTGGTCTGTGGATGGGTGACCATCTGTCATAGCGAGTCATCATCGTTAAAGTCTTTGGTCCCGGCTGTCATTTGTAGATCTTTGACAGTCGTTACTATTAGTCAGAAGCTCTAAAAGTCTGACAACTAGTCTTACCATGGGGTATTGTATTACAGTGTTGTGGAGGTCCGATAGTCAGTCGCTCCATGTAAAATACTGATATTCAGCTGCATGGTTTGATTGGAAGCCAACACCAATATGAGTATAGATTTCATCACCACTGCTCTCAAAATGGTGAAGAAAAACAGTGAGACAGCTAGCCTCTCATATAAAATGCATTTACTGCCAATACCTGCAGTTGCCATGTCTGCCTCATTAAATGTATCTTTAATGAATAAATGAATAGTAATGTAATGGCAAACCTGCATACAAAACTATGAATTAAATTCTATTAAAGACAGACTAAGTTCTATAATGATTTATCACTGAACACTTAAATGCATCATAATTTATTCGGTAGATCAGTATCATTGTATTATGATCGGGTTATGCAAGTATAATGTGCTGTGTAGGTATATACCCGGGCACGCCGCAATCGCTGCGGTAAGACCCCTCTGAGGAGTGGCTGGAGAGGCGCCACGGCGTCCTCACTTTCCGCCTCACTGTACACAGATGTTTCGGGAGGTTCCTGTGTCTGATTGGAAAGGAAGAAACGCCTGGGTGTTACCACCATGCGGATCACCCAGAGGACACGGTGGAGCATACGATGCAGATCTGCCCCGCTTGGGCAGACCACCGCGGGCGGATAGGCGGCGACCTCTCACGGAACACGAAATGGGTAGCAGACACCTCTGTCTGCGGAGCAGTCACGCAATCAACGAAGGAGACGGGACGCGTGGGGGAAAGGACTGCCTCCACCTGACGACCCAGCCAGAGACGCCCACGGCAATGGACGTAGGCGCGGGTTTGCGGACGGCTAGTAATGGGTGACTTGATGACCGATCATGGACCATGCCGCTCGTGTTCCACGCGCGCCTCAAACAAAGAGTTGTGAGGAAACTGACTGGGCCACCCTCAGATTTTCAAATCCTGCTGGAGTAGCTGGATTCTTATCTCGTAACCATGGACCCAGAAACATATAAAGCAATTGAAGGAACACAGTGAATTCTAGTCAGTACGAGTCGTGAGTGTGCAATTACAATGGCAGCGGGGCGGGCAGCGGAATCCGCTGGCGTGTAACGCAAACACTAAAGGTTTTGACTAAGGTGCACCAAGTGCGGGCGAGGCGGGTGAGCGGAAATGTAGTTTGTTTCGTGACCCGCCACCCGGTCCAGTTGCCCGCCCCGCGCCACTGTAATTGCACATGACACTCGTTTCCGCTCTACCTAAGCCGGGGAGGACTCATTAAAAAAAGAGTAAAGTGGCCTACACACGGCCCTAAAATCAGAGGCGATATCGGGGAAGTGGTGGGGGAGCGTCCTAAATCGTTCCCTAAATCGTATCGTGTGTAGGCATATCGCCTCTGATTTTAGGGCCGATATGGTTGCGATTTGCCTACACACGATACGATTTAGGGAACGATCTAGGGCGCTCCGCCACCACTTCTCCGATATCGCCTCTGATTTTAGGGCCGTGTGTAGGCCACTTAAGTTCGCTAGATAAATTTTAAACTTCTGAACGAATCGACCGTAGCGTGAACTATGTGATCTTTGGATAATCTAAATGTGTTTTTTTTTTTGTTTTTACAGATAACGGTGTACGAGAGGCGATTATTATTGACACTAGTGAAGGAAAGAACTGGTGAGATTTATTTATAGCAGTAGTTTTATTGTAGCTTATCAGAAACCGAGAAGCTCCTAAGTTGAGCCGCGTGTACCGAGGTTTTTCTGTGAATGGGTGACCTTCAATGTGCCTGCAAACCTTTTGGCTGTAAGTATCATACAGCCAAAAACTGCATGCAGGAAACCCATTTGAAAATTGCTGTTAATAAATTAAATTTTTCGTGGTTCAAAATTACATTAATTTGATCCCATGGGAGAGGGCTATGCTCGGAGTCACTGCGCGATCGACTCAGAAATGAGGAGATTCGTAGACGAACCAAAGTTACCGACATAGCCCAACGAATTAGCAAGTTGAAATGGCAGTGGGCAGGCCATATAGCACGCAGAACTGATGGCCAACAGAGCCGTAAGGTTCTCGAATGGAGACCACGCAGCGTAGGACGTCCACCCACAAGGTGGGCAGACGATCTTATGAAGACCACAGGATCACGCTGGATGCAAGCCGCGACAACCGGTACTATTGGAAGTCTATAGAGGAGGCCTATGTTCAGCAGTGGACGTCTTACGACTGATATGATGATGATGATGATACCATTGGTTAGCCTTTGAGTACGGAACCCGAAAAACCGACCCTTTTTTTTTATCGTGGTAAAATCATCAAATGAGTCCTCCCACCCCGGGCAGGGCGGGAGGGACTGTCAGACTTGTACTGACTAAAATCCACGGTGTCCTTCAGTAGCCTGTTATGTTCCGGGGTCACGGTAAGGAAATAATCCCGCGACCCCAAAAAAAAAAAATAACCGACCCTGATGAATGTAGATGATGAGATTCCAACGTCTAATGATGGTTTCTTTGTTACAGATTCAAAATGTCTCTCTGGGCCAGAGCTCAGCAGTTGCCTCCTGAGAGTCTACAGAAGGTAAGATAATCCTCTATCAATCTTGCTAGTGCTAGACGCTAGACCTGGAAGCTAGCGCCAGACGCTAGATGCTAGAACTGGAGGCTAGTACAGGACGCTAGTTTTGGACCCGAGCACTAGCCGCTAGTAGAAGCAGTATTTTACATGGAGCGACTGCCTATCGGACAACACAGTAACTGGGTAACACGATACCCCATGGTAAAACTGGTCGTCAGACTTTTAGAGCTTCTGACGAATAGTAAGGAATGTCAAAGATCTACAAATGAGAGCCGGGACCAACTGCTTTACGTGCATTCCGAGGCACTGAGGAAACTCGCTATGATAGATGGTCAGTGGTCACCCATCGACTGACCAACTCCGGCAAGCGCGGCTTAACCTGGAAGATCGGCCTGTGAGGCCTGGATCGGTGTGCGAGCTCATCCTACCATCCTTTATTATTAAATTATAACTCAATTGTATATCAACAGGTGCGTACGATCTACGGCGACCACTTCCCCATAGAAGTCCGTCATTGTTTAGCGCCGTGGATCGAGAGTCGTATATGGTAAGTACAACACATATGCTTTGAATATTAAAACAGCTGTTATTTATAATTATAAGTTAATTAGCCGATCGGTTTGATCTTTGAAACTTAGTAGAAAATATAAATGACTCAATTTTAAGCGCAAAATAAGTAAGATGACTGAAAAAACGAATTAGTAATACTTTATGAGCACAGCTAAGGAATAGAATTCTCTACCGGGATCTGTATTTCCCGACAGCTATAACCTTGTGGTCTTCAAGTCAAGAGTGAACAGGTTACTTCTAGGCAAGCGTGCTTCATCGTCGACCACGTCTTCCGTTACCATCAGGTTACATAGTGGTCAAATGCGAACCGATCGATAAATAAAAATAAATTTATTTAAAAACTAGCTGTGCCCGCGACTTCGTTCGCATGGATGTCGGAACTTAATAATGTATTTTTTATCAAATTGACAAACTTTCATACAAACTTTCATCCCCTATTTTATCACCTTGGGGGTAGAATTGATAAAAATCCTTTCTTGGCGGATGCCTACGTCATAACATCTACCTGCATGCCAAATTTCAGCCCGATCCGTCCAGTGGTTTGGGCTGTGCGTTGATAGATCACTATGTCAGTCAGTCGCCTTTGAGTTATATATATTTAGATTACACAGACACAGCATTGACTCTTCAGATGGTCTGTATAGCAGAAAATTTATTTAGGAAATCGTCAGTTTGTCAATATATCTGGATAGTCAGACACACAAAACACATTTCATCGGGAGGGAAATAATAATAAAATAATATTATTCCACAAATATCACACAACGCCATCTAGTCCCAAGCTAAGCAGAGCTTGTGTTATGGGTACTAGACAACTGATAAACATACTTATAGTATATTTCTAAATACATAAATATTATAGATAAATTACACCCAGACACAGAACAAATGATCGTGCTCATCACACAAACATTTGTCCTGGGTGGGAATAGAACCCACGACCTCCGGCATAGCAGTCAGGGTCACTAACCACTAGACCAACAGGCCTGTCAAATAAAAATGGACAAGGCCATGACAAGGCACTATAATAATATCACTAGCTGTTGCCAGCAACTTCGCCCGCTAAAATTCGAAAATTATCCCACGGGAACATAAAATCGGGATAACAACAGTAACTATCCTATGTATTAATCCAGCTTATAAACTATCCGTGCATCCAAATCAGTTCGATAGTTTTTGCGTAAAAGAGTAACAAACATCCATCCATCCAAACAAACTTTCACATTTATAATATTAGTAGGTAAGAACCAGAGTCACAAACATAGCTTATAAAATTTGCAAGTTGAAGTGGCAATGGGCAGGACACATCGCTCGTAGAACTGACAACCGATGGGGAAGAAAACTTCTCGAGTGGCGACCACGGACCGGAAGACGCAGCGTAGGCAGGCCTCCCACTAGATGGACCGACGACATCGTGAGGGTCGCGGGCAACGGATGGATGCAAGTGGCGAATTGTCGTTCGGCGTGGCGGTCTATGGGGGAGGCCTATGTTCAGCAGTGGACGTCTTCCGGCTGATGATGATGATGATGATGAAGGACGTAATGTTGCTTTAATCAAAATTACTCCCCGCGTATTCCATACCACCACGCCTATATTCTCTGAAAGGGTGGCAGAATGCACAGTTTCATGAAAATCCGGGTCAAGCTGTCCAGTGTCCATTGCATTCAACAGCTATTTCTCAGTAATTACCCGGGAGCCTGCAATTGCGCCCATTCATGGAAAACACAATCGATGCAGTTCCGGGAATACGGGGCGGAGTTCTGTCTTGTTTAATAGGGTATTTGTATAAAAAAAAACTACCTATGTTACGGTTAGCGACGGGTAGCTAACAAGGATTACAACGATATCGGGACGATATCTTTTGATGATGTAGTATGGATGTGACATTGAGGAAAATGACATCGTCCATACTTTTTAACCAACTTCAAAAAGAAGGAGGTTATCAATTCGACGGTATGTTTTTTTTTGTGTGTTTGTTACGCGATTACTCCGCCAATTGTGGACCGATTTTCTAAAATTTTTTTTGTTCGAAAGGAGATACTTCTTAAGTGGACCCATTGTCACCATGTCAGGATCTGATGATTGGATCCTGGAGGAATCGAGGGCAACCCTCAAATTTTATTACCTACCACACGCTTCACCAGTTTTACCTGCTCAAGCTGGTTTGTACACGGAACACCGTACGTGCGGTTGGTAAAATTCCCGTCCGTCCGGGTAGGTTTTTCATGCGAGAAGCTTGCGCAGGCAAAACTGTGGTGGAGTTTGTGCTTTGGTAGGTCCATATGTTACGGTTAGTCATGGGTAGCTCATAAAGATGATAACGATATCAGGACGATATCGGCTGATGTAGGGATTTGACATTGAGGAAAAACAGTGGATTGTAATAGGTACAAGGGGCTTAAATGACGTCATGTATAAGCCGGCGCATTGAAGAAAGGATTCTAAAATGGCGGCTTGTACATGCTTTGACAGATAGTACAGTCAGCATATAAGATTTCAAATTAAAAATAATAAAAACAAGACTGGATCACAATAATTTCTCATATTTAACCTAACAATAAAACAAAGTTAAAACAACAATAATCAACAGGTAACAACGGAAAAATAACAGAGAACTATAGTAAATATTCTTAGAAAAGATCACTGAACGCGTCAAGACATCAAGACTAATTTTTTTTCTGCTTTCGCCACGCGCTCGAGTGAGTATAGACGGCACTAGTGTGCGAGCGAGAGAACATGATAAGCGCCGCCATTTAAGATTCCTTTCTTCAATGAACCGGGTTATATACTTTTTTGTTTACCTATGTTATGGTTAATCATGGGTAGTTCACAACGATGATAGCGATATCGGCTGATGCAGAGAAGTGACGTTGAGGAAAATGATATCGGCTATACTTTTTTGCTTACCTATGTTACGGTTAGTCATGGGTACCGCACAAGGGATTTTACGAAAATCTAATTTAAGAGGATCGTCTACCGAGCGCTCGTCCATACTAAAAGAGAAAACGTTTTCCTACCCCTAAATGTTATCCTATCTCAATGATTTTTTAGAATGCTTCTGACACAGTAAAAAACTAGGTTTATAGGTTTTCTTTTTTTCAAAATTTATAATAGTTTGAAAGTTACAGGCGCCTAAGAGTTATCTTTGAAAAAAAGAAAACCTATAAACCTAGTTTTTTACTGTGTCAGAAGCATTCTAAAAAATCATTGAGATAGGATAACATTTAGGGGTAGGAAAACGTTTTCTCTTTTAGTATGGACGAGCGCTCGGTAGACGATCCTCTTAAAGCGGGTGAAAATCTTTATATGAAAAACTAGCTGTACCCGTGATTTCACCCCCTCTGCTCACTACCTATTGGTCGTGGCGAGATGTTATAATAGCTTATAGTTTTCCTCGATAAATAGACCATGAAACACAAAAACATTTTTTTTTCATTTCGTATCAGTAGTTCCTGAGATTAACGCGTTCAACCAAACAGACTCTTCATAATACTAGAATAGATACCCACTCGTACAACCATTTATGCGGCTATTCTTTTGGCTACGTCTATTTTTTGTTCCTATAAAAACCCACATCGCGCGCTACCGAAATCTTAAGAGCCGTTTTCGAAAAAAAAACGAACCGTAGTAGTTCCTGAGATTTATGCGTTCAAACAAACTCTTCTGCTTTATAATATTACTACATTTATAGACTGTAGATAGTCAGTAGCGTGCAGTGGTTACAGAGTAAGGGTAGGAAAGCCCAGACACCCCCCCCCCCCCAAAAAACTCACCTGATTATTCGACATTTAGAAACATTCGATAATAGATAGTAGCGTAGAAGTAGTATAGAATAAGCTGTAGTCTAGATCGTAGCAAAGCGGGTACCCCCTCCAAACCATCACCACCTTTTCACCAGGACTACTGACACCAACAGGACGGCGGAGCCTGATGATCAGCAGCGGTTCTTCGTTGATGAGCTGGTGCAGGAGATCCAGGCGCACGCGGACCTGATGCTGTCGCCTGACATGTTTGTCACCAAGATGAAGTTGCTGGACGCTGCCAAGAACTTCCACATGCAGTACAGGTGAGTGAAGTAGAGCACGTGGAGAGTATTGACGGGTAAGAGGACTGGGGGCAGTGCTGGCGGGGAAAGTACTGGGGTACAATTCTAGCGGGGAAAGTACAGTGCTGGCGAGGAGTCTACTGGAGTACAATTCTGGTGGGGAAAGTACTGGGGGACAATATAGATGAAGAGAGTACTGAGGGACTATGCTGGCGAAGAAAGTACTGGGGGACAGTACTGACAGGAAAGTACGGGGGGACAGTGCGGCAGGGAGAGTAGTGGGGGACAAGACTGTCGGGAAAGTACCGGGGGATAGTGCTGGCGGGGAGAGTACTGGGGTGGAGAGTTCTGAATTTTATTAAGTGGATACATTCTATGGCTCTTTACTGTACAGTTTTCGCGCCAGAAGGTCTTATTTGAAACCGCATTATTATGATGAGTAAGTCCAAATCCGTGAATGGATTCGGTTTATCTGAAATAATTAGTCATGTTTATTAGAGATTTTTCCTTATTCGGTATTTACAACTAATTCTATTGAAATTAAAAGTTTATTGAACTTGTTGTTATTATGTTTTTTTTTTTATATAATTCTTTGCCGCACACTAAAGAATTTCTCCTGTGTAGTCTCCAAGAGTGGCGAAACGTACTCGTATTTTCTTTAATTAAAATCTGATTTAAAGTATTTCTTTTCATGTATAAACACTGGGCTCACTAAGTGAATTACAGCTCACTCCCTCTCACAGAGTGAAAACTTGTGTCCCAGCAGTGTGAACATTTTAGGCTGAATATGCTAAATTATTCCACTTCCTTCATCATCTGCCTAGCCTATTCCCAACTATATTGTGGTCGGCTTCCAGTCAAACTAGATGCAGCTGAATATCAGTATTTTACATGGAGCGACTGACTATTGGACCTCCACAACACAGTAACTAGGTAATACGATACCCCATGGTAAGACTGGTTGTCAGACTTTCGAAGCTTCTGACTGTGATTAACGATTTTCAAAGATCTACAAATGACAGCCGGGACCAACGGCTTTACGTGCTTTCCGAGGCACGGTGGAAACTCGATATGACACATGGTCACCCTCAGACCAACCTCGGCAAGTGCGGCTTAACCCGAGCGATTGGCCTGTGCGACTGTAATTATTTAGCCAGGAGCTCCTCAAAGGAATGATCCTCAAAGGCTTCCGGGTTAAGCCGCAGGCGCTTGCCGAGGTTAGTCTGTGGATGGGTGACCATCTGTCATAGCGAGTTCCCTCCATGCCTTGGAAAGCACGTAATGTCGATGGTGTCGACTCTCATTTGTAGATCTTCGACAGTCGTTACTATTAGTCAGAAGCTCTAAAGTCTGACAACCAGTCTTATCATGGGGTATCGTATTACCCAGTTACTGTGTTGTGGAGGTCCAATAGTCAGTCGCTCCATGTAAAATACTGATATTGAGCTGCATCTGGTTCGACTGGAAGCCGACCACAATATAGTTGGGAACAGGTATGCAGATGATGAACTCCTCATTATTCCACCTTTTTTAACCATTGTCATATAAAGAAGAATGGCAGATTCACTATATAAACAGTGTTTTCTCTCTAACACAGCCACGCTCCCCACGAGTTGTACGCGTACATGCGTCGCTCGCTGGCTCTTGAAATGGACGTCATACAGAACGCGATGGGCACGCCCTACGTCGCGCAGCCGCAGACAGAGAGGAAGTATAGTGAGGTGAGTATCTCTCTCTTATCAAAAATCAAATAAGTAATAATAATAATATTCCACAACTTCACACAACGCCATCTAGTCCCAAGCTAAGCAGAGCTTGTGTTATGGGTACTAGACAACTAATAAACGTACTTATACATATATTTATAAATACAATACATGTTATAGATAAATTACACCCAGATACAGAACAAATGATCGTGCTCATCACACAAACATTTAATTTTGTCTGAGTGGGAATCGAACCCACGACCTCCGGCATAGCAGTCAGGGTCACTAACCACTAGATCAACAGGCCTGTCAATTTTGATGATTTTACCACGATAAAAAAAAAAACAATTACAGGTACTTTTGAATTGCCAAAGCCATAAGATTAAACAAATACAAAAATAGTAATGGTGCTACAGTCCCAGTCACAAGACTTATGAACTGTGAAAGTACCGTAGATACCCATTACAATGCGAAAATCTCTATGGAGAAGAATTGGCAAGAAATTCCATTAAATGGTTTTTAGGGTTATAAAAGCTTTTGAAGTTTTCAGGTTCGATTTTTTCCATCCAAAAAAAAGCTTTGTTTGTGACGAATGCGTTAATGCGTATAATATTCATAAAATATAGTGTTTTAGGGTTTCTGTACCTCAAAAGGAAAAACGGAATCCTTCTAGGATCACCCTGTTGTCCGTCTGTTAAGACCTTTTTCTCAAAAACGCGTAGACGTGTCAAGCTGAAATTAATTTTAATTACTCTTGTCTACGATATCTTCGAGCAGAGAAAAATATAAAACTTGTAAGTCAACGTAATAAAAAAAATTGTCGCTCGCGAAGTACTGTAATTAAATCTAAATTCACTGCATCCTGGATCGCAGATCTCCTAAAATTTTAATGTCATGGATTTCCGCAAAGTAACGACTGATTCCATAACTTATCTTGACATTACAACATTTTATGGTTTTTTGGGTTATTCGTATTACGTCTGCAATATCTGGTTGACCGAGCTTCGCTCGGTTTTTTAAATGTCTATATCTTGGGAACCGAGCTTTTCTCGAACCTTGATAAATCGATTCCTTGAGCCGAAAAACCCCTAATCTGTAACTTCCATGAAAATCCTTGGAGCCGTTTCCGAGATCCTGATTATATACATATAAATATACAAGAATTGCTCGTTTGAAGATATTAGATTAGATATTGAATCGTAAAAAAAAAAAACAAAAAAAAACGGTTAAACTTGTATTTGACGAAAACATTAAGTTGGATATACATATAAGTTTTTAAACTGACATGGTCACTATTATAAATGTTAGTGTTTAAAACGGGATATTTACCATGTTTATTATTTGTTTTGAAACAAATAATAAACATGGTAAATATCCCGTTTTAAACACTAACATTTATTAAGATGGATATTTGAAATGTTGTCCATATTAGGTACAAAATAATCTGGATTAACACAATTATAGGATACTTTTTATTCCAGTAAATGAATCTACGCAGATCAAATCGCGAGCAAGTAGTAAAGTAATAAACAACAACTGTGTACCAGTTGTTTACGTAGCTGCGTCCAAAATATAACACGTGTGCATATCTCACACAATATAACGTTAAACTTAGGATTTTTGTTTACTTTGATTATCTATATTTAAAGTAATATTATAAGCCCCAAAGTTTGGTTGTACAACATTACTTTTAGTATATGCGAAACCTGAATACAGTTTGTTCAGAATCAGTAACTGATTCAATTCCAATAATTTTTACACCATGTTATATTTTTTTTAATTTTCAAAAATATTTTAATCAAATTTTATTACCAGTTAATTACAATACAATCACCGTACGGTTAGGTACCTATTGCCAAACTATTATCACGAGTGTATAACACAGTAGACGCGGTTTACGCGGGTGTACCGCGAAATGAGCATGTTTTTGAACAGACAACCAGGTAATATACAAGCTTATAACTTTGTGATTTTTTAATTTCGGTTTTAAAATTTTGTACATAGATTCTTTACACAAAAATAATGGACAGGTGTATCGGGTTTCGCATAAACAAAAAAATAATATTGTATAGATGTTTGGTATTTCGTAGATTGCTGCTCTGCTCCTATTGGTCACAGCGTGATGTTCCTTCCTATATTTCAATAAGAAGAAGAAGCAAGAAGAAGAATGTTCTTTCTTCTTCTTTCCTGTAAGCTTTAATTCAAAATTAACGCGTGTAACCAAACGAACTCTCCTTTATAATTATTACTAGCGACCCGCCCCGGCTTCGCACGGGTGCAATGCTGATACTAAATACACTACAGAAAAACTGCGCAAACGCTACGTCCCGCAATTTTTAAATCTGTAATATCTTCGAAAATATTCACTTAAATCATACGGTGTAAAGGGCCATATAGATCTATATTAAATGAACAATGTATTCAAGGTATTTAATTGGTTAAGGATTAATGCTGTATTGGTTAAAATCGCTTCGAAAATTAGCCATTTTTTGTCGTAAAAAGTAAATAACAAAAAAAATTTATTGTGGGTTATCCTTATGAGATAGACATATACCATCACGGACTTTTCTGTAGACCTTTTCAATGTGTACAATACTTAGTACATTATTTTGATAAAACTCGTAGGGTTCAGCCTGCGTTTGCAATGTAAGCGGAAAAAATGTAATTATTTACGACATCACATTAGAAACCTCAAAAATAACAGTACTTCTCTACTATTTAATGGATGTTATTATACATATAAACCTTCCTCTTGAATCACTCTATCTATTAAAAAAAACCGCATCAAAATCCGTTGCGTAGTTTCAAAGATTTAAGCATACAAAGGGACATAGGGACAGAGAAAGCGACTTTGTTTTATACTATGTAGTGATTAGGTATGGATTTAGTGATGTTATAATGTATAGGTAGCCTATAGTCTTGCATGTGGACTATCCAACACAAAAATATTTTTGAAATTCGAACCAGTAGCACCCACCACCCAGTACTTCCTGAGATTAAGGTGGCGCTAGTCGCGGGCTCGAACTCACTGGCAGGCACGGCCAAAACCATGATATTTCACCTGATATCGAGGTATATTGTTCATGCGCGCGTGAGCGTTATCCCCCCGTACCATGCCCGGGGAAAACATTATTCAGTGAGATGCACGATCATTCAGAGTAAAAGGCGCGGTTTTATGGAAACGCTACTGCATAAATCAATTTTTTTTTTAATTCCTCGATGAATTTGCCGTGTCGGTACAGGCTTTGCTTTGGAAATTTGATGCTTATTTAATTTCTAATTTACGCCCAAAGTTGGGTTAAAATTAGCAATAAAAACGAATCTTTAAATGCTCATAACTTTTTAATGGCTTCTTATTTTACAGTTCTGCTTCCGTACAGACAAAATTAATAATGAAACAAAACGATATCATGTTTAACTTTGGATGTACATTGTCAAATAGTGGTAAAACCCCCCCGAAGTTTGTATGAAAAAAATGTTGACTTGTGTCACCTTAACGCGCCCAACCAAACAAACAATCAACTCTTCAGTTATATAATGTTAGTATAGATTTAATACGTCTTTGGTTAAACATTTTTTTTTTGTATATTTAACTATCAATAAGATGGCTACTGCATCATTTGATAACACAGAGGTCGGCATTCGTTATCAGTGTGCTATCAGCTTATCAGTGCGGTCTAAATGACACACCCGAATTTTAAATTATGTATCTGTTCCCCGCATTATAGTCACTAGTACAAGCTTCCAAGGGCATGCGGGCGGCGAGTAATGGCGACTCGCTGTCCGACTATGGACCATACCAGGGTCGCGTAAAACCAATCCCTGTACAACATTATTTTTAGTATATGCGAAACCTGAATATAGTTTGTTCAGAATCAGTAACTGAATCGATTCCAATCATTTTTACACCATGTTATACATATTTCTTCCCAAAAATATTTTAATTAAATATCACCTGTTAATAACAAAACAATCACTGTACGGTTAAATACCTATTGCCTGATTATTATCAATGAGTGTACGACACAGGAGGCGCGGGTTGAGGGGGGTACCGCGAAATTAGCATATTTTGAACGGACAACTAGGTAACTTAACAAGCTATAACTTGACGATTTTTCATGATACAGTTTTGAAATTTAGTACATAGCTTCTTTAAAAATACTAGACAGGTGTATCAGGTTTCGCATAAAAAAAATAATGTTGTATATGACCCAACACTAGATGGTGCTGAATAGTACACAGACATTGTCCTGCACAATTTTGAAAACAAGCATACAAACCTGTTTCGAGCCAACACCTTTAGTTGATTAGTTTTTCTGTGCCGAATATCGAGTGAGTTAGAGCGAGACAAGTATATTGCATTCGTTTGCTATTATTTCGGTCAATGTTGTTTGACCTAGGATGCAAGAGCGAGCGAAGCGAGTTCGGGACTTTGGGGCAACCCGACATGGCGGGTCAGGTTACTTTAAACCTTGAACGCAGTGTTAGGTTACTTTAAACCTTGAACGCAGAAGTAGGAGCCCCGCGAAGCGGGGCTCCGTCGAGCCACCTTAAATAAAATTATTTAACATAACATTCATGATTTTAGTTTCTTTTTGTGTCTGTTATAATATATCAATCTATTTCAGAAAGGGAATGCAAAACTCTTTAAATAATATAATCAGTAACCATGAGTTAATTCGTAACAGAGTTTGTACATTAGAAAATTCATAACATCCTTAATAACGGGTACGCATAATGTTGCGGCTCAACGCATAGAGCGCTGGTTCATACACCGATATTGATATTACGCGCCCGAGTCGACGGCGCGTTGTGATCCACGCGTGCCTCAAAGAGGGTCAGCATAAGGACGGGGCCCTCCCCTAGAGGGCCGAAGCCTGCAGGGGTCGCGGGACTAACGATTACCGTGACCCCGCAACGTAAAGCGCTATTGAAGGACAAAACAATACTAACAATAATCTTGTATTCCAGCTCATCACAGGTCTGCAGACGGTCCGTCAGAAGGTGAACATCGTGGGTGAAGAGATCCGCACGTTGCAGGCGAACATTGAATCATTCTCGCTGCAGTACCACGAGTGTCTCAAGAACAAAGGTAAGGCTATGATGTCAGCATCATCATTATCATCATCATCATCATTATCATCAGCCTATAATGTTCCCACTGCTGGGACACAGGCCTCCTCTCTGTGAGAGGGAGTGGGTCATAATCCACCACGCGGACCCAGTGCAGGTTGGTAGAAGTCACATGTCTTCGAATGTTTAGTTCTAGGACACGCCGGTTTCCTCACGATGTTTTCTTTTACCGTTTTGAGAGCATTGGTGATGAAATAAATTACACAAAGTAATGCGCCTGGCGGGATTCGAACCCACGACCTACAACTCGTAAGTCGGGACCGATACCACTGGGCCACCACTGCTCTCAATGACAGTATCAATGAAATGCAAATCTAATTATATAGTTAAAATAGACTATTTTACTCAAAAATAAGTCCGAAAGAAAGATTTATCAAAAAATATTGTACGCGTATTCTTTTTATAGCCGAACTGAACTAGCCGCGGTGAAAGGAATACAGCTGGCCGGGCCGCATTCCTTTCACCGCGGCTAGTTCAGTATGCGCGGGCGCACGGTGGCGAACGGCTGCGTGCGCTCCTCTAATTAGTATGTTTCGTAAGTATGTGCCGCTACACTACGTAAACTAAAATTGACGAATATACAATGCTTTACGTAGTATAATCAAATGAGTCCTCCCAGGGCAGGGCGGGAGGGACTGTCAGACTTGTACTGAATAAAACCACGTAAATCAACCTTGCCACTAAGAAATAAAGATGCAATTCAATTGACTTGACGTTGTCATGGCCATCGTGTTTTGTTTTTCATCACCCCATAGATAACAACGTGTTTTATGTCTCATGTCATAGTGGTAAGGTTGATTTTCACTTGTAGTTGGAATTCGATCGAATATCTATAATCGTCGCATCGCGTAATTAGATTTTCAATTTATTTATGCAGTAAACTATCCTATTCGTGATTCAGGCGTTAATGCAAATATAAATAATATATTTAAAAAAATATGTGTTGTACCTTTAGGTCATATGAATTACCTGCAGCAGTCCATGACGAACGAGCGTCGCGACCTGGTGGCATGTCTCAGGGTGCAGATCGAGGAGACCGAGAGAAAACTTAACGCTCTGGTAAGTTCAATTCTTTGTTTATTCCCACTGTCCCCGGTGCCACGGTCCCCAGTGCCACTCTTTCTAGTGTAATTTGTAAATATCCCCAGTATAATGTCCCCAGTACCACTGTCTCTAGTGTCAGTTTCCCCAGTGTTAATGTCCTCAGTGCCACTGTCTGTAGTGTCAAAATGAATGCCACTGTTTCTAGTGGCAGTATCCCTAGTTCCACGGTCTCTAGTGTCAATATTCCCAGTGTCAATGTCCCCAGTTCCACTGTCTCTAGTGTCAATGTCCCCAGTGCCACTGTCTCTAGTGTCAATGTCCCCAGTGCCTCTGTCTCTAGTGCCAGTATCCCCATTGCCACAGTATTTAGTGTCAATGTCCGCAGTGCCACGATCTCTATAGTGTCAATATCCCCAGTTTCAATGATCCCAATGCCACTTTCTCCAGTATCAATATTCCCAGTGCCACTATTCATAGTGCCAATGTCATGACATGTCTATGACATTGGTTAGAAAAAATATTAGTACTTGTAAGTAGTTGTTCCGGTTCTGGGTGTTTGTGTACGTTAGTTTTTTTTAAGATTTTTTCCCATTGCCCCATCATTGGGGAGTGATGGAGAGATGCAATTCTAACTAAAAAAAACATAAAGATCAATATCCCAATTAATGGAAACGAAGTGTATTTAAATAAAATAATTAAATGTTGTTAGTAGAGACAGATGTAATGGGGACAGTGGGAAAACACGCAAAAAAAAAAGACGATCGTTAAGCAGTATTGCATTGATATATAAAAACCCAAGATTTCAAAATCGAATGAAAAAAAAAAGTCACGTTCGATTCCACTCAATACTTTGTCCTACCGACCACCAACGGTCGGTCGTAAAAATGTATTGCTTTAAGTACCTGCATTGTAATAACAACTCTAAACAATTGACGTAAGGTTGAACTTGCAATAATATATGCTTGTAGCTGATAGAAAGAGACAAATAGAGTTTCGGGACACTTTCGTGCGTTATTTTTATTCGAGACTGTGCATCTTGGGCAACGACGATATAATACTAGACTCCTAATAACAAGCGACCGATGTCTGCCAACACATTAGGCAAAAAAGTCTTATATCCGTCTCATTTCGACCAATCCTGTGAGCCGTAAACATACGTTGAGACAGAACAGAACTTGAGTTAGCCAATCACAACGCAGTACCCCGTCCCCTTCGCTTACGTAGTACCTCAGCGAGTTGGCAGAATAGTTTTGTTCGTTAGATCGTGCAATGCGTAGTCTAGTAATATACATATAGTCGTTGATCTTGGGTTATATCAATGCAGTATTGTCATGAATGTCCTTTTCTTTTGATCCCAGGTGGCTCAGATCAGTCAGTCTCAGATGGAGCTGGTGGACCACATGAAGGAGAACATCGCCAACTTACGACAGCTGCAGAGCCAGGTCCTCGACGAGGAGCTCATCAAGTTAGTAGCCTCTCTTCTTCGTTACTGAAGATCGTCTCTGTCCAGGTCCTATAGCCAAACGGCAAGCGACAATCGCTAACGTTCAGCAGTCGCTAATATATTTTCAACTTTATACCCCATTGCATAAAGTTGAAAATCTATCAAAGATTACAGATCGTTTTCGTTTGTTTCGTTCGCTATCGCTCAGCAGTCTTTACTACATTTTCAACTTTATGCAATGGGGTATAAAGTTGTAAATGTATTAGCGACTGCTGAACGTTAACGATTGTCGCTTGCCGTTTGGCTATAGGCTCAGTCGTTTGAGGCGCAAAAGGCGTAATTCGCTAAATAGTAACCGAGTTGCAAAAGGACAAGTTCTCCAAATGGCAGATTCTCTAAACGCCTAG